>JAOWBL010000005.1:4684043-4754484 GCA_028564865.1 Zenarchopterus dispar
TATATATATATATATATATATATATATATATATATATAAATATGTGTGTGTGTGTGTGTGTATGTGTATATCTTTAGAGGGAGAGAGAGAGGGAGAGAGAGACAGACAGACAGGCAGGCAGAGAGATCCTATCTCTAGCTAAGTACTATAATAAGTGAACACATTTATGTAAATATTTAATTAACGTACAAGTACAATGAAAATGATATTATTACTGTTCTAAAGATTTTTATTTTATTTCATTTATTATTATCAATGATCTAAAAGCACAGATGAAGAGCTATGTTTGGCTCATGCATCGAAGTGACTATTATTCTACACAAATCTTTACAAAGCAAGCGTGTGGAGCTGACTGATACAGTAGTGCTAGCTGTTGTAATTAAAGCTGGTCCTAAATCAGATCGAGATGGTCGTTTGGCTCCTGCAGCCACTGCTGCTGAGTACAACTTTCTCTTTTTGACTCAGCTCATTTCTGTCTCCTGAGATTCCCTCCTCCTGGTTGATTTCATCAACAGACTGTCCATGATCAATGTGCTGCTGCTGACTAATGGTGCAAAACTAACTTTAACCTCGGTTATTAAAGGATTTAGCCATCCAAATGGGGTGTTTTGGGTCAGGAAATTGCTGAAATTGTCAATACTCAGCCAAACAAATCAATAGTTTGCAGAAGTTGAAGTGGTGATAATGATTTGACCTGCATTACTGAGTCATTTCACCCCATGTATAATATCCTCAATAATATTGAAGGCATTTCGGTACACTTACAGTGATCCTTTCATCTCTGTCATCAACATTTACACCATCTTTTTTCCAGGATATGGTGGGTTCTGGGTGTCCCCGAGGAGGCTGGCACTCCAGGACTGCGGGCTCTCCAGCTGCCACGATCACATCTGCAGGGTTTTGTCTGAAGTCGTCACGAAGAACTGAAAGAAAACAGAAAAAAGGGAATTATTAACAAACACTCCACTTGTCCCAATTTAAGCACAGCTAAATAAAGAGCTGAAGAAGAACAAAGAAAACATAACAAAGGTGTCGCTACATTTAGACAGAGAGGACAGCTGCTGTAAATTTCCGTTAATAATTTCTCCGCAGTTGACAAATCTGGACACAAATGAGCACTGATGTACTCAATCTAATACTGACTGGATATAAAATATATTACTGCTGGCGGTTGTGCACACTACTGCATATTGAAAGTTCTGTTTCTCCTTATAGTCATACAACATCTGAACACTCTGTGGCATTATTAGTAGTAATGATCATTCACTTTAAAAAGAAAAAAGCCAAATGATTCTGTGGCTCTAGTGGGCTTTATTGAAAGTACTGAAAAGAAATGGGGGCAGACACACAGCAAAGTGTCACAAACTGGGATTCAAATCTGGGCCAGCTGCATGACAACTGTAGCTATTAGATACAGGACACCTGCTCACCACGTCAGCTATCTGGGACCCTGACCTGCCTTTTTGTCGACAAAATCACACAGACCTGCAAATCATATAATCCTATGCATACATGTACCGTCATTGTATGCTGCTTATCACCTCTTCATCATCACTTTTTCATTTCTTGCTGACACTCCATATTTACATCTCATGCACTCATATGCACATTCTAGCTTGACATGATTGAAAATTTGCATTAGATCCAATCTCCCATCGCTGTGTCAATAACACAAGATAAGGTTCTTATTTGCATTGATTTTTCCGCCTAGAAGTGCTTAAAAAAATGGTCACAGTCTTGGATTGTCATTAAGAGGATGCAAGAGGGCCACTGATTGTTGTTCTTGGATCTAGTTCATTGATTCTAATTTGAGGGTGAATATATTAGGAAACAATGAACTAAAGAATTCTGATTTTCATTTTGGGGCAGGATGGAAAATTACAAAACCTGCTTGACCTAAATTATTCATCTTCTTGCTCTGTCAGAATATCACATTAAAATCATTACTTTAGATTACCCTGAAGAAAGCAGATCAAAGCTTATCCACCTTCTAAGGGCAGGTGGGCTTTGTATGTGCTGTGTGAAAGATACCATGGATGTTTAGTAAGAATAGAGAAAGAAATGAAAAAGCAACAAGCATCCTTCTGCAGGCTGTATGCCTGGAATCCTTTTTAAACCTCCACTTTGTGTTTATTGAAGATGTATGACAACAATGCTTGCATTTATTCTGGACATATGAAGGATGTGTATATGCATTACTATACAGTACAAAATGTCTATCTATACTGTTTATGTTTTGGGGAAAAAAGTAAGCTTTGTTTTCCTATGCATCATTTATTTAAGTCACCTCAGTCACAGAGCAAAGCCAGTCTCAGTAAAAGACCTCTAAGGGTATTGACAGCCGACAAACTCCTGACCAAAACCTTTAAGTACTTAAGGCATCTATCCATACTTCATGCATTTATTTATTTTCTAAGAAAAATGTGGACAAAAACTTCCCCAGTCCTTTTCTGCACAAACACCTGTCTTTGCATAAATAATTCATTAGAATAGGATCACATTCATCAAGGTCTAAGTTATCCAATCCTATTGATATTTCATGCTGTTGTTGTTGCCATTAAAAGAAGAAACTTGTGGCACGTCAACAGATTTATTTACAGAGCGCTTCTACATTAAAAAAACAACTGCAAATGCACTCGTTGCAACCCGTCTCAACAGTGCAGCTGTTTGGCAAGTTCACTTGGTAAGGTTAACAATGACTTGAGTCATTCAGGAATGCAAACACTCAACTTCCGAAGCATAAAAGCTCCAAGTCCATCTGAAGAAACATCATGTTTAATTGTATCAGCAACATCAATTTGTTCTGAGGAGGATCATTGCCTCGACTATCAAAGCAAGCCAGACACTGAACAGCATGTTGCAATCTCTGACTCAGACACTTCTCTATTTTGTTAAGAACTAATGCTTCACACTTGTTTTGTATCAAGGTCTTGTTGGAGAAAAATAAGTGAGGTACATGATGCTTAAGACTCTACATGTCAAATAATTCAAACATTTTGCATGTGGGCGAAATCAGAAAAATAAATGCAAGAGTGAGTAAGCCCAGTAACTTCAACTGCACCATTAATTGCAGGCTGTCTCCTCTCAGTGGGGTCTCCATCCTCCCTGCTGGCCTCAATGTAATTTTTTAGCCAGCAGTCACATGCATTTGTCCCTCTGGAAAATAAAAAAGGAAGTGTAAGGAGAAAAAGGGGGGAAAAAAACATGCCGTATTGACTAATCAAAGGCCCGAGGGAAAGCTGGCATCATTCGGTATTTACACCAACAGCACAGTGACCTCCAGGCCTCCTCATCTGCACTCACTTCCCCATCTCACGGCCCTCTTTCCTTCTCCAAACCAACACCTCTTTGTTATAAACACAGCTGAGTGCAGCACAGAAGACAGCCCTGAACATCTGCGTACTGGAAAACAAATTCCTCTGGGATGGAAGTGGAGAGAGCACAGAGGAGACAGAGGCAGCCAGACAGTCTGTCAGACAGACAAATGGGCCCAGGTCTGGATGGGGTACTAAGCCCCAACTCTTTTGCCAGAAGCCTTGTCAGATCCGGAGCTGTGGCAGAACCGGTTGCCTTTGGCCCCTCTTGGATTAAACAAGGCATCTAGCATCTCTCCTTCCTTTATACATACTCCATAAGGTCTTGCTTACTCTTAATGGTGCCATTTTGGGATGCCTAAATGGGAAAAAAAGCTCTCACACTGCGTGCTGTCCTGACAGTGTGCGTGTGTGTGGCTCAGGCTGTATCTGTGTTTGGGATAATGAGCCTACTCTACCATTCTTTCTCTCTAGTGAGCCTGCAGCTGTCCCCAAGCAGATAATATTTCCTGGGCTATTAACAGGGAGGCCAAACTCAGTGTGTGCATATGTGTGTGCATGTATTTGTGTGTGCACAGCGAGATTTTCAGTTTGCAGCCTAATATGTGGAAATGATCCAAAGTCACAGGTCCAAGCATGAAGACGCCTCTTTGTCCATCTTGGATTTGTTTAAATATGCTGATGATGGGATGGAGCAGAGTGGATATCCGGACCTGGACAGATATCAATATGCTTTGTCAAGGTAAAAGGATCTGTTCTGCTCTGCATTTCCTCTTTTCTCAAGTGTCAGAACAAAACACTTTTTATCTCATCTGGTGGACATGCTCTGCTGCAAGACAAACAGCTGACTGTGCACAAGACAAACATATTTACTTAAACAGAAGTTTATATCACAGTCTCAGTGATCTCTCGGGGCCTCAAAAAGCTCCATCCAGGTACGCTGTACTGTGCGATAATATAAATCGCTCCCAAGATCCACAGTAACAAAACCAGAGCTGCACTGATGGTAAAGCAATTAGCTGCCATCGTTTCTTAAATCCAATCTCCCCCTCTACTCTTAAAGGTCAGCTGAGATGGCTGCTCCAATCTCTGAAACCTTACAGGTTCTCACCCGCACAAGCCATCCTCTGTCCACACACTCTCTTCCACGCACATGCAATCTTTTCCTCAGGAAATTGAAAACAGATGTTTAAATGTCAAATTAAAATGAGATTCCCGTGCTGCCCCTCCAACATTAATGAAAATAAAGACTTAATGCCACACACAAGTCAGGGTGGGAAGATCAGATGAGCTTTGTTCTGAGGAAATTAAACCAAGTAAAACAAGCTCCCCACAAATCATTGGAAGGATACAAAAACAGACCCACTAGGGAATTAAAGGTTTATCAGAAGGCACATGGACACAATCCTGCAGAGACACACATCACAGCAAGGGTCTTGCCTTTGGCTTTGGCCTTAAAACAGGATGGCCATGCCGAATGCTTAAGCAGAGTGAATGATGAGACCAGAGAAATGGACTAAAGAAAAGAAAAACATTAGAAAATCAAGAAAAAAGTGAACTGTTCCCATTTTTTCTTTCTCCCACGTCTACCAATGGAATTTAAGTTCAACTTTAAATGTCTCATAAGCTGGAAAACATTCAGCATGTCAGAAAAACATCAAATGTTATCTGAGAATATTAGGTAGGGGTGAATGCACAGTGAACATTACGGAAACATCAAATGACAGAGCAGCCCCAGATATTCATTGATAAAAGTTTCAGTTGTAGTAGCAGTGTGTTTTTGCTATGCTGTCAAGGCATAGTCATGATTCTCAAATAATAGGTTTGTTTCTAAAACAAAAGTAGTAACATGGGATTTAAGTTATACAACCTCAAATTAGAAAAAAAAAAAGAATTGGGAGGATACAGACAGTTTCATAAGGAAAACACAGTTATTCCCACTCTCAAGGCTACAACACAGTCCAACAAGGCTGAAACTATCACACAGTGGAAATGTCTGTTGTGGTCAGATGTGTCTGATATAAACAAGGTCCTTTAGGAAACTAATTTTCTTTTATGATAGTTTCCATGATGGCAGCATTAATGCAGCAAAATACATTCGGATTTAAAAGCAACATATACCACTTCAAAATTATAGATCTTCCACAAATTTCTATGAACCAAGACAGTGCAAAACGCAAATTTTGAACATACTACAAAGACATAAGCGAGGAAGAAGAGTGCATGGCTATAGAACATGAATGCCTGTTGCATAATATGTCCTCTAGAGAAAAACTGTGGAAAATTCTAAAACAAAAATGAATAAATAAAGAGACAATGAATGAGACAAGACAACTCGGCTGTTTCCCCAACTAATTGTTAGAAGGAAGGGCAAACATCATAAACTGGTAAACACTTATCCAACCCAGCATTTTTATTTTGAAACCTTGGAATGCAGGGAGGGATCTTTTTCACAGTATATTAAATTACTATAAGTAAAATCATGACATATGTCAGATTAATATTGTCTGTAATGAAATAAAAGTCACTAGTCAGAACCTATGACATTCATTCATATTCACAGCAGTTTAAACATATTCACCATTTTGTTGTTGTGGTTAAATGTTGGGTTCATATATAAAATGTGTCAAGATAATTCCAGAGCTCCTTCAAGAGCGACTTCAATGCCAGAGGCAAACACTTGCCTTATTCACAGTTTATGCCATACTCCTCCATCCTAATACCGTTACCTAACCTCCATCCCTGGCCTGCGAGAAAGCTGCTTTCCTTCTCAATCCTGATGCATCTCCCACTTTGTCTTATAATTTCTCTCTCACGTCTCAAGATCCAACTCTTATATATTACATGTTTCTTAGCTCACACACATTGAGCAGCTTACATGAAAGGAAGGCTTATAGCTTTGGTCTTTTAACCCATGGCACCCCACTGCAAAGGCAAATGCAGGTGGATAATTTGCCAGAGGCGTGAGTACAGCAAGTGTGTCTTTGCCCTGCATAAATTTGTAGTTTTGCTGGTGGATATGAAGATGTAACAGGACTCTTACGGTTCTCTGGAGAAACACCGCCTCAATCCTTCCTCAGACTCTCTTGTTCTTTCCTGACCCCACCACCAGTGAGATGAGATTGGATTCAACAAACTCCCCTCTCCTTCTATATCTGCCTCTTGTTCCTTTCCTTTCAGTGAATATCCTCCTGCCCACCCTGCAGATACTCGATCCTCTTGAGTAATCCAGCAGCATGCAAGGTGCAACAAATATACCCATAACTCTGTCAAGGAATGATGACCAGAAATGTCACAGATTTGTATACATGCATGAATACAGAAATAAAACTGACAAGCAGTGATGCTGAAATAATGATTCACATCACTATTAAGCTATCACACACTTTCCACTTCAACATGACATGTTCTCTAGGATTAAATTTAGAGATTTCTAATTTACGTTCAGACAGTAGATCATTTTGAAAACAATCAAACCTCTCTAGACAGCTGTGACACTCAGTGAGAGGTCACATCTGCAGAAACACATTGGTTAAAACTGTTTGACAACCTACATGCCTGTATGACCGCAAGATATCTTGTGGAAACCTGTAAATATGTCAACAAGAGCTGAGACTGTTACCCCACTGGCCTTTAGGGTTTGCACCTGTACTCCCCAGATGGCACAAAGTCATCTTCAATACATAAATACAATTTTGTGTCACTGAACAGACACAACAACCTGATTAACTCTGATAAGAGTCCAACATTTTGAGTCATTGAGTAAATAGACAAGCTCAGAGATAACCATGAAAAAGAATGGCCTTTTAAAACTTATTGAGGTAAAATACTGTTTCAGAACACTGGCTTCAATGCCAATAGAGAGTAAATAAGCCACTTTTCTTGTGGTAGACACACAACTTGTTCAGTTCGATTCAAAAATACTTTATCCTACAAGGGAAATCGATATATTGATGTGATGGAAGCTGGGATTTTCTTGTTTAAGTAGTGCTGAGAAATAACAAGCAAAATAGTTTTCACATTCACTTTTAGTGAATGATCAGTTTAGTTAAGGTACCAAAATTATAGTTAAGAAGATACATGAAATAGGTAGCTGTCATTATTGTGTACATATACAATGTAATGGAGTCTTAAGAAGTTGTGCCTGTTTTGTTAGGGTGTAGAATTTAGAGCAAATAAAGGAACACTGTTTGTGGATCAGATGAGACAGTGACACTGTGCTTCGATTGGGATCAAGAGAAGGAACTTTAAAGATAAGCAGACGGAAATGTAAACCTTGTCCTGTACAGAAATGAGCCAGGCTGTCTGTGATGTCTGAAGGTGGGGTAAGTTTATGGGAGTGTAAAGCCATTTATATCACACTGGACCAGGCGTTTACAGCTCATACCTGATATTACCAGCCAGCAAGTGTCATAGAAGAGGACATGTCTGCACTTGCCCTGCAACAGGGAGGCCACGGAGTCCAGAGGATTCAATCTCTCGTGTTGCACTAGAAACTTATAACAATTATGCCTGTTCAACAAGAAACACAACCAATTCTCTCACGCACAACACATGAAGGGAATTTTGCTCCAGAGCCACACAGACAGAGTAGCCATTGAGTGCATGTGTTTGTTTAAATGACCATAACTCTTCCCGTCAGGCCTGAGGAGAAAAACGGTGTTTGGCGAATAAGGCGAAAAGCAAGGACGGCAGCGGGGAGGCAGGTTTATGTGAGTGACTGAGTGACTTGGCACCTCATAGTTCAACAAACAGCGCTTGTTTGACTGGAGTACTGAGTTTGGCTAAAATTTAAAAAAAAAAGTCTGAGTGCTGGGGCTGCACAGGCAGGAATGTAGAAGAAACAAAAAAAAAAAAAAACAGAACTTGAGACTTTGTATCTAACTCTAATTGAATAAAAATGTAACAATAAAGAAAAAAAGTCTAATCCCTTAAAATCCTCATGGGAACACCCAACAACACAATGCAAACTGTGTACTAACATCTGCATGGAATTATCACATTTAAATTTAATGACTAAAAACACTGAGAAGCCATTTGTAGATTTACAAGCTTCTGATAGATCAACCCTTACCCAATGACGACATATGAGAGTGATTTTAAAGCTACACCAAGTCTGTTTTGAGCCTGTAACATGTTGTGGAAACAGCATTAATTGTTGTGTTTACTAAAAGCACTGAGGAAAATGTAGTTTTCTCAGTAGGTGCACATAAAGTCAAATAAAAATTCCTTATTTACAGAGCATAAACCTGATGCCAAGTAAAGTTATTCTGTTTCCATTCCTCAACAGTGCTTTAGGAAGGGTTCACAGTGCTGTAAAATGATAATGGAGGAAATAAAGGTGGGAGAAGCAGGTAAATACACATACTTTACAAGTGGGAATTTGTACCCTTTTCTCTTTCCATAAGTGAAACTTCATGACACAGTTTCAGTCAACACTAAAATATTTGTTATAAAAGAAGTGTGGTTACGACATGTTCACAGTTGGCACCATCAGTACAACTTGGCTATTTTTGGATACAATAGGTAATGAGAGTAAAGGATCCCTTTGGTGTTTTAAATGTTGTATATGGGTGGAGATGTGCTGCCAACTCCCTCAGGAAGAGGGGAAATGTTCTCTCCCTGAGGAGGACAAACCAAGAACCTTTTAGTAACTTGGCTTTCACCACTCATTGTACAGTTTCTGGCCTGTGGCCTATTTCATGCAGATAAAAACGAGCAGATGTAACATTATCACACACACAAACAGGTACACCTGTAAGGTATGCGCGCTCATTATTTCACTCTTTCACCCATACAAACTCAACACAGACTGTTACAATGTGTCTCTGTCTCAGCTTTTCTGCCAGCTGATAACCTTGAGTCTAAAAGCTTCTTAGTGTGTGCCTAAAATACAGTGACAATAAAATCTGATTGTGGCACCCAGGCAAGTCTGTAAGACATAAGAACAATCATCAATATATGACAAATTTCAACAAACCATCAGCATTTTTATTGCATACAAATTCAAATCTGCTCATAATATGTTCAATAATTTGCTAAAACCAGTGATTTCTTGGTGTGCCAAGGATGACTGACATATGTCAATGTAAAGCCATTAACCAGTTACCACCTTTTTCAAAATAAAAATTTCTAAAGCCTTTTTGTTTCAGGAAAACTTATATTAGTCTGAACACAGTTCCACACTTAATACATTAAACCTTCAGCTTTTATTGTGAATAGCTGACAGTGAACATAGGTTTATCAATATTTCTTTGTTTCTCTTGAAAAGGTAAAGGCTTTAACAGTTAAATGCATGTATAAGTATTTATTAGAGTCTGAGTGAGTTGAGCAGCGGTTGCTCCTGTGAGAACTGCTTATTATACGTTTTGTGCATCATGCAGAAAAACGAGGCCAATGATTCTGGAAATAGAAACTGGTGGGGGGGGTTCTGTTTTTCAAAGATTATAATTCTTTAGTCCTATGACGTGAACAAAAACTGGCTTCCTTTTAAGCAGAGGAGAAGTTTTTAAAGAGGGATATTTCAAAAGCTAAAACCAGATTCCTGCATGGTTAGACACTACTTCTTTATTCAGAATGTATTTTGCATCTTGGGTTAATTGATGATTCATGAAGCCTCGTCTCTTTCTTTGCTGTCTCGTTGCTTCTTCTAAGCATTTTCTCAGTCTAGACTGTGTGAGTCTAAGTCTTCACAGTGTAATTGGATTTTACACAACACACAACTAGTGTGGATATGCAGAGAGAACATTTGTCATAATGTATGCTCACTACAGTAAATCCCTTTACCGTAAGAAAAGCAGCCATAAACACACCAAGAGTAATCTTTTTACTAATGAGTTTTAGATGGTTTGCATTGTCAGTAATGTTTTCTGACAATATCTTACTATGAGCTGCCCTCCTTTCTGTGTGGCCCCGGCAGCTAACCCTCTCCCAGCATCTGCAAAGATGAGGACCTTATTAAAACAATCTTCCCAATTAACATTCCTGGCCCTTAGAGCCCTGTCTACCCCCCCGGACGTCCTCCGCTGCCCCTTCAGACCTGACCCCTCCTCATTTTTATTATGACAAAGAAGCTGTGTAGGACCCAGACCAGCCATGGGACCCCTGAATAGCAGTGTTGAGAAAGGAGATGTGAGGCAACTTGTTTTCCTTCCTGCGGAACCGAGATCCATGTGCTTGTCTGTTTTTCCATGCTTGTTTGTTTGTGTGCTCTGTGAATGAGGGACAGAGAGGGAGCACACAGCAACGGTTAAATGGATTAGTACCAGTCAGGATGGCACCGTCATCTCAAATGCTCCTAATTGAATGTGACATGTATGGATATACACTCATTTGTGGAGGGTGAATAACTCATGCTCCTAGGTGGGAGGTTGTCCCCTAACAAGAGCCTGTCAGTGAACTAACTCAAACGATGAGAGAAATTAAATCCATAAACACAGCATGTTTGCCTGCAGAGCACACTGCTTGCCCTCATCAGCACATTGTGGAGCAAAACCATCTGCTGCAAATCTTTTCACTTCACTATTATTTTGAGATCTCACGGTCAGATAATGGGTGTTCCTCAATCTCTTGCTCATCTTCCCAAAACAAAGCTTTATTATCCACAAACAGTGTAGACTGATACAGTGGTATTATATAGCAGTGCTATGCAAACAGGACCCGGCAGAGGGAAGGCGATCCTTTTGTGCTGAGACCTGATATGTTTACAGTGACTGTGCTTCATGCCAGCTCCTGCCTGTCACAGGTTAACTGGACCTTCCACTGGATAATATTTAACAATTTCTGCTTCTGCAGTACAGTATGGCAGAGTATGTTGGACTCAGCACTTATTGGCAGTAAGCTGTGTTTGCTTGTGTTTTAGCTCTTGTAAATGACTCTGCTGCCAGTCTGTTTGGACTATGCCTTATTAATGCACCTTTAATGAGATCCAGTGGACCATTTAGCAAAGGGATGTCTCTGTAGCATATGTCAAACAATTTAATTTAAAGCAGAGAAGTTAGAAGTCTCCCTTTCATCTAAAATTAGTGTAATGGAAATCTCATCTTAATGCACTTAGTTTCCAGTGAGAGTCTAATTAGATAGAGGTTTAGGAAACAGTAGGAGTGAGCGATTGTTGTGGAAAACAAGCGTTTTGGCCGGGACTGGACTGTAAACTGGGATTAAATCAGCGGCTGTTGTGGAGGTGACTTGGGGCAGAGTAATATGATAGTGGCTGTGTGGAGGGAAACAGGCAAGCTCAGAGGAAAATGGGGAAGGAAAAAAACACACAAGGGGATCTAAATGTAATGTTACAGCAGATCCCTCAGCATTTCGTCATGGCCACTTTCATTTCCACCATCCTGATCCCTTTCCAATCACTTTACCAGGCACAGGGGAGACATTGGGAAGATGGAAGGAAGGAAGAAGAGACGCACAGACAGGAAGAGGTTGAAGAGGTTAAGTAAAAGTGGGGTCCTCCAGAGATATAGGGCACAGGAATGTTAAAGAGCCTGAGACAAAGCAAATAAGGGGGACTGGTATCCAAACATGTGCTGCGGATCTAGAGGGGCACATCTTTCTCTGATCAGCTGCCGTCCCCATTTCAATGGTTTCCACATGGACTCTACTAAACTCTCCCAGATGGGCCCTGGGAAGATGAAAAGATGTCCATAACCCTATCTAACAGGGGATCTGTTACAGTGGGAAGTGATACCCAAAAGAATGGATGAGGGAATGCCGTCAGATTTGGTGTGCCAGAAAGACAGATACAGAGTTCAAATTTCATCTTCAGCACTTGCCGAACAAGTGAGTTTGTTCTCCTGTGTGATCCCTGCCAACACTTTGGCGATATTGCATTTCACTGCACTTGTCAACTTGTCAAACATGTAAAACTGCGTATCACTGATGCCAAGGAGAAAGTTTTGCAAATGTGCCAGAAATTACACTGATCCCTGTGAAATTGACACTGTGTTCGGTTTCAAAACTGAAGTTAAGTCCTGGATTTTCCAACTTTTAATTTCTCATTCGCCGGGGCACCGTCAAAAGAAATGTTATGTTATGGTTTTCCCTCCTTTGTTTTATGGGATACTTTGCTACTGTTAACATGCCTGAAACATCCCCGTCTGCTGATTTATGCTACTTTTCCCTTGGGTTCGAAGCTAAGACCAGCAGCATGGGAAATTTAGTTACTTCACCAACAGGACTCCCGGACAACTCCAAAATATCAGGTAGATTTATAGAGGTGGAAGCAAAACCTTTTCCTCCTCTGAGGTGCTGTGTGATCCTCACACAGACTCCCTGAATTTCAGCTTGGCAGCCTGCTAACGGCCTCATGAACAGGGAGAAGTAACCATACTCTGGTTGCAGATATCAAGTTCTTACTGTCCCTCTCTCTGTTTCTCCCTGAACTCAAAAACAGGCTTTTCCTTCTTTTTGGCAAGATGTTTATGATTTAACAATTTGTGCACACCACACAAAATGTTTTGAATTCAATCCAACGCTCAAGTTAAGAATTTTCCTCATGATGAAAAACAATCTATTAAAATCAAATCTGTTCACAGAATATGATTGTGTAATGTGGTGATGTCATTACAATGTGATAAAGGGTTATGAAATTGCAGGTGATGTTTGTCATGATAGTGACATGCAGCAAGACATTTTCAAAATACGTGAGGATTGAGACATTGCTGAGAGAGGATATGTGCTGGCTTGACTGGACTTTGAAAGAGAATATTAAATAAAAGAGAATATTAAATATTGGTCTAGTATCTTTTCAATCCCATCCCCTGTAGGCTCTCCATGCAATACAGTTGCTGATGGATCTTCAAAACATCCACATATGAAAATTTATTATGTGAACATCTAATCACATTTCTTTGCTGTTAGCCATTTTAGGTAGAAAAAGAAAATAATAGAAAACAAAACAAAAAACAACCTCTGACAAGGGTGATGTGAAACACATGAAAAGCACAATATAAAGAAACTATTAGCCATTATCTGTTGACGTGTTTCAATTTTCTGTTAATAAGGGCAAGTAATTTGCCTGGCTCTATTTTTCCATTTAGTTCTCATTTTTCTAACAAAACCTGCTCTACAAGTGTTTCCAGGGGCCAGATTGCTAATTTCAGTCTTACTTTTAAAACCCTTTTCTAATATTCTCTACTATTTTGCCGAGCAGGCATCTGCAGAGCCATTTCCATCATTGAATGCTGTCGTGCTTCACACACAAAGCATTGTGAAGGAAAATAGCACATTATTTGCAGAGGCTGAGGGGGCAAGGACCTAGGTCAAGTCCAAAAAAAAAAATTAAGAATCCAAGAAATTGAGAAAAGAAATATCTGGACAATTTTAAGAATAAGAATCCAACCTTGGTATCCCTGTTTTTAATCTTGTTCTTTCTTTGTTAGACAATAAATGTACTTGATAAAGATTAACCAATTAAAGAACTTAGAAAACTAAACAAACAAACAAAACTCATTACAAGTAGTTACTTTAGTTTTCCAAAGCTTTACCTAGAAAAACATAGCAGAAACAATTTTATAGTAGAAATCTTTCGTGGTTGCAATGAGGTCTACCCTGCCAGCTTGGGAAAACCTCCAATTCCAAAAGAGAGGTTTTGGATAATAAGGAGGACACCAGCAGGTAGAAATGGGTTACATCAGTGCTTGTATGTACTGAGCAACAGAGCAGACACTAAAGCAAGCAGGAGAAAAAAACAGGCATGAAGCGCTCCATGAAACTGCCCCCCAGTCGAGAGAAATAGAAAAGATCAACATTCTGAGCAAAGAAGTCTACACAACCATCAGCATCTCCTTCAGTATCTCTTTTAGCAAACCAAACATCCACAGTCTTCAGATATCTAAATTTTGCAGATAAAGTTGTCCTCCGTTCAACACATCTCCTCAGATATGAGACAACATGCCTTATATGATTAGACAATTTATCACAGAATGCTGCAGCTACCTCCTCACTGAGCAAATCATCAAATGAACCCATATTTGGTTCCCGCATGACCCTAAAATATGTCAGCAAAGCCATAATAAGAGATCGTGCAGCCAAATAGCTACATTGTGCTCAACAAAAAAGAAAAAGCAGATCATGGTCAGGATGTGATGGGGCTTGTTGCCCTCTGGAGCAGCAGATGAGGGTGTTCAGTTCATTGTGAAGCATAGCAAAAATAATTCAGAACCCTCCCTTTCATGTGGGTAAGACCTGAAGGGGAGAATAGGTTCATTGGTAACATCAATAAAATGCTCCTTCTCAAATACAAATGTCAGTAAATACTTGCAAGTATTTACTGCTCATCGGCAATTTAAAAAAATAGAGGATGGACAAACATGAGCAAACATGCAAGCAATATGATTCATTTAAAAAGAAGTGTTGAAATCAGACCTCACTAATATCAGGCCAAGACATGCTTATTTAATCTTGATGGTGTGTTATACTGGAAGAAAGCAACATCTGAAAGCACAAACAAGAGGGGTAGGATCCACACATGCACACAAACAAGGAAACTTTCAGTTCACCTGAACTGCATTTTTTTCCCGTTTGAAATGGGATGAAACTGGCATAACAGTGGCATATTAGTTCAGGAGTAAAAATGAATATAAATGGTACATATTTCAACTCAACTTGAATCAAAGCATTTTACTGCAAAACATTTGGTTCTGTCTGCAGAACTGAGCACTGATTGCAAACATACCCATCCCTGCAGCATCACAGTTCACATGCCTTCTATTGTTTGAGCCCCAACCATGCTGTCTGTTTTTAGGAAAGATAGCATCTCTGCAAGCCCTCTTTCTTTTGCTTTCTGGGACCACCAGAACCTGTGGGAGGCAGCACACCTGCATAACAGACAATGGTAAACACTCCTTTAGGCTCTGCTGGTCTTTGAAGTGGCAGTGCATGTGAGCTAAGTGAACCAGCCCCCTTTTTATCACACGCATCATTCTGAGGTTTCAGTACATGGCCTTTGTGATGAGAGACGATTTTGAGATGAGTCAACCAAAGCTTTCAGAGATATTCAAGCATTGGGTTGACCAGCAATTCCACATCAGACAAGATGCTTGAAAGAGAATTACACAACCCAAAACTGTGAAAACGTGCGCAGGGGGCATACATTGCAGTGCAAAACTGCTGCGGTCTGATCTACTTAATTTTCATAGACCTGGTAATTAGCAGGCGGTCAAATATCAAAACAGAGACTGAAAATGAACATGAGGAAGAGAGAAGAATCATGGAAGGTGATCTAAGAGCTATGTTGTTTGGGCTGGGCAGTGAAAACATCACATTCCTCAGCTCTTTACCATTTCTTTTCCTTTGGTGTTAATCTACAATATAGGTGCAAAATATGCAGATAATTTTTTTCTCCATCTTATATCTTACATTTGGCTTTATCTTTGTCATCACATCTGTTTAACTATCTTCTGTAATTTTGTTAATTTCCATAGACTTATGGAAGCATTTCAGAAACTCTTGACATCCATCCATCCATCTTCTTCTGCTTATCCATGATCGGGTCATGGGGCAGTAGCCTAAGCAACGAGGCCCAGACTTCCTTCTCCCCAGCTCATCTGGGGGATCCCAAGGCATTACCAGACCAGCCAAGAGACATAGTCCCTCCAATGTGTCCTGGGTCTTCCCAGTCTTCTCAAACTCCTGACAATTTTGGCAGTTCTGTTGTCATGCAATATTCTGGACATACCTGGATGGTTTAAAATTAATTTAGTGTGGAACTCTAAATGTTTCACATCCTCAGTGATTGCTATCTTTTTGACAAAGCAGAAGTAGTAGGACCTCCTATTGTTGCATTCTTGGTCAAGAAGATGACACCAGTCCGTTTTCTGCAACTTTGATCACCAATTTTTTTTTAAAGAGTCCATTTTAAGGTTAGTGAGAAGTCAACACTTGGTGGTAACGTCACAGCAACTCAAGTGAAGAAGGTGAAGAAGAAAGTTTGCTATCATCAGTTCTGATAACAGTATGATGGTTTAGAATTGGAACAACATTCATTGTACAAGAGAAACACTGTGGAACAGTTTTTTGGTTTGTTTTTTTTTCACAAAAGGACTCTGTTAACTATCTTAAATTTAGCATCTGATTTACAAGGTAGCTACTGTAATGCATGTTATATTTATCAACCTTTAAAACCAAGGACAGAGTATATATGCTCTTTTAGGTGATCAAAACTTGGCTGGATGTGGTCCTTAGATGGACAAAATGCAGCTTCAATAGTCCTGACTTAGCCTGAAAGATCCCAGAACTGATGGATAGAGGAATGCACATGGTAGAATGTCAAATGAAGCTGCATTTAACCCATTTATGTGGAAAGATTTGAAAAAAAAAACATTCAAGTTCCATAACCTGCAAAATTAGTTTCCCAATGATTCCCATTGTTCTAACTGAAAACTCCCAGGATTTTGCAACCGTAGTCAGTGTTCAGACTCATTTGGTCAACCACTTCCCTGACTTTCACTCACTCTCATCTGGCGGGATGAAGAGCTAAACTGGGAAGAAAACTGGAGCAGAGCCTGGAAACCATGAGAGTATGTCACTGTGAATGACTGGTGTTAAAGCGAACACCTCTCTTCTTTGACAAGGCTAGAGCCAAGCCAAGTGAGTGGAAACCCTGACTAGTAAACAGAGACATTGCAAATGCATGCAGTCAACGTTAAAGAGGCAGCTCTGTCATCGTGTAGCTAAAAACCTTAGCTAATGTTGTCCTCACAATCTCAGCATCTGACCTTCTGTCACTATGTATTTTACCCTCCCTCCTTGCCAACAGATCATCAGCACATGAAGCAACACTCTCGCGGAACATCACGGTAGTTTCGCTGTGCTTGCCTGAGTGTGGTACTGTGGAGTCACTGGGGACAGAACCAGTCAGAGAAACGTATCTCTGCACTGGTGACAGACAAGGCTGCACAACACGCCTCTGCAGAGATGAATAATCATCTCTCTGGGGCTCTCTCCTTTGCATACATATACATGTACATTTTAGTGTATTACTTTACATGCTTCACATGCTTTTCTTGCTTTAAAAAGTCTTATAATTGAATAAAAATAAAATAAATTAGTGCATTGCTTAAAAATTATGTTTTTTTTTTTGCCATCCTGCTTTCAGTACGCTCATTTTGAGCCAACACAGCAACGTGAGCTCTTGACTGAAAAGAGTGAATGTTGATTTGACTCACTTCTAGTTACACTTTTTTGATTGCAGTTTAAGTCGCCAAGGAAACGTTTATTACAATTTTGTCAAACATTTAGGTTTTTCCAAGGGTTCACAAATGACTCCTTCAGTTATAAATGAGAAAACCATTAGTGAAAATGATTACTGGGCCAGATGGCGCTTATGCATGCGATTATTGAAATTTTGTGCAAGACATTTGGTCTGAGTTATTCTCCCCTTTACCTTTTCTGTCCTTTCCTCTCACAAGAGAGGATAATGCAGTCCATAAAAATGGACCTTCCTGTTCAACAAAATAATAATAATAATACTAATAAAGAAAGTCAAATAACTTACAGGTGCAGAAGTACAATATCAGTTTGTCTTTTTTCACTAAAATCTTCACATGCACATATATTACATGTTTTACAAGTGAATGTGCACTGATGCTAAATAAGCGCAGTGTCTATCACTAATGCACTCGAAATTATGCACTTAAACGAGTGAGTAGCATAACAAAAGCCTTTGTTTTGAATGGCTGAAGTAAATTGTTCAACCTGAATAATGTAGTGAGAGCAATCCACGGCCACTCCATTCGATATAGAGGAGGTATGCCCAGGCTCAAGAGGCCCTCCACCTTCTCAACTGTCCACTAAAAGCTCCTTGTCACTGCTTCATGCATGAATCCACCTCCACCCACGCCCTGCATAAGCCCAAAATGAGCCCTGGGCTAATGGATACAACAACACAATTAAAGTGAAAATGGACAACTCCCCACTCCAAACTACTGGCAGACTCAAGAGAGGAATCATTGCCCTGATGTGTTTTTGTACCCTACAACGTTAGCTTGACCATTTGCGAGTGGGCCATGTAAGTGGTTGTTTCAGAACAGAGCACACAATTCCAGCTGACCCAAAGGCTGAGCATAAGGCAGCAGAGCTGGTTTGCCTTCAGTTGTTTTGTTTGGCGCAGTAAAATTGGCAGGTTACCATGATGCACAAGGCCATAGAGGCATGCATGTTCCAGGTCTCACTCTTGGTTTGAACTCTTCCCTGACAAAAAAAGTTAATTTTTTTTTTTTTAAAAGAAAGAAAGAAAAAACTAATAACAACACTGTAAGAGAATGCTGGAAAGAAAAAAAGAATTCAGCAGTATATTACAGTGCATTCAGAGAAGTACAAGTGACAAGAAAAGTTTCACTGAAACTATTTGCTTCCTGCTAAGCACAATAGCTCATTTTATGTTGTCCTAATATTCATCTCAATTTGTGTCTACCTGTAAGCCAAGAAGAAACTCATTCATGTTCTCAATGCTGCTATGCTTTGCATTTCCCCGTTTCTGTCAGCTATTTTTCCATGAAATTTGACCCTCGATACTTTGTTTCTTTTCAATTTCCTTTCTACCAAAACCCAAGCATAACCTCGTTCCATGTCAACGATATCTTACTGCACTGCTGAAAGTTTCAAAACTATTCCTTACCAAGAAACAACCTTAAGACTGAATTTAATAAAACTTGGCAATCAATTTTAAAATTCATATTTTCATAAGAACTACAGGATATGAACAGACAACTTAAACTTCCAGTGAGTGCTTGACAGCCATCCCATGATTTCCTTTTCCCCAAAAAAGATAATATACACTCAAACGTAGAAGAACAAAGCAACTAATTGACCAGAAATCACAGTTAATTGGCCGCTATTTAGCTTCTTCCTTTCCCACAGTAGTATGAGCACTGGGAAATACTCCTTCCCTCCAATTCACAGAATACCACCAACGAACAGTAATCAGCAGTGGGAAGCATGATAGTGGAGTGCACTGGTATCTGCAGGGCGTGGAGGCCTCTGGCTGAGCTACTGGGCACCAGAAGACGATGTCTGCACACACAATGCAGGCTTGGCTGATATACATCTCCATCTCTGATAGTTCCCACCATATCAGGGACTTTAAACCTACAGGACTGTACATTAACTCACAAACTGTTGTGAGAGCTTTTGCAGCATATGAGTCACTGCTGTATCTTCAGGAAATTTATGGGTATTAATATGATTTCTATTTCCAGTCTTACAATGTGAAATTACAGTATTATCCCAGACATGCAAATACAGAGAATTATCTTTTTACTCTTGTAACTCATAGATGCAAGGCCAGAGTAGAAAAATCACAGCACACAATGATGGGTAATAAAACAAATGACACAGGCCTCAAGTGCTGCTTGAACTGCTGTGGATACATGGCCTACATCTGTGGAGTGGAGGAATGCTGATCTTTATCTAATGCAGAATATGCCCGAAGGACAAGACAAGTCGTCTTGGCACACAAGCCTCTATGTTATTCTCTATAAATTCCTCATTCACAATGCTTTCAGTGACAAGAGGAAGCTTCAGAGATGGCAAGCATTTCTTTAATTGAGGTGACAGCGGAGTTTGACTGATGCTATATTCCACTAGAAGAGGCCAGAAGTATCTGCGGAGCGCTCAGGCAGGGTTACATTAAAGGCATTCCAGTGAACCCTCAACACTCGACAGCACATGATCCCAGTCTCTGCTTCTCCCTTTCAGACAGATGCCAAAGTCATTGTTTTTCTGATCCAGCTTTTCAGAGGGAAAACTCGATCCTAGTGGCTGCCAGTGTCACCACTGGCAGCCCTGTCATTCAATCCCATCTCTCCTCTTTTCAAGAATGCACTCCATTCTTTTGTACTCTGCCTCCTCCTTTTCTCTGGACCACGGTGCCCCATAGGCAGTCTTGAGGCAGAATGTGGTTTGGTTGCCCCAGATCAATTCATCCTCCCTGGTGAAATGGGATACAGTGACCTCCTCTGTGTCCGATGGTCTCCATTCCCGGCTCCTGTCTGGTAAGTGTTAGGGATAAGAAGCCTATGAGTGGAGGGGGAGGAAAATCTGTGGCTGGTGGGGAGACAAGCATGAGCTTAGTCAACATCACAGAGAGATGATACCAGATCTCAATGAAGAGACAAACAATGATAGTCTGCAGTTGGCTCTGAACGGAGCCGTCTGCTGTGCTGTCATCATGTGAGTCACTCAAACAAAGCAGCCATGCTCCAGACTGTGACTAATAAACAATGCAGAATGGTGAAACACAGTCCACTGTTCCACTGCAGGGGACATTAATGTGTCCATTTCTACCACACAATGACACACCTTGATACCAGACTCAATCCCTCCGCTTCCCATTAGGGCACAAAAGTAGGGGCAATTACAGGAAAGGGTTTACCATTATACAGGGAAACATGACACCTTCTGCCTCATGAGATATGACAACCCCTCTGTGCTGTACATTAGCATAATCTACATTTACCACACGAGCTGCAATTTGTCTGGAAAATCTTTCCTCTCTCAGGTTCAATGTTGAGAGTATGTCCATTAAAAACAACTGAATTACCATCACAATTCGTTCAACATGAGGTACAATGTTAGCTGTCTTTGAAAGAGTAATTGGAGCCATTAACACTGGAAAAAAAAAAAAAGCAAGAGGCTGTAAGATGCATATTCTTTTGTGTAAATGCATGAGTCTGTCAACAGATTTGAGTGTAGATGCCAGTACATGTCTGCCACCAGCTAACGTTCCTCTTCTTCTACTTTTCCTGCAACGTTTAATTGGAAGGAATTAAAACAAGGTTTAATACAATAATTTAATTAAGCGTGCTTCAGAGCATATAATAGAGACAGTAAGTTGTTATGACGACTTTTGGCATGAACAACACTAAAAAGACATTTGTGTCTCTTGACGGTCAAGTAAGTGTTCCTGGCAATATTCACTGCCAAATTAAAAAAAAAACAAAAAACAGAATATTATTTGATATTATACATTTTAACATGATTTAAAAATTAGAATATTTTGTTCTGTATGTTTTGCTCACCTGCTACATCACAAAAGGACAGTAATGTATTTGTGTTTATGAAGAAGAAAGATGAAAAATAAGAGTGAGCAAGGAAGGTCTATGACTATACTGGTCACTCAAATGCATGTTGGAGACCAGTCTAGTTGCTGGCTCCAATTATACGTGCTTTAAAGTTGACAACATCCAGAGTAATGCTCCTCTGACCAACCTTCCTTTCTTGATGAACAAGCCTGCAGCATCTATTGAAACATGGGGGTAAACCAGGGAGTGCCAAATAATCTGTCTCTTGTGTTCAGTGGTCTGATTTCTGTCTATCCCTGGAGGAATGTGTGTGTGCATTATCCTAAAAAGAATGCTTTTAAGGCATGACCTGTCTGAAATGGTTGTTCCAATTATGACAGTTTGCTATGGCAATCAACCTTGTGAAACCAAGCTGCATGAAATTGATTACCAGCACACCTGGACCTTATTTGAGACCACTTTTTTTTTTTCTACCTCGTCAGCCGCACACTGTTGGTCTCCGCTCCTCTCCCATCTTTTTAAAAATGCCTTAAGGATGAATGTCTGAATTATTATGAGGTTATATCCTAAATTCCAAGACAACTATTGTATTGAGCAGGACAGGGAAATCATTTTTGCTGAGGTGTGTGAAAATCCCACAAAGAGTCATCGTTTCAGAACAATTTGCTACAGATGGAAGAAATGAGAAAACAGAGAAGGGAGTAAAGGGAAGATGATTAGTTTCTTGATATTGAATAATCACCAGATTCATAGTGTTTCCCTTCTTGCAGCTTTCATTAGCAACACACATTCTTTTTTTCTCTGATTTCATTTGAATTCCTCTTTTAAAAGACTCTTCCTTCAGTTTCAGCCTGACCTCCCCCATTAGCCTCAAGGTTACTGGGGTGGGCACAAGGACATTCCTTTGAGAGAGATGGCAATGCTTGACTGCCACTAAATAAAGAGATACATTTTATGGCTCCTGGTGACAGTAAAACTGAATGAGATGACAAATCTGCCATCTGGGTCATCCTGAAAATGTGTTTTATTGCTTTAACTAAAGATTAAATCTGTGAGGTTTTACATCAGCTGTGGCAGGCAGAGCAGTCATTTATACCATAACCACCTCATATGATGGCATTTCACCATCTTACATTTTCTGCATCAGGACAGCAGTCTGTTACCTTAACCTTTCAGGGTTCACACAGCAATTTCCGTCATATAAGGGAAAAAAAGACCTTTGGTAATTCACACTAAACATAGGTTGCTTGGTGCTGTATCAGTCTCTTCTTACACAAAGCATGCCAGTGTTGTGGAATCAGCTGAGTGGCAGCAGCATTGTGTGTACAAAGGGTGTGTTCCTCTGTGCCTGCTCACTCTTATTCACCCTGATTTGGATTCCTGAGTTATTGGCTCACCCCGTGACCCAGAAATTGGATTCAGCGGGTATAGAAAATGGATGGATGGATAGTTATTGGCTCAGAGGTGTATCAGGACATGTCAGCTTCAGGCCTTCATTCCACCTCTGTACTTACATGCAGGACACTGATGAGCAATAAGGATACATCAGTTCTGCCTTGAAATGAGGGTGTGAAACCGACTTGTAGCTGATCAAGAAAGAACGTATAGAAGGAAGTCGCTCTTCCACAGCTCCTGGAAAAAAAAAATAAACAAAAGAGCCTACTTGTGTGTCGGCTGCTGGCCTTAGCCTCTTAGTCTGATACTCTCCGGGGATTCCCTCCGCTCTCAATCTCTCCATGTTTTCACTTAACCATTTCTCCTTTCGTTGCAGACTGCACATTAGCTAAGCATATTGGCTGATAATGTTACCAAGCTTTTCTCTCACAGGAATATCTTTATAGGAAAGTGGGAGTCAACTCATACTGCAGACATGTGGCTTTTATCGTTGGCTGTTTTCAAGGAATGGGGAGTGCTAAGTTACTTTTCTCCGAGTCCAGTTTTCTGGCTTGGTCACTGTTTTCTTTCTTTTTTTTTTTTTTTTTTTTAGGAGGACGCCAAGGATCGTCTGAACTACCTCTCCATGAACTAAAATGCAGGTGGATTTGGTCTACCCTGCTGGCTGCTTGTACAGCAATGCTTGGTGTGCTTCATGCTATGACTGCAGAATATGGCCATCAAATTTGTCTCCATACTTTACACCTCACAACAAAAACAAAAACAAACAAACAAAACAAAACAATGATTGCAACAGCAACAGAAGAAAAATGAAGGGCAGCAGTTTACATTCACTGAAATGCGGTGTAAAAACTACTATAGAATAAACACAAAGCACATGTACAGAATGTGTTTATGTTGGTATGAGACAAGGAAATGTCATCAGACAGTGGTGGGTCCTAAAAAGCAGCAGATAGGAAGCCAACCTGTTGTACAGCTGACTGCAAGGTGAACACTCCTCTCCCTTCTTACTCTTGTTTTGCATTCTTCATAATTAGAAGCGCCAAAGCATGCCATACATTCCTGATGGAGGTGTTTTACATTAGCAGCTGACACCATCACTCAGCCCTAAGCCAGCGCTCCTTTCTCAAAGGTCAATAGCTGAGCCTTCCTCTTCTCCAAGCTGTTTCTTTTCAAGCACTGAGAATGTGTGCACATGTGAGAGTGTGTGTGGGAGAGGAGTTTCGGAGTGACAAAAGCACAAGCCTCTTCCTTTTGTTTCCTCACTCTTGTTCTACCTCTCCGAACAGAGCCAACCAACACTATGGTTGGACGTTCCTACAGTACAACATAAATTTTACAAGAATTTACAAGAAATAGTGGAGATTAGAGGTGAGATCACTGAGACAGAAAGGTGTAAATAAAAAGCTGGAAATACTAATTCAAAATTGAAATGTTACAAAGTTAAACGTTTCTAGCAAAATATCTTCTCCTGGAACTGTTCAGCTGGTTTGAGGAGGAATGAAGGAAAGAACCCCCCACCCCGCCCACAAAAAAAGGATCATAGGTGCTTGAAATGCATCTCCAGATTCGCTATAATGACTGATGGCTCCTTCACTCTCTGTACCAATGAAGATGAATGCTAAGTATGAATTATTAAGGCCCAGAGCAGAGCAGAATATTTTGATATTGAACACCTCATGAATAATTCCAACCCCCACCCCTGAAAATGAATTACATTCTCATGTACTGCAGAAGGAGATGCTATGCTTTGTCTCTTGGGGTCTAGGTAATGGAGGGAGATGCTGGTTATAATATACTGTACTGGACATAAAAATTAATTTCAAAGTGTAACGATATTTGGCGTTGTGAGCAAGCAAGACCAACTTTGGTTGCTATGTGATGGAAAGCGCAGGATTGTGTATTCCCTTTGATCCACTGGTCAAAGATGGGTGCCAGAGAGACTCACACTGGGATGAGAAGTACATGGAATGCAGAGAAGGCTGGAAAAGGGAATGGTTGGAAGGCAAAGGTTGGGGTTGCACATCCAATTATCCAGCAGGCAAGGAGAGAGGGAAGCTGGCCAATTAAAGGAAAAGGGGGAGAAACCCCTGCCAAAGACCTTCTACATACACCCAAAGAGAGCGAGAGACAGCCAAATGGTAAAGCAAAGCCCATAAGTAAAACCTGAGGGATTGAAAAAAAAAGAAAGCTACAAAAGAAACAAGATTTTATTTATATATATTTATATATATATATATATATATATATATAGTTTATTTTTGGATTATTTGGGGAAAACAAACAAAACTGACAGGAATTGCAATTTGAACTTTCCTTTAATGGTAAATTTAACTGCATTCAGTAAGAATTAAAATACTTTTTTTTTTCAAAATGCCATGGGGTTGCAGCACCTTCTGTTGCTCTGGTTTTCCTTTCTGACATGCATCTTAAACAACCACCAGGCGACGTGATAAAGTAGCACAATTACAGTTCAAACCAATGCCAAAACCAAAAGTAAAACCTATCCTTGGGTCTTTCAACCAGCTTGTAGAGACTATTACTCCGGGAAACCTCAACGATGAGGACTTTGGTCTCATTCCCGCTTTCTGTGGAAGGTTTGTTAACCAATAAATGTGGTTCATGGAGTACAGGAAAACCTAAACGTTTGCTGACTTCATATTGCAACTTACATGGTGATTAGGACACAGTACGTGAGCAAAAATCCAACACACACACACACACACACACACACACACACACACACACACACACACACAGATATTTTAGTCTGGCCATAAGTAGTTATATCAAAGTAATGTCATTATTATTATTATTATTATTAACATTAAAACAAATCTACTTTGTTGTTATTATTATTACAATTACGCATGTCTGTGTCTAGGAGAGAATAAAACAAACATCTTCCATTTGGCAGAACCTAAATCTAAAAATATATATAGTTGAGTGAGTCATTCATATGGGAGTGGATCAGTACATTACTTACCAAGCTCAGAGTAAAATTATTGAGTCCACCCATCTTTATTTCCTCTTAACTTTAATTTCAAATCGTGCAGCTTTCTGTACACTGGAGGTAGAAATTCCTTTGTCCTTACTTTTTTTGCTTTTCCAATAAACTAAATTACTAATGACATGTTAGGACATACAAGTTTAAATATGACCTACAGATTTTGACATAGATAAGGATGATCACAAGCAACTTTTACAGCAACTGCAGCCACCAAATCTCTGACTGAATATGACTGAACGGGGTTATGCTGTAATGAATAATGACGTGTATTAGTCTTTCAAAATTTCTCTCTCTTTCCTACAGCAAGTGCCTATAGGGTTCATTAGTGCTTATAGTAAGCTTCGCTATAATTATCCTACTCCTTGGGAAAAAAAAGTCAAAGTGGCTAGGGATTAGGGATAAAGAAAGACAACTCTTCTATTCATTAAATCATCCGTCTTTCTGGAGATATTTAATTCTTTACCGAGTGAGGCGATATCTTTTTTTTTCACAATCCCTAAAGCATGTCTGGAGCAGAGATAAATGGAACAATTATCCATTATAAGTTGCCAATTAAGGAGGCCAATGACTAATTTACTTTCAGAATACAACTATTTGTTTTTTGTGAACAATACTTTTAACGTCCTGAAGTTTGAGATGATTTCATATTTTTCTTGTAAGAAGATTCAAGTGAAAGAGACTGAAGACAAAAAATGCATTTGGACTCCCCAAGATTAATGGTTTAATAAAAGACACCAACTGAGGATTAGTCACTGACCTGCAGCGTGCAGTCAAAGGTATAAAAAATGCAATTAAGGACTGCTCAGCTACCTTAGGGACTCATCCAAAACAAGCCAGAAAGAAAACTTCACCTAAGAACCAAAACACTGGTAACACCTCCATGCTCGGTAAGCCTCATATATTTTAGTAAACAAAGTCAGTGTTTGTGGAAACCCATAGACCTTTGCACTAGCGTCAAACTCATTCAATTTAATTACTTTCGTCTCTCATCTCTGTGTCCTGACAATGCAGATTGATTGCTCACTCAGTTCAGGAATGTCTGGTGACTTCTCAATGTCTCATTTAAGTCTAAGCAAATTGAGGGGTTTTTGAGCTAAACAGCGCTGCACTCTGCGGTCAAGTCAAGTCCAAACAGGGGATCCTGTTGTTTCAGACCAACTGTATAATTTCTGACACCACAGGAATGAAGCCACAACTCCAAACTGAGACAATGATCACTTGCTTTGAAAGAAGTGCACGGCTGCTCCAAAGCACGACTACCATTCTACTATCACACACCATGATGACGGGAAACTGTCTTCGCCGCAATCAAGAGCACCGCATTCTCCGTCTGGGCACCTGCATTGCAGATTATCATCTGCTTTCAAGATTTAAGGACGTGCCGAGCCATCATCAAAGCAGCAGCCTCCATTTCTGTCTGGCAGGAATGCTCCTCTAAGATACAGAGAATCATTTAGGGGCTGCAAACAGGATATTAAAGACTTCAGTTCCCAAGTCTTACAGCTGGTTCCGAGTACAAAGACCCTCGTAAGCCAATAATTAGCCACAGGTCCACTTCACACATTTGCCCTGACCCCTGACCTTTTTTACTCACCACTACTTCCTGTGAGCATATTTAACGTCCAGTTGTAAATGGTCCTTTGATCAAGGAGTATGCCAGATGTTTAATACATGCACAGCCATTAGTAGTCCTTTGTGCTTTAATACATCATAATTTGGAGTTAAGCAGACAAAGGTCAAAAGGGCGCTCAGGGCTGACCTGGGAGGGCTCTTGGTACTAGATCAGCAGTCACTCTTTAACAAGACTCCTCCAGGAGAGACAATGCTATGGCTAAAAGAGGGGTGGCTAGGGTTGCTTGACGAAGTGCTAACCAATGCAATTTGCATCACATCAGAAGAAAAATTAGAAGTAGATGGGAAAAGGAGCGGGTCATCAGTCTTTCAGCCCCCCAGGCCACTGCCCCTTCTTGCATACTTCCATAATGCTAGAGGAGAACCTAGCAGAATACAAATACAGAACTTAAATATGACAGTCTGCTGTAAAAATGCAAGAAAAGAAAATGTAAAGGGACGGTATATGATGAATGTTTAGAAAATGTGCATCTCTTTAAAACATTTCCAGCTGGCAGACTTGTATTCACCACACAAGTCCAAGAGATGACACACAAATCAATTAAATTAGCAGCATCATTACTCATCTAACATTGGACAACATTTTAAATCTTTTCTTTTTTATGTACATTTTCAGGTCTTTTTGCATCCTGAAATACCTCCTCCTCCTTATTCTTGGCACATAAACCACATAAATTGCATTATGCACACCGAAAACCCCAATAGTGCATATTTTATTACTAATGCAGGTAATAATGTAAGAGAAAGTGCATTTAATGGTCTCTTTCCATTTTAGGATCCCCCCTCCCCCCAAATAAAGAGCTAAATTATTGCAGACGCACAGATGGGTCTTTACTAAATAATCAGACGAGTAGCAGTTTGTTCAGTGTGCTGATGCGGTTATCAAATGAAGACATCAATAAAAATTGGTACAAAGTCTGAAAGCACATTATGCATAAATCAATCTGATACCATGCGATAATAAAATGTCCCTTTCTCTGTCAGCAATTATAAAACTGCATGGAGCATTCACTCAGTCATTCATCATCTAATACTATTTGATTTATGCAGAAGCACAAAGCTCGAATAATTCCAGCCTCTTCCCGGGAACTCAAATGGCCACTAATAAAACCTATATGACAAATAAACAAGATGTATTAACAGGGGATGGAGAAAAGCATCTGGACTGACTGAAACTTAGGAGTTTTAAAGCCTAGCTTCTGTCTATTGTATTCTCAAGCTGACAGAAAAGCCTGTGTATCATTTTAAGTGTAATCTGTGGGTGACCACAATCAATGAATGGCTTGGTTTGGCTGATCAGTGGAGGACAACAGCAGGTGATATGAATTCATCATGCAGGAATGGCTTGTGTGTGTATGTGTGCCCTTTGGAACCACAAAAAAAAAAAAAAAAAAAAAAAAAATCAGCCCCACTCATCTTACTTTCTGGTAGAAATAAAGGGTGAGTCCTTCACCATTCAAACTCAAAGAGACACACACATACCAGAAGTTTTTAAAACACCTAACATTCAGCATGGTTTCATGTCTTTTTCAACCAAATTTATGAGTTTGCCCACATTTCAACATTCAGATCAAACCTCAAGCATCAAGAGCTGGAAACATTTTAGGCTCTCCTCAGACACGGTTGAAAACCAAGAAGAAAAAGGGCAGGATGTTATGAATGGAGCCGTGTCCATCCTTAAAAGGGTGGCTTTGGACATGAAGGGAGAGAACATAGGTTACTAATCCATCCAAATTAAAGGCATAAAAGAGATTATGTGTAACAAAACTCTTACTTCAAGGCCAGTACACAGCTATCTACACAGCTCTCTCGTCTTTATTATTGTGTACTTACACAACTTTTCAGTCTCACTGAAGTTTTAAGAAGGCACTCGAGACTATAACAGAGATCAGATTTTTTTGTCAGTGGAAGACACTAATGACAAACATCGTGGCTCAATGAGTGTTTTGTAAACTAAGCCTTGAATCTTGTTAAATGTAAGCACAGATGGAAATATATGAGTGCTGACATATTATGCAAACTTGCCCAAGACCACCCCAATTTCCCTGCAAGTGCCATAATAAACTGCGTACAAAGTGGCATGCAAAATACAGTTCTGATGATTTATTACAGCAATAGAAGCTACGTATATCGTGGCTTCAGAGGAATATGTGAACAAAACAATTTGCACATAACTTTTAACTTATGTCTAAATAAAGAGTCACCTTCAAATGCCTGTTTATGTTTGAGTGTAACTGTACTGACCTTCCTTTTATCCCTGAGAGAATTTTAAAATAGAAAACTTCAACCAGATTGCACATATGTTTAACACACATGCTGGTCTGCCAACAAAGAGAAACACATTTTAAAACCAGCTATTTCAGAAGAGTGTTAACAGCAAAGTGTGGAAAAGAATGGTTAACACTGGCTTGACTATTCAAAGTCATGAACCTTTGCCTTCAAAACAAAAACATGACAAACTATGAGCAAATAAAGAACTAAAGTGCAAATGCAAAACACTTGCTAATCTTACTGATAAAGCAGTCAACATTCACATAACTGCCTATGACTGATCCATAAGTAGGTTAACCATGCCTGGATCTAATGCGGACCATATTTAAGGGAGCGAGGGGATGCTCTTCCAGTCTGTAGAGCATTGCCTGCTTCTTTTCATGTAATGAGGCTTTTGCTATGCAGCTGGTCATGGTGAAATGCACACAGATGTGTGTAAATACCGTTCATTCACTGTCGTGCTCTGCCTCACCGAAGGAGCAGTGGGGAGAAGAGAGAACACTAGGATGAGAGTATGGAGCAGATAATACGAAGCAGCTCTCATCTAGCATCACAGCTGCGTGCATGCAGTGCAACAAAAGAAGAGGAAGCAAGGAAAACTACATACTACTAAACACACAGCGAACCCTCCTCTGTCCCAGGTAATGATAGAGCGCTGCTTCAAAATGACTAGGCACACAGAAGTGCGTGGAAAGACAAGTCAGTTAACAGCAACAAAAGAGGAAGGGGAACCTTACAGACACATACTGTCACCCACTGCTTTTTTTCTTATTTCCTCAAAACAAAAAAAAAAGTTCCCCAGATTTCTCTTGAATGGAGATGTTTAAAAGAAGTAGAACCTCCTCAAATGTCTGGTGCTCTGTTATTGGATATCTGATTATCAGTCATGTATCTGACAGAGAATGAAGCCTCCAAGAGATATTTTTAGTTAGAGAAAATATATAAAATATAAAAAAAGAGGGAGTAGAGAAAGAATAACTTTAATGAGAACACATTTATGAAAGTTAGAGACATTTTTTGCTTTGTTGTGATTTCAATACCCTCCATATTATTTGACTTTAAGGTTTCCAGAATCTCCCACATCTCTGTCGGCAGGAGGGATGCTTTTAGAGCAACTACAGCCCACGGAACATGCGTGATGGGAATGCTTTTATCCTTCAGAAAACTTCCGCTTTGAACCAAATGTATCATAACAACTGCTGATACAAACGCTTTAGAGCAACTGGATCAGTTAGTTTCCAAGAGGTGACTGGTTACAGGTACAGCAGACAAGCGAACAGACATGAGTTAAAAGTCTTGCTTCTGCCTAAGTTATTAGTTTTAATGACAGAATATGGCTCATTAACAGCAGGATGATCAAATAAGATCACTAATCACGTACACTCCCTCCTGCTTTTCTGTACGGTGAAGAGGGAGGCAATTTGTTATAGAGAGAAGATTAATCCAGCTGTGCAACAACTGCTTGGTGGTGTGCTGATTGTAGGTGCAAAGAGCTGACACACACACAAAAAAAGATCATTACCTACTGGATATACATCCATCTAAATATGAAGATAAATTCTTTGAAAAATCATTGTGATGCACAATCCTCTTGAGTGAACCCACTTTGTCCATTAATTTTTCCAACTAAAGGCATTTTTGATTAGGGGGACCTATTCCCATTGTCACAGGGCAAGAGGTTGAGTACACATAGGACAGATCACCAGTTGGTCCACACCGAGGCAAACATGATAAATGCTCAAATTAGATGAATGTTTTTAGAATATGAGCGAAAACACCCACAGCCATGTGGACAACATGCAAACTCCATACATAAAGAAATCAGCCAAGATTTCAAATGAGACTTTTGCTGCTGTGAAGAGTCAGCAAGAAGGTTAAGAAGACAATATAGCAACATGGTCTGTCACGTAGGAATAGAAAACATGAAAGACCAAACATGTGCAAACAATACACAGAAATAAGCAAAATACACCTGTACTGTTACGTACGAATACTCACAGCTTAAACTGGCACATGTTTACTACATCCTTTATATGATAATTTGCTTTGGTTGACATACTAGAACCACAGCAAACCACATCAGGGTGAGAAGATAAATGTGACAGGCCTTTCAGGGGACCACTGCTAACATATATGGAGTATATTTGGGGTTTGTCTGGCGTGAAAGTGAGGATATGGCTCAGTGAGCTTCCTTGTTCCAGGTGAGGGCTATTACATTTAGTTTCATTAGAGCAGGGGCTGACATGATCCCAGAGGGAGCCACAGTATAGATCAGTATATATCAACACAGGTGAAGGGAGAGGACAATGCTTGCATTTTTAAAAAAATGTTTTAGAACAATCTAGCATAGAATCTTTTGTTTGTCAAGGAAAAGTTGCCTGGATACATATGCTCAGACCTCTGTGCTGTGCTTTCATGCTTGCATCCTTCACTTTGAACTGACAAAATCTTCAGGACAGAAGGTGAAAAGAACAAAAGAAAATGAAAAATAAGTCCAGTCGCATTGTTTCAAGCCTTTGCAAATGCAAAAAGTACCGCAACTGGCAGTTAAGTGCAGCGTCACAGCAGTTGCTAAGAAAACAACAAGAGAAGATGGTGATGCAAATGAAACTAAACAGAAATTAGTATAATTACACATACAAATGTGTCTGTCTCAGCATGAAAAAGGTAAGAAGTGGGGAAATTAGCCTTACTAAAGCAAAACAGAGACATCCCATCTGCGGTGGGACAGCCAAGTCCCCGTTTACCCCTGTAGCGAAACCAGTCAGTATCACTTATATGGCTGAGACCGTCCATCGGGTCATGTAATGTATTAAATTATAAGCCATTATGGATAACTGATACTCATTTGCTGCTCTGTTAAAAATAGTTTCACAAGGTGAAATTTGGAAAGCGATTAAGCTTAGAAATGAAAGAGCTGATACGAAGGAATCGTGGGTCATCATAATGCACTCATCGGCATGTATTCATGTCAATCACTGTGTGTGTTTCCTAGTTCTAAGGAGACTTCATTTCATTAAAGGTAAGACATTACAGCCCAAAACAATGACATGAATGCAGTCAGGTAAGAAATCTCAAGGACCCTCTGGTGATGGATGAAAAGTCTGACAAGTGCACCACAACACAGCAAATATGCAACTAACTGTAACCATGGGGAGCCAATTATATATTAGGAGAAACAATCATTCACCCTTACCTGGAGATAGTGATTAAGTATCTTTCAACACACCATGTTTTATCAAGAAGTGTGTGCTGAGGGAGGGAGGGACATGGGAAAGGAAGAAGTGGTCCATATATGCCATCAAACTTCTAGGCGTGGTGATGAACTGTGGCAAACATCTCCACCTAAACGCAACAAAACAAACAGGGTGACCCTGCTCTAACCCCAGCTTCATCCATCCGTCACACAGCAGCACACACCACCGAGGCCCATATATCTGCGTTGTCGACATTTAGGGCTGCCCTTTGGAGGGATTCCTGCTGCTTCACTACGTTAATAGCTTCAGCTTTCACACACAGTTCACATCATCAAGAGTCTAGCAGAAATTAAGCATTTGTACAGGATCGTATGCCTCACTTTAGAGTTTTAAAAAAGTGCTTGTAAATTCCCAGCGAACTGTAAATTCAAGGATGAAGTCCTTAAATGTTAATGGTATTCCACCTGCTCTCTAACAGAACTGGAACAGAAAATATGTGTTGTGCTAGAAGAAAATACTCCCACCAGAAATTGTCCTCATTTCCTGGAACATACTTTTACAGTGAAAATACATTTCCAAGCTTTATAAGGGATGCCATTTAAAGAAGAGAAAATAGAAAAGAAAAAAAAAGAGAGAAAATAAAAAAAAGTTTGGCAAGTGCTGCTACCGACAATATTCTCTCTAATCTCTTTGACTCGGTTTCTCCGTTTCTGCCAATTATCTTAATAGAATTCAGGTATGAAAAAGGGTAGTTTGATGATACTTCAAATCATGGAGACACCAGACAGTCACACAGAAGATAGGAGCTTAGACAGTCAGACTTGGTCAGGAAGGCAGAGGAAATCCCTCTCATTTGTTTAAGGCCCCTTAGACGTATGTTCAAGCTCAAGTCTCAACCCCCTCTCTCTCCTCACTCCTCCTCACTATAGTTTAAGGTTCATGAGGAGGTGAGGGCGCCTACCTCCTCTCCCTCCCCAGTGACCCCTTGCTCCTTCTGTGTCTCCATGCAACAGACCCCCTCAGGGAACGACCTCTTCCCCTACAAACAAAAAACACACACACATGCGCACGTGTTGCTATTACGTGCCCCGCAGGTGCTCCCCAGCACACGCACACACTCATGCACACACTGCTACGAAAACCAACAAAGGGCCAGAGAGAAACCACAGTTATGATACTGGCATGGTCCATTCTCCCAGAACAAAAAGCATGTATTGTTCATACTTTGCATGTTTTTCAGACTGCTAAGATCCTGCTTGACGACACCTGTGGCGTACCCATTTGAGAAATCATGCAAAAGACCGGGGCTTTTGATTCAAAAGGGAGGTGCGGTCTTTGCCTTATTGTTCTCAAGTGTAGTTAAAGGATGTAGACAGTGAGCAATGTGCCAGAACTTTAAGAACAGGTAATTATTGTAATTTGATCCTGAATGGAAGAACAACAAAGGAGGAACTTGTAGTATGGCTCAGTGGGAGGGCATTTCAGGGTAAAAGGCAGAGAGACCTTGGGTGACCCTGTGGTGCATGGAGAGAACATCAGTCAAAATACCACCGACATTAAATAACCAAACATTTCACCGCTCTACCTGCAACACGTCAACGGATGGAGGATATTTCACAGTGTGAGAAGCCATCCAGGTTATGCTTACAACTCACCTCTAACACCTGCCATTGTTTGTTTTCTTTTTTTTTCTTTTAAAATATGCAGCCCAGGTGAAAAAAAGGGCTTTACAATGCAAACAGAACAACATTGACTTCATGAGTCATGCAAGAAAAGTAAGGTTTTATGTATAAGGCTATAATTTAAACAATCTGCTTCCTGATTTAGGTAAATCCAACTTTGGATGAAAAGAAATACAAGATATATTGGATTAACTAAATTAACTTTATGATCAATGGATTGCAGAATTATCAGAATCATAACACTGGATATTTATCTTATTAGTCTCTCATATCAGTGAATTTGTTTATGGCTTACAAACATTTGTTTAATACCCACTCTATTGAGGTCCAGGTACTAGTTTTTAAATCAGCCAGCCATAAGCCATTAAGCCACCTTGATTATTTTCTTCTTTCTTTGTTTTTTGTCATTAATTTGCTTGTGTGCTTGAAATCACTGTCTAGTTGCTTGATACAGTTTGAGCCAAATTCAAGCTTTCTATATGGTAACTTGACAAATGGCTAAAGAATGCTTTGATATACATAAGAGTTGATTCATCATCTTCAAGGTGACCTGGTTCCACTGCTACAAAACAAGCCCAAATCATCAACCCTCCACCACTGTGCTTGACAGTTGTTTTTAGGTGTTTATGGTGCTCCGCTGAGTCTGGTTTTCTCTGTACTTGGGACATTGTGCCACAAGTCCTGTGGCTTGTTGAAAAGCAACTTTTCAAACTATAGCCATATCTGTGAGGGAAAAAAAAGTTTTTCATTTGTGGATGATGTTTCATAAATCTGTTACACAGGGTTCAATGCCTGGAAATTGCCTGTACAATGTTATTTTGCTATGGTGCTGTTTCAGCGTAAGGAACAAGTAATGCCGCTGAACCCAAGTGACCAGTCCAGACAAACATGGCGTGAAAGACAGATAATGATGTTTGAACTGTTTGGTTTGGATTAAACACTAGGGGAACTGTTGCCAGATACATGACCATCTCTGCATATGACTGGACTCCGTCTCTTCTATCAGACAGGGTTCAGACTCCACCAGGAAGAAGACACCTGTGCCCTTGTCAGCCACATAGCGAAATTTATTGTTGTGTTTATTTCTCTAAGCAGTCCACAGTCCAGAGGAGCAATCACGAGTATTTCATTAGCAACTTCTGGATGGTACTGACCTTTATAATTAATATACAAGCATTTGATTTTCTTTTTTCTCTTAAATTAGTAATGATATGTGATATACGATCTGTTCTTGTTCATTTAAGACTGTATTTCTCAAAGACTATAATGTGATAAGGAAAATATGATTTTTCATTTTTAATTAATTGTTTTATTTTCCTTCAGGTATTAATAAAGTATTTTTGAATTGAATTTGTTGAATTGAATTATATCATGAAACATGAAACCTACAAACTGAAAGAAAGGCTATTTTTTCTCCCTGTGTGACCGTATCTGTTGTGTTGTCAACCCATCACCCTCCACCAGCAGGAAACAGTTTGGTTATGATCAGAACCATCTAGTCTTGAAACAGAAGTGCATGCTGCTTTAGATTTTGCTGCACACCACTGCAGTGACATGATGCAGGTAGGGATAATATGATGCAGCTCAGAGAAACTGGATCAATTTTCAACATCCATAATCAATAACAGACAGCAAGTTTGCTCGTGTACAGAAATGTAATATGTGATTTTAGATCATTTACCTGGGTTTTACTGCAGGGAGTGACATCAATGTGTTCCCTGACCTAAATGCTTCACCTTTCGGTCCTTGGCAGCACCCCTGGGCCTGTGGTGGTAATGAGGGGGCATGCGGACAGGCAATATGGGTTCACCCGTGGAGCAAGGGCAGGGGGCAGGCAGGAGAGGCCAAAAGATACACTGGCCTCAAAAACATGCTAAGAAGGCATCAATTACAAATTCCATTGGAAGCAATCTTCGTCAGGCCCATCACAGATAATAAAATTGCCCTGTGATCCAACAACCCTGCTGAGCATAGAAAATCTAGAGGGAGAGCTCTGCATATTTTAATCCCTTCGTCAAAGGCAGCTCATCTCAACATTAACTACTGTTTCACAGTTCTTGGAGGGAGGGAACTTCTTTCCACCATAGTGAAGAGATTAAAAGAAACTCTGGAATACTTTAACATAAGACAATAAAAAGGAAAACCAGACTGACATTTAACCCAAGCACTTAGGTGTTTGAGAAAGACAAAGACTATGTGTGTTGTGTCCTTTATTCCTGAAGCAGCAGTTCATTCCCCCAAAGGACTGCAGGGTGACAGCTTGGGCCCATCACTAAGATGAATGGTTCTGTCCTACACGAGGCCTTTTAATTAGCTCTACAAGCTGCCTTTCATAAAGAGCACATGCAAATATGCACTCACACACGTGCACGAAGAATTTACCCATAAAGAAGTCAAACTACATATTTTTGTTTTTTTCTTAAGGATCTCTTTGTCCTAGTAAATTTTTAAAACACATACACAATTAATAATCAGTGTGTTTAAAAACCCTTGCTGGTATCTATGAATAACCAAAATGTTAGGAAGTACAACTTATTGCCAAAGAGCGAGATCAACCCTTAATCAGTTTAGTGATGGTGGAGGGTAGGAGTCAAGGACTCGGGGAGGCCAGGAAGAGGTGAGCGGCTCGACAAGCAGGCGCGTCCCATCAAGACTGAGACAGGAAGCAAGAGATGAAACTCCTCTTCCAGTGGCTCCCTTTCATTCCCTCCTTTCCCCTTCTTCCTCCTCCACACATGGCAGCAAATGCAGAGCCACTTCCACTATTACAGCGTGGGTGGGGTTATAACAGAGCCTGTGATTGCTGCAATGAGTCTTCCAATTACAGAGTGACCGATACCAGATGAAGAAGTGTGCAGCATCTCACATTAAATCCACCACAGCCACAGCATATGCCTGTGTGGGGCTGGTGGGACACTAAGCTCCACACATGCAGCATGGTTATAAGAGCAATCAGTTTCACAGCATGTTGGTTGGTGGACTAAAAGAAAGATCACCTGATTTAAATTCAAACCAGAGCAGTCAAGCAAGAGGAGTTGCAATGGTTCAACATGTTTTCATCAGTTCAAGGTTCTCTTCTTGGCTGCTGCAGACTGGCATGCTGTGTGTATATGTTTCTCAAATGTGTTACACATAAAGACAAATGTTTTTCTTTTTGTTTTTTTTTTGTTTTTTGTTTGTTTAGCACAACCTAAGACAGTGAAGATAACATTATGGCTTGATCTACAATCTCTTTATTCTCAACATTGTGCTTTTCTTCCTTCTTAATCCTCATCCAACTGTTTGAACAGACACACACACACACACACACTGCATAGATGATAAAAGCAGCATAGTGGTTTACAGCACATCTGTCACACTGCTGGAGCAAACACTGTAGCCTCATAACACCACCAGCTGTTTTAGACCCCCAACTCAAGTTTTTTTTTTTTAAATGGTCTTCGTTTTCTCTGCCTGTCTTTCACTCTATAATTTCAAAATACTCAGATACACACAAACACAAAAAGAGGGCAGTGTGTAAATTCCCACAGGCATTTGAAGTGCAGTCTAAATGTTAGTACGGACATCAGTCTGTGCGCTCTTTCCTCTGTTTGCTATGCACCCACTAACTGCACACGGATGGCAATATATGAAACATTCAAAATGTGAAAAAAGGGATAAAAGACACTCCATTGCCTGCTGCCAAACTTGACCGTCCCCTGAACCATGCTGTTTCAAGGAAACAGCTGGGGAACCTTAGCATACGTTAACCCAGGTCAAATATACTGTATATATAAAGCTAAGACTTTTTTTTTTTTTAAAAAGCCAACATACAAAGAGTTGTCAATAGACAATAACAATAAAACACATGAACTGTTACTTCCAAGACATGCAGAGAAGGAAAGCTTTTGTTAGTCTGAAAGGTAACTACAGTACTTTATAATATTCCCTATTAATACTATTTGATCATCACGTGAGTATTGTTGTTTGATGTTATTTGTTTAAAGCCATTGTAGGTAAGTCCTATGTGAAGGGATTTGAAAATATACAAAATTTGCAGGTAAATGTTCATTAGAATTCACTTTGCGTTAGCTTAGAATTGCAATATCTTAATCAAGGATGCAGATTACGTTTCGATCATTTGATTGACCACTGTGAGCCAAGCGGTTACTATCGAGCTAGTCTCATTTGAGCCTAATGTCTGTTGACAGGGGAACAGTGCTCAAATGTGAAAATCACATAACCATAGTAGTGATAATTAGCTGACAAACCTTTCACTTACTTCCCAAGTGGAAAACAAATTTCCCTCCTCATGTCATCTTCCACATGTCTAAGAAATAACAGTTGCCTGTTTTGCTGTCAACGGCTGATGCTCACTTCTGCTGTAAGATCAAATTCATGTGGCAGATTCTGCTGCTGTGTTTTCTGTTCATAATGCTAGTGCTTCATCCAACTTGTTCAAACCATCCTCTGACAAGCTCTCCTGGATACTCAACCACAAAAATTAAGGTTGAACAGAAGCAACCTGGTGAGAACGCTTTAAAAGAAATGCAGCACTAACGTGTGATCCATCATCAACACTTTGGAGTTCAGTGCTTCATTGACTCATTTCCTAACCTGATACCTATAAATCTGTCAAGTACACCGTGAGTCACTGCATTCCATTCACTCAATCCCGATACTCTCCGTCTGCACGGCAAATAGTCATAGCTAGCAGGCCAGTCAAAAAGATTGGATTTCACTCATATCTAGTAACAGTACGTTTTTCTTTCTCCTCCGCTGCCTGTAACAGAATATGCCTTGTTCCCCTCTGCCTCTGGAGAAATCTTCAGCCTCGTATGACTATAGGATGGACGGAGAGAACCCTGACTGACTGTGTCTGGTGGCAGGTCTGCGGGGAGAGGGGTCATCAGCAGTCTTGTGTGGAAGGACAGAGGAATGGATGGGGAGAGAGATGAAACGAGAGAAATGGAGAAGTGCGGGATCAATACCCTGGTCAAGTGTATCCTTTCTCCGGTATGAGCTGAGCAAAATTTCCTTTTGCTCCCTTTCGCGTAAAGGGACGCTTCACAGCACTCCAATCACACAACCTCTCAGAACAAAGATATATAAAGATAGATATTACAGGCAATCTTAAAGGGATAGAGAATCCAATCATCCTGTCATACACACACAACAACAACTGAGTTTTTGGCAAAAACTGCCCTAAACTTATTATGTGAGAGTTATAGTATTGGATATATCTGCAGGCACAGAAATACAATGATACCAATATTACTAAAAGAGCTGGGGGGGGTCTCAGTCAAGCCCTTCACATACAGTTTCAAAAGGTTTTTTTTGTTGTTTGTTTGTTTTTTTGGCAACATCAAACACAGTGTTTTAATTTTCCTATATGTCCAAGTACATTTGACTGAAATCCAACTTATTAGTTATGCATTCAAAAGGTCTTTTTGATCCTGCTATCTATAAGAGGCAATACATTAGTCAAACAGACATTAGGACGCTTAACCTCTGCCCGCCAAGTCAGCTTAATCGATTCCTTCAACCTGACGAACAATGGACAACAAGCTCTGTGAGCTCAGCATGGAGGGCAGGACCCAAGCCTATCCCAAAAGGTCAATACAAGCGCCACTCTGCCCTGATAAGAAAGCCATTTGTGATAAAAAAAATAAAAATAAGGCAGAGCAGGTGAAAAGTTGACAATAAGGTTCTTTACATGCAACGTTCAAGATCCTGCCCGTGGTTGTCCAGTTAACTAGGTTCAAAGTCCCAAATCCTGAAAGATATCTATCTTCCAGACTTTTTAGCTTCAATTTGATCAAAACAGTGGGGAGTAAAATGAGACCCTCAAGCTTTTTGATACAACGAAGGGCTCCAGTATGGCAGCTAAAATCATTCAATCTGAATATTGCCCACAAAGCTGTCACTGTTGTTGAGTCCTCATCTATCTGAAAGGGTCATGTTTGATGAAAGGACAGCTGTCATAGCAGGGGACCGGTGTAAGTACTATGATGACAGAGTGATGCTGAGAGAAAAGGGGGTCATGTAGCTGAGAGGCACTTAGATGGATGACCAGACGAGCCAGGATATTGTTCGTCAACACGACTAACCCCACAGGGCTCACAGAAAACAGTCTGGCTCTCATTTAGCCTCTCTCGCTCTCCTCAAGTGGAATCTCAGTACAACAAACATACAACACTTGAAAATGTGTATTTCAAAAAGAGACTGAGATGCTGCATGTTTAGTATACTCTGCGTACCAAAAGGTCATTTGGGTAAGAGCAAGTTTATTCAGTGTGGATTACTCAAGCTGGGGCAATTTACACATTCATCAGGAAATAAGACAGACTGAGGAGATCTGACACATCAGAATGCAAGGATCAAAGAAATGACATGGTTCTGGTAATGGAGCGCCAAACGGTTTTAATGTGTGCCCAGAAGTTTTCTGAAATAAGCAGGGGCTTCTCATTTCACACAATTACTCTAAATTAAATCTTATCTTGTCGGATAAAATTATTGTCTGACATTTTTCCTAAAAGTATTGATAACACTTTTTTTTCTTTTCAAACAGAAGATTGCACAGGCCATCCAAAGAGAACTTCACCGAACAGATCCTGATCGGAACACAGAGTGACAGAGTCGTTCCACACAAGCACGCTATTCATAGTTTTCTGACACTTTCCTGGCATCGTTTCTGAAATAAATACGTTTCAATTATCCACTTTTCACTCGTTGCTATATGAAACCACCATTATGTGAGCTGGCAATGGCAACATAAAGTCTATCAATAAAGGAAATGTTGAACAAGCAAAGGCATTAAAATTAAATCTAGACAGCAGCAGAAGAAACACAGAAAATGCTGGCATGTGCCATGTTGCTTCAGAGTAACATACAATCAGCTTACTTCTCTCTTTTCATTTTTTCCCTCCACCTCACAAGGGATTGTTAACAAAACCACCTCCTTTGAACAATAGAGCCACGATTGTTGTGAGCATAAAGTGAAACTTATCTGTTGTGTAGCCCTCTTCCAATATGCAACATCGTAACTTTGAGAAGAGGAAGAAAATAATGTCCCCCTAATACAAAGGCAGCCTTTGTGAAAGTGTGGGCTGATACAAAGCGAACAAAATGGTAAATGAGCAATGAAACTGGAACCATGCTCAGTGCTCGCAGCATGGCCTAACCTGCTCACTTGTTTGGCAGGGTGTTTTTTACGTGTCTTGGAAATGTAAAGAAAAGTGCTGGAAGTTCTGAAACGCATTTGTTTGACAGAATATTAAATTTAAAAATTCCAACTTCAAACAAACCCAGATTTGTTCTTCTCATGACAATATTTGACTTTCAAGTTAAGGTCACGCATTTTAGGCTTAAGACTGATAATGAAGCTTCGTAAGTCAGCTGGAACACAGGAGAACTCAAACCCAATATCCTGAATGTTTCATCAGTCCACACTGACCCTCCAGTGTACCCTTGGTATTTCTATTTTTATCTCTGTGATAATATGCTGCAGAAATGTAGCTCAAATGTTTGTTTAGACTTTGCTCTCCTGAGACCTTCTTCTCACAACACTGTATGTCACCCACAACCACTGAGAGTGTGAGATAAAAGCTAGATGTACTTGACCTCTGTCACGGATGGTGAACTACTGGTTCACTTGAGTCCATCTATAGTTTTTTTGTGAAACAAAGCAATGTACAGCAAGTTGCAGGAGGATCTAGCCAAAATCTTTTAAGGCTTTCCAGACAACTAACAAGTAATGAATTAATTAATTTACAAAATTAAAAGATGAGGAGGGATTTAGAGTATTATGGGTTTTGATTCAGATGAGGTGGAAAAGTACAAAAACAGAAGAGACTCCCATGAAGATATGTTTTATTATCTTTTTTTATTATTTGCAGTGTTATAGTAATGATGTGCTTCCTGCATAATGTCATTGTTATAAAAGCTCCAACGGCGTGCAGTATTTTTAGATTATTTGTGTGTCAATAGTCACAAACTTCGTCAGATAAAACTGACAATCCATTTGTAAAGGTTTGCTGTCAAGAGAAATCCTTTTCTTGTGTAGGAACAGTAAGCATTGTCCATATTTTCATTATTTTTGACAGGGAAGATTTAAAACTGGCAGCAACATCTTTGCAAGCAGTCAACCCCTCCTGCCTCAGCCCAAGATCATGTATCATGAGATTACAGCTGAATAAAAGAAAACAGGCACATTGTGTAAATATAGTACGTACTGTCAACAAGGTTGCAGAGGCAAAGAGTATTATGTTGCCCTCCACCCCCAGTCTCATTGCAGACAGAAAGCACATTGAAACAAGGCAACACTAAAGTTTTTGATGAAAAGTGATAGAAAAACAGAAGGACTATGTTGGTTAGCATATTGTTTTTTCTTTGACTGCTAAGATAAGGGAGACAGAGTTTCAACAGTAATTACTTTCTGCATTCATTATTATAACATTCTATGGGTTTTAATTTCAGGTTGTTTTTTTTGTTTTTTTTAACTTTTCACTTTGTGTCCATATTGATGTGAAATCACTACCATATGCATTTTCTCATAGCACAGGCAGTCTTTTTGATAAACAAAAGTCTAGATTTTAATTTTACATAAAAATGAAGATATTAACATGTATGTTTGAACAATAAGAACAAGATCCAGGCAGACAATGAATTCTTTATTTTGGGGTTTCATTTATTTACATACATGGATGTTGGTGTCCTCCAGTATCTTTGATATTTATGTGAAAAAAGCCAGACCATTCCTCCAATCTCAGAGGACCATCATATGGAAGCAGTCACTGACTTACAAGTCCATATTCAGAGCCGTGGTCATGTTCACTCACCCACTGAGAATGTCCAGATTTATCCTCTTTTACAAGATCTCACATCGCGATGCAAACTTAAAGTGACATGGCATGGTTCAGCCACTGAGCAGAACTGTAACATGTAGGAGGGCACGGTTAAAAGGAGACAGATGATAAAAGGAGCCACCAGAATGCCACAGTGATTCTTTTGTGAATTTTACAAAACTCTGAGGGGAAATCAGCCATGGCTTCCTGTGCGTGTCTGATAATGAGGGCATCCAACTAGGCTAACAACTACTAATAGCTGAAAACATGCGAGAGATCATGCCAAGACATTTGAAAGAGTTTCGCTCAGTCTACCTATTTACATTCTACAACATTTGTCCAAAAATAGACGCAGCCAAATGGTATAACATAAACTTAAGACTGAGTTGCGTCCCTTAGTAGCATCTGCTGCGGAGTAAATCTGCCCACAGCCTGCAGCTGTCAACAGGAAGCCCAGAATGACCTCCACAGACCTACACACATGCTCAAAGAGTCAAAGACACACTCAGAGCTACTCACACACACACACACTCAAACACACACCAGTCTTTCATCTGTCAGTGACTGGCCCAAGGCCAGAAGTGTCTATCTGTTCCAGTCTCTTTTAGGAAAACCTATAACATTAATATTCAGTCTTGCTCTAGACTAGTCTCAGTGATGTGTTAAAGGAAAATGCATTAGGCCTTTAAAGTCTGTCATTGTAACATTAAAATGTTGTCAAATGAAAAGGTGCTGCCAGACATTTTGTAAACAAATGCTATATTTGCTCCGGCTCAGAAACTGCACTGAGCAGCAAAGTGCCGACAAAAAGAGGGAAGGGTTTCTGGTTAATGTCAGTGCAATCGCCATGGGCACCTCAAGTGCTGTGCCTCAATTGTCAGTTTGCTCACATTCCCCCCACCATCTTGGCGGAAAATTTACAAGAATGTTTTAACAGTTTGTTATTTCGGAGGCTGGCAGGGTCCGTTTTGCTGACAACCCTGTAAATGTCTTTTAGGACCTCCAGTAATCAGAGGAACAACAGGCACGTCAGAGACCGGAGAGTGCAAGAGTAGCTGTTTCCAATAATCTATCATGAAGAGACAAAGAATTAAAGTGAACGGTGTGGGAAAATGTCTGTGCCCATGTGTGGGTTTGTAAATGCCCGGCGATGACATAATGTCATCGTAATTTTTTTCATTTCTAAGAGCATGTGGTGATGATTAGATGAGCTTCTGCAACTTTTACTGTGCAGATGAGCGTTGAAAAGTCTTCTTAGAGACAGCTGACGCTACTGCCCAATACACTTCACATCTCTCATCAATCTTCATTAAGCAGACAACTAAACCAAGTGGACTCAAAGCTTGTGATGAAACCCAGGAGAGAAAAACATGTACGCCTACCCAAAGTCTCATCTGCTCGAGCGGCACACATTAGGTACTGTAAGGCGGACCAGCATTAATCCATTAACAGTAATGAGCATATACCAGCAAGGATGTGATAGTGGCAGAAGGACAGGAGTGCCAACCTGCCATCTGCTCCAAGTACCAGCCGAGCTAATGAGAAGATTAGGCCCTCATCCACAGCGGTGGGACAAGGCCGCTACCCTGCTGCCTGCGGAAGCCCACCACACCAGCGCTTTTATATGGAAAACATGACGGAGGCAATGTGGGCTACTACACACATACTGAGCAGAAACCCCACTGATTACCTGGATGCAAGGGCATGTGGGTTGTTTCACCACATCTTTATGCATGAGTCACTGGGTGTGCATGTGAGTGAGTTTGCTTCACAGCACTAATAATGATACTTTTTAAAAAAAAATTCATATACCTAAACCGAAGTGAGCAACAATGAAACATTTGCCAAATAAAGTGCAAATAAAGCCACGAAGCTAAATTGATCAAGTCACAGAGACAAATGAATGTGAGGAGAGAGGAGCAATCAAAGCATGAAGATGTTGGCAGCTCATTTAGGCACTGACCACAGCCGGGGCTAGGAGCACACTGCTGTTTACACCAAACATGCCATCAGCACCCATTAAACCTCCACTCCAGACAGCATGTCCACTGGCAGACAGCCCCCTTTACATGGCCCTTCTCAGCAAGTACATTATATTCATTTAAGACTCTTTTATCCAAAGTGAGTTAAGGTACATTTGGGAAAGCTTTCACATGTCCAATAACTCTTGGACATTTGAACTGGCATCCTCCTAGTGGTCATCATCACTCAACGTACAAGGCTGTGGTTGTGTTCTTCTGCACAAGACGAGGAGGGCTGCAACCACAGATTTACACACCAGTGACAGGGGGGGAAAAAGCATTTACAAAACAAATTAAGAGATAAATGAATAAATGTAACCTTCAGTGCAATTAGTCCTTACTTACAATGCACAATTTACCCTGGGAGTTGCATTAATTAAAATAAAAGGCAAAAGGAAACAATTAAAGGCATCATGGGAGTCATTGTTTGAAATAGTTTCTTGGAAAGATATGCATACAAAATTAAACTTTTCCTTTGATGATTGCATTTTTTGTCCTTTTGATGAACACACACCATGAGGGAAAAAAAAAGTTAGATGGTATTATAAACCACCTTACAAAGCTCACCATTTAATATTATGGATTTGGAAAGTAAATGAAATGTGAAATCACAATCAACACTAATATGCCACAGAGAACGCCAACTATTACATATATTCTGTACAAACATCTACCAGTGTTCTTGTTGGACACTTTTATTTAAATCTTTCATGTCCAATACTGCCTCCTGACCACAGAGAAGAAACTTTAATGACTGTTCCAATTGAGTCTTGGCAACAATATTATTCTGCCCTGTCCCTCTTTTTACTCTGTCTGAGCTTTTTTTTTTTTTTATTTCTGTCCACAGACTGCTGCTGCAAGTAAGATGGGCATCTTTTTTTCTCCCATTCTTTCCCCTTACAGTTGTGGAAACCATCATTATCCTGCCCCCCGCCCACGCTAAAGTACTCCTTTGAGTGCAAGAACAGACAATTTCCAGTTTGATTGCACATCCTTTATCATTTGGACTAAAGTCTGTCTTTTTCCTCTCAGTGGCATAGAAGACCACAGGAGCAAGGATTAAAAGCCAAAGGACAATTATGTTTATGTTTTCATCCCTTGCTCCTCCTTCAATTTGCCAGTCTCACCACACCAGCTGATCAAGGTTCTTGGAGTCTCATCCCTGTTTTTCCATTCGAGCTTCTGACTCTTGTTACCCCAAACACGGAGGCTTTAAGAAGCTGCTGACAGTCTTGGTCATCATACCACATAGGGACTATGTCTCTTTAATAATCTGCAAACTGCTGAGCATCATCAGCGTTCCTGAGATAAACACTCACTGTTTCAGGGAGGTTCATCTGGAAAACTATTTAAAAAGTAGAGCACAAAATGTCTGAATGCAGAACATGCTCCAAAATAATGAAATAAAAATCACTGGCACCCTAACAGATGGAGTGAGTCATCATAGTTTCACAAAAGCCTCATGAAAAAAAAAAGAAAAACGTTGACCGTAGAACAGAGTGAAATGAAATGAATGGCATGGCTCCTCTGTGCTCCACATCCAGCCTATCAGACCACTGGCAGAGCCTGCCGAACCCTGTCCAGTGGTGGTGTTTTATTGGAGCCTTGTATTTGTTAATGTGTCTGGGCTCCTGCGCTATAGAAAGAAAGACAGCCTAACAGAGAGGCTGTTGTGCATAGGTCTGGCTGAGCTCCATTCTCTCCTCCAGCCAAACTACCATATTCACACTTAGTTATACAGCCTTATGAACTGGGGGCACTCTGTGTGGGTGAATAGCCACTCTACCTCTTTACACAAAAAAGTTTTTTTAGGGTTCAAAGTGTCAGCTCAGCTGAGAGCAATTGTTCCAGTGAGAGGGCTTTTGCTTTATTTCCATCACTTTTTCTGTCCAGCCTTCTTCTGTGCCTTTTCCGGGCTGACTGAATAGTGGCCTACACCCTTTCTTTCATGGTGCCCTATCTGTTGCTGGAACTGTGACGCCTAAGCAGAGCCTGGGTCTTAAATAAGGCTTGAGGCCTGACACATGTGGCCTGCGAGCTGACAGCAGCTTTGTGGCAGAGGCAGGAGGGGTGGGAGCTGAGGGCCAGGGGCCAGGGACACTCTGAGGAGGAGAGACAAGCTCAAGGAGCCCCTTGAGAAACAGCCTGGGCCAACAACCACAACAACACCTCAACAAGGGCTCCAGTCTTTCAACAGAAATGAGCCAGAGGGAAAGTAAGAACACACACTGCTGGATGCCAAAAGGAATCAAAAAAAAAACAGTGTTGGAGGGAGAAGAGAAATACTAAGGCATAAGAAAATTTAAAAGGCAGAATGGACAGATGATAGAAGGTGGGAAAATGGAACAAAAGAAAGAGAGGAAGTCGACAATGTTGGTGGGCTAATTGTGGGCAAATATACTACCTTTCTGTTCATCACACAAAAAAGTCATATGTACGAAAACAACAATGAGACAATATGGAGAATATGATAAGTTAAGGGCGGAAAAGGAGAAGAGAGCACCTTAAGATTGTGCTGTGAGTCATAACATTGCTGCACTTGTTTTTATACCTGTGAAAAGGCTAACAGGCAGATAAACTCCAGAAAAATAGAATGGAAAAAAAGAAAACAGTTATGAAACAGGAAGACAGTATAGCAAATGGGTTTTACAAAAAAAAGCATGATCAAAAGAGTTTTAAAAATACAATTACTGTTGATCATCTAAGGTAAACAGAGTAAATGAGTCTTTTTTCCTTTTTTAATATTAGAAAAAAAAGAGAAAGACAGCTACAGAGGCTCTCAAAGTCTCTGATCTGTTTGTTTTTTACTTTTGTTTTGTCTTTTTTTTCTGTCGAGAGTTCCTCTTTTATCTCACTCCCCCTGAGTCACAGTGCACATCTCTAGTCGGATCTCAGTCTAGTCCTCCACTTTACCTCAATCTCAGGTGATTTCACAGTTGTCACTGAGAACGAGATTTCTTTTTTTATTCCACAAACAATAACTGCGGTTCATGCCAAGACGTCACTAAGATAGTAAGCTGGTTGGTGGGTGAGAGTTGGTTTGACTATCAAACTGACAAGGTGAAAAGAAAATCCAAAATGGAGCTGCTGTCTCTTTTAGAGCCTAAAGAGTAGCAGCAACTAATGTCCTTCACTTAGCATTAGAGCCATCAACGTGTCACTAATGAGACAACAGATCCTCTGTAAAGCCAGAAATCCAAGTCAGAGGACTTGTCCAACACGTACACACACTCACACACACACACGGAAGGTCAAACAGCCACCCTCACCTGTCCCCAACTAATCAACCGATGTCCACACGTCATGATAGGAGTATCTTTGGCCATGTTTGAAAGCACCGAGCTGGAGAAGACTCCCTGTCTAATTACAGTTAGAGAGGTCACTGTCCTTTCTGCAGCCAATGTGGATTTACTGACACTAAATCCTGCTTTAACAAGCCGTGGAATCTATCTGACACAATGAAGGGGAAAAAAAAAACCATACAGCTGTGCAGTTTTGGGGAGATTGAGTAACAAGACAAGAAACAGTAGCTGATATTTTTTGAATGTTGCTGAACATCAAATCCCCTCTGTCACTTCCACCATTGTTGCCAGCGATTCCCTTCCTCCAGCTGCAATGTTATTTTGTTTTCTACACTTCAGAGCTCTTGAGCTTCGTGCCATGAAGCCATGCCACTGGAATGCAACGACTCCGGGCAGTGGAGTGAATTAGGTTCGAAACGGGGTCAGGATAACTACAGTGGGACAATGTTCTGTTCTTGGCATTGCCAGCACATGTGTTACTCTGGCTGGTTAACACAGAGAAGTGAGGTGTGGCGACAGTAAACAGCCCAGACAGAGGAATGTGCAGGGCATTAAAACGCTGTACAGCGCCATTCATCACAGCAACCAAAGCCCCGAAAGGGCACAAATATCAACGTCTCCCCCTCACGCCCTGTTCCACAAACAGATTTGAGCATACTTTCAGTCTCTCACTGTCTATAATTTTCTTGCATGTGCATTCTGACTGACTGACATTCCTGCTGTCTGTTATTGATGTGCTTGTCAGTCAAGTTTTTATTAATAGCTCTGTGAGTAAACCATTTGAGGTTTAGCATAATGCCACACAAGCTGTGGAGGTGGATGCCAAAGGGGTCACCTCTGGGACAGAACCTCAGTAAATGGCTACAGAGTAGAGGATTGCAGCAGCTGAGGACACAAAATATATTTTGTGCGTGACGGCTCGAGGAGGCCGAGCGCGAACACGTTAAATGGCGTTTTATTGGGCCGTACTGCACTAAGAGGCTTTGATAATAATACACGAGTCAACATTTGTATGCAGTAATGTCATTGGTTCAATAAAAAGCAAGTGGCTGTGACCAGCGAGAGGAGCTGCAGTTCATATACATGGCTATGGATCATTTAGCCCACCATCAACAAAGCAGGGCAGCAGAAGGGAGAGCATGTGTGACATTCACGAGTTGGAGGTGTCTCTGTTCTGCGTTCAAATGCTGACTGTGCAAGCTACTCCACAGCATTTGGTGATAAATCCACACATTTCTGTCCAACTTAAACACAACATTAATCTGCCTTCAGTGTCAGCCAGCAAAAAACAAACAAACAAACAAACAAACAAAAAAGACTGGGAGAGATTTGTGAGGAAAAAAATAAAAATAAAAATCCAGGATTGATAAGAAATCCATCCTTTGGTCAACTTGTCCTTTCTCGTGCTGAACACAATTACAATTTATCTGACTTAAGCTTTTAGACTTCTAATTTCCCATATGCAACGTAATAAACAAAAGAACTTAACTAGAAATTCAGATACTAATAACATGTAGCCACATATGCTCTGCTCTTATTATTTCAAAGAGTCCCAAGGATATATGAGGGGCAAAATGATTTAACAACGAGCTGGGATTAGAACAGTGCGGAACAAGGTGCTTGAAGGAGAAACAAAAAGGGAAACAATGAAAGATAAGCAAGACTGCACTGGGAAGATAATTAATGAATAGCTGAGTCACATAATACAAGTTTTAACAGCAGGAACTCTGTCCTAGTTTCATTATATGTCACGCACGCTCAAAGATACGCATACACCCACCTAAATAGACCAGAGGAAGAAGAATTAAGAAGTAGTTCCAAAAGGAATTTAGAAGTCATTTAAATACAGAGTTTCCCACAAAAATGTCTTGAGGAAATAAAATATAAAACTGCAAAAGACACTGGGGAACCAGCCCAGTCTCATAAGAAAGTGTGTCATGGGTGTGTTTGTCCACATGTCCAAATGTAGGAGTGCCATGATAAAGGTGCTGGAATCGTTATGCAATCGAATCATGTTATGCAAGCCTGCAACCACATATTTCCCAATGTTTATCCTTAACAATGACCACATATTTATAAATATGCACCCCTAAAATTTTTTTTTGTTTGTTTAATAAAATAGAAATACAGCTATGTAGAAATGTGAAAAAATTGTTTAAAAAAACTGATAGAATAGAACCTTTGTGATAGTTTCACATGATGGCTAAGGCATATTATAATTTGTACCAGCATGAAACATATTTTGGAGCCTTGGAATTGTAATAATTTTGTAGTTTTTGAGCTTGTGTGGCAATTTCATTTCATTTGAAATGTAGGCATGTTATGATTTAAAAAAACAAAAAACAAAAAACAAGACACTGTCGTTTAATAATTTTTTGCCACTTTTCTTTGTTCTTACTGGGAAACCACAATGTCAAAGCGGTCACCTGAATAATGTGAGGTAACTTTGCAATCAAGAAAATGCTGTATTTCAGGTAATAGAGAGCAATGATGTGGACAAAGTGTCAGACAGAGTGAAGGCCTGACTCTCCACCCAACGTTGATGTCCATCCAAGGCTCAGGAAAGAACCATTGTTCCATCACGGCACACAAAAAAGGGATTAATTTGAATTTGGTTTACAATGCCATGCTTTTCAAGCTAATCCATCTGGCCTGCACCCCAGAGTCGCCAGCTACTCCCACCATTCCCTATTCACTCTGCCGGGGCTCTTTGTCTACAGGAGGGGTAAATGTCAATTCTACCTCTGCCTGAGGAGACGAGCCTGAGAGACACCAAGACAAAAAGACCGCTTGAATTTACAGAAGACAGAAAAAAAGTTTTCTACATTATTTTTCAAGTTGTCAGTATTTGTTAATCAGCTTTTCCTCTCATTCTCTACTCTCATTTGGTGCTGCATATTCACAATCCACTTTGTAAAGAACACTTTGAAAAATTACTCTGAATGCAGGAGAATTAATGCACAGGGGCTTTACCAGATGGAGATTTGACATTCAGAGAAAGTAATAACAGGATGTGTGGGGGGAAAAATAGTAATGTCCTTCCTTCCTGTGTACTTACTAAATGGCTCACATTATCTGGCACCCCTGCTGAGTAAGTTAAGATGAGCCTTTCTATCCATCCATCATGTCTCCCTTTCTCCCACAAGTCCAGATTCTCCTAAATTGTAATGAAAGGCTGCTCAGACACATTTGACTCATTGTTCTTTTTATTTATTTATTTATTTGCTTGAGCAATCTCTGAAGAGATATCTTATTTTAAATAAACTGCTTATATCTTACATATCTTACAGTTTTCCACTGTGAGATCAAAAATTAAAAATGCCAAAGTGGTTAACCACAACTGGAGCAAAAATGAAAAAGGAGCAAACAAGAAAATTATAATCCTTGCTTCCTGCCATTTCTAAAATTAGTAATCTCACACTGTAATGTTTTCAAGAGAAGCATCCAGAGAGTTTCATATATCTCTGGTATAAAGCATTCTATAAGCTGAGATGACCAAAACTCATAAAACCTAATTTTACTGTGTGGTGGTTTGGGGAGCAGAGAGAGCTGGGGACCGTTAGGCTGCAACGGGAGAGGCTTCTGGAGGGAAAAGTTATGAAGCCCCAGGGCAACAACTGAGAGATAATTTAAAAACACTTTGCTACCATCGTTGGATGATATGATAGCACTTGCTCCTTATCCTTCACGCTCTCCTTTGTGCTGCGGCTGTGGCCAGAGGGACGGACAGTCAAATTACTGACCTGTGCTTTTGCGGCACAACTCCCACAGCACCCTTCAAGGTCGTACACCTCAGCACATCAACGTGGGACAAAACTGAACAGTTGCAGCAGACATCTGTAGGACGGGCGTGATGCGGAAACTCAGCTGAAGGAAGATCCAGATGGAGTTTTTTTTTCTTGGCTGTTATCCTCTAAACAAGCCTTTCAATTAGGTAGAAAAGCTCCACAGCAGCAACTATCACAAAATGAAGGACAATGATTAATTTAGAGGTAAATTTAATTCATGCAATGTTCATTGTTCCCAAGAGAGCCAAATGAAATACAGATCCATGAACAACAGAGAAACTACACAGATTTTAATTAGAGATCAAGTTTAAAAAAAAAAAATCAAATACCTTTTCCACTTAATATTTCTTCATGATGCCACTCAAAAACACCTCTGGATTAATGAAGGAGGTAGCTAATGCACAGAAACTGTCAATATCTCCCGGTAGACTCATTTGCTATCTTTTCTTTGTTTAAAATCAGCCCCAGCAACATTTTTTTCTATTTTTCTTTTCCTTGGCATGAGTTAATAAATCTAAAAAAAGTGGCACAGAAGGCCGGCTGAGGCATCACGAAATACGTTACAACAAACTTGGCTTTGATATTTTATTAATATACAGTTATGTGATGTGCACAAAGGCGAGGAGCTAACGATGCCAGTTGATCTCTGTGCTGTTGCAGACTTTCTAGGAGAGGCTTTGTGAAATCAGAAATGGCACTGATGTATATAAAGAAACATTAAAATAGATTTATAACGCGTACAACTGCCAGGACTCAGGTGTGAGTCAACAAAAATAAAAAAATTAAAAAAAAATAAAAAGTGCATGATGAGCTAATTAAATTATGAAAAGAAGAAAAAAAGAAAAGGAAAACATAGCAGGCCAACAGCGATACCTAAGGGTGGCACTGTACTCCAATTACAGATTTGGCTTTTTTAGGTCAACTCTCAGCAATGTGGCAAGGATTTAATAAATATTCAATTACACAGTGGCTTAGGACTAATACGCGCCTGCAGATTTACTTGTCACTCAGTGTTTAACAGCATATATAGCTGGACACTGATGTTGCCATGTCAGATGTGTTCAAATCTCCCAAAATCCTGCATCCCCACCAAAAAATCTTTCTGGCACATAGGCACAATGTACACTTTATTTACAAGACCTCTTTTTCTTAGGTGTAGTTTGTTTGTTTTCTGGCTGGTTTAAAAAGTCAAAATATTGCTGAACGCTGCATGATCTCAACTGCACCTTCACTCAACAATGCTACTATTCTTCTGAGACTTCTTTTTTATGAGTTAAAAATGCCAAACAGTGTCCAATAAAGCATGGGGGGAATACCCCCTCCCACACCCACCTCCCCACACACACAGCAAAGAGGTGCATTGAACTAAGCACCTCACACCACCCCCACCCTACTTCACCCCACCATACACCACTAGCCCTGGCTGTGTGTTGCACATTCCATCCTCCCTGAGTGTGTCAGGGAAGTGGGGCCCCATCCACTGTGGATGTGTCTGAAGAGTGCTAATCTACTGCTGGGCCATGCAAAACAGGGAACGACCAAACATAAATAAATAAGAATGAGTTGAATCTTTGTCTATGTTTCCCATTTCAATGTTTCATTCAAAGAAACCAGACGGCGCGGTCACATTTGGGGTCAACCCCACGTTCAATTAGACAGCCCTCCACTGAAGACAGCAGTGATTATTTTTAAGCCCTTAAAGGGTCTCTCCCTGGTACAAAAAAAGAAAAGACAAGAAAAAACACATCTAATGTCCGTAGACGTGCTTTTCTCCCTGCACTGGCTGTCACAATGCATTAAGTTTATAAACAGAGACTGCTGTGATTAAAGGTGTGTGGATAGAGGTCAAAGGGAAGGGTTGGGAAGATTGAGAACCTCCAGGTCATTCACTGACAGATACCAGTCACCAGCATGCACCATGCTGAGGTTGATCACCAAGACTATACTGGTGTGGAATAATTCAGAGAGAACCAAAAGCCAGAACTCTCAATTTACTGTTTACCAACCCTCACATATGGTCATGAACTGTGGGTAGTGATGGGGAAAGAAATGGGGCTGCAAATAGAAGTTGCTGAAATGAGCTTTCTTCAAAGGGCGGCTGGTCTAGCCCTTAGAGACAGGGTGAGGAGCTCAATCATCTAGGACAGGCTCAGAGTAAAGTCACTCCTTCCAACACAAAGACAGGAACAAGTTGAGATGGTTTGGACATCTAGTCAGGATGCCTGTTAGATGACTTCTGGGGATTTGGAAGGTTCAGATGTCCCATCAAAAGGAAACCGGGGGTCAGTTCCAAGGACACTCCGGAGAGTTTATGCTTGCCATTTGGCCTGGGAATGGCTGTATCCCTTGGTAGAGCTAGAAGAGGTGATGGGGAGGAGAGAGGCCTGCAAATCGCAGCTCTGATCACCTCACAACCTGGTTCTAGATAAGCAGTGGATGGATGGATGGATGGATGGATGGATGGATGGATGGATGGATGGATGGATGAATATAGCAGCAGTTGTTCTCTTGTCTACATCTAGAAAGCATTAAAATGCAAATGGTAGCTTTTACTGTGATGTTTTCCATTATTTCGAAAGTCGCTCGCAGCATGCATCTGGCTTCCATAAATAGTTGAGGTGTCTTGTAAAGGGCCACTCTATTTGTGAACAGGCGATCACTTGGGATATTTCATTAAGTCTCTGCTTGATAGTGCTGTTCATTTGATTAGCTTGATGACATCCAGCCAGTTTTATGCTCCGCAGCTGAACACTTAATACATATTACATCTAATACTTTTCACTCGTCACCCAAAATGAAATTCCACACTCAGGGATATGCATGGCACAACAAAATTTCATTATTCCAATGCCAATCTCAGTACTTCTTGAAAATGTGCGATGACACTCAAGGGGATCACACTGACAGGGAAAAGACAGCTGGGGGGCAACTGGAGAAGTTCAAGAGCACAGCATGTATGGTTGGTGAGATGAGTCCAGAATCATTCTCTTTTAAATTTATTAAAAACCAAAGCTTCCTTTTCAAGAAATCTTTTTTTATATATATATTGTTCATGCTGCACTCAGTTCATTTGACTTTATCTATGTAGTACCAGTTAAAAATTGAAGGTACTTTACAAAAAAAGTAAGGCCAATATCCAATTAAGTACAGTTCAATTCAACCCTATTATAATCCAATGGCATTTAAATTCCAGTTGAGTCAAACTTTCCATTATCCAATGCAATACACCTGAATCCAATTCAGTCTGAGTTATTATAACTGTATTCATATAATGCCAATTTGTGTAAAAGATGGTATGGAAGTCGATTTGGCCAGGGATCTCTGTGAATCCCTGAGTGCCTCCTTAACAGGCCTTGTGAAGAATCAGTTAATCAGAGATCAATACTGTCACCAGGACCATACAGCAAAGCATACACGTATACACATATTACAACTGAAGTACGTTCTTTTGGGTCTCATAGATCTCACTTTGTTCCAAAGACTCCCCTCAGTGAGCATCTGTTTAAAGCCCAACGATCGTGCAACTTGTCACTAGCATTGAAAGATCATTATAATTTTGAAATTTTTTTAAAAATTGCACACAAACACCACTGGTTATATTATATCCCATAATATTACAGAATGAACAATTTAAATTAGCCTGAAACTACACTCAGTCATACTTTGCAGAGTTTGCTTCTTGGGAAAGTTCTAAAAGGGTAAACAGAGTCATCCCACTACATAAATAACGGTAATTGAAACCCAGTACATTATGTGGAAAAAGTTGAAATAACATCCAATTAAAACCACAGCTGTCTATAAAAATGTATGAAATCTCCCAGCTACCCCATCCTCCTTAAAGATGAACTTAAAACTCCCTTTCCAAAAGGAAACCTGTTAACCTAAAATACTTTCAGACTGGTCAACAAAATTCCTCAGAAAACTTCAACAAAGTAATAAAGGTATAAGTTTGATGTGTAGTCCTCCATTTCCATCCAGTAAAACCTTTGTCTACAACCAAGACTGATGTCTCTTCTTCCATCTATGGTGGAGAGGATTAACAGACAGACTGAGGGAGAGTCTTATCTCGCCTCGCAGAGATAAATCAGACAGGAAAACAGCACTGCTCATGCACTGAGCAGGAGAGAGGAAGACAGAGGCACTTGAACAGAAAAGCCACACACAGGCTTCTTACCAGACTGTTTGTTTAAAGCCTGGTTTAAGGGTTTATGCTCTGCCTGCCCCTCGGGGATGAGTGGCCAGTGGCCAGTGGCCATCGGCTCCAAGGTTGTTTGGACTGGGCAGAACAGTCACCTTGATCTCTTTTGTGACAGTTTCCAGACAAAATAAGACACACAAAAAAGATAAGTCTGCCAAAAACATGGCCTATTTTTGCTTCACCTGCATAGCTTCACATATTCCATCTCTCTTGGGATTATCTTGACACCAACCACATAGATTTTTATGCAAACCACGCAAGAAAACAATCTGAGCCCAAAACTTATGTGTCAAAGCCACACGTAAACATTAAATCTGGATCACAGTTGCAGTAATATGTGCAAATTTAAGCAACCTGAGCTTCTTCAAAACTGTGACACTGCAATACAACAATTGCTCACACAATAGCACGTGTAATACTTGCAAAGACTAAAATGTGTGTTCTTACTCCAGAAAAGTTCATTCCACCTTTCTTCATGCACCCTACATTTCAAAGCAGGTCTTACAGGATTCTACAACTTTATGGTTGGGATGGATAGCAGATGATGTTCAAAATTTATATATTTATAGTTATACGAGTATAGCTAAAATAACATCTGTGTGTCTGGAGGACAAAGATGGCTTTATGTGGCTTTGCCTGAGGGGAAATAGCTGGAAATATTGTGCTGGATGAAAGGAAACCGCTTTTTTTTAAAAAAATGCATTTCAAGCCTGAGAGCACGCTAGCAGAATTCTTTTTGTGGATAAGTAAATGTGAAATACTGACCATGTCTGACTGTCATCAGTATGGATTTGTTTAGAGAGAACAGATTTCCAGTAGTTCAATGTTAAGACAAATCATTGCAGTTCGTTTGTTTCATCTGATACCAAACAATAAATATAACTGCTGCCATGCAAACCAAATTGCTAATTTGAAACATTTCATTCACAGTGTTAAACTGGGTTTTGCAATATTAATCTCAAGCAGTTTAAAGATCAGCAAAATCACCATAACAACTGTCAAATGTACAGAATTTCAGCCTAGTTACCTGATGACAGCTAGAATAAGTTAACAGCAATCTTAATGGAGTCAGTGACAACATTTGGACCCAGTGAGCTGAAGATAATTGTTATTATGGTCTTAGAGGGATATTTGATGTCATTATGTTCCTACTTTTACAGCTGATTAAACCAAACATTTAGTCAGTTCATCTTGATTCATATGGTGATAGAGTCTATAGTTTATGCATTAGATGAATGGAGGATGACATATTTAGAGAAAGAAAAATCTGGAGCAAATGCAGATGACAATGGGGAAGAAAGTCCTTTCATGTTGGAAATGGTCATTAATTTTTGCATATGAAAAAGTTCCCAACCACAAAGAAGGCAGCCCATTCAGGGTAACCTCTGGGGCGTGAAACATCAATTGATCAGGTGCAGGCCAACCGCTCTGCTGAAGGTGGGATGCTGAGAGGAATCACAGCTACTTCAAAGACACATTGGCAAAACAGAGAAAAAAGAGAGAGCACTTATAACAGTTGACATCAATCAATAGCGGTTGAGGAAATGGATTCTCATTCTGGTGACCAAAAGTAGAGCTGGAGGGGAATCTTTATTCTGAGCCTTCACCAGAGCGCGATGGACATTCAGAGCATGAATTACATTTAAGAGCAGCTTGCAATGTGAACAACCTCTGCATCACTCAGGGATGAAAGCCAGCTGTCAGGCCACTGTGGCAACTGAGTACTTCACCACTGAGGACAGTCTCTGTTTGCCAACAGCAAATAACCGCCTCTGGACCATTTAGTACCATCTCTTTCCCTTTTCTGCAAACAGAAGCAGTCTGCTACCGAGATGACACGAGCTTTTCTCAGCAGCCACTGCACCGCCAGATCAAACACAGCACTGTATATGGAAGGAGCCCAAAGCCAACACAGTAAAGAACTCTACACTAACCACAGTACACGAACGCTACATACTGCCAGGCCAACATAGAGGAATTCCAAGTCCCTTCAGTTTTGGCTCATTTGTTATCCTGGCGTATGCTCCTCATGGAAAAGCGTTCAGTGTCATGAAATCAATATTATGGCTTTGTGTTTCAGTGTACAACAGGGCAATTGTTACTATCCTTGTACTGATTTCTACTCATTCTTCTTAACGACTCAGAAAATTTGATAAATCTTTCAAAGTCAAATCTTCGTTACACCAGGAATTTGGTGCAAAGCGCTTCTGCTTGTCTGTCTCTGGGTTGGAATGAGTCTTAACACTTGATGCATAAATAATGGAAGTTGTGTAGCAAATATTAATAATCAGTGATGCAACCTCTTCTCATTCCTGAACTCTAAAAATAATGAAATGAACCAAATGAAATTCTACTCTAATTATCAGGAGGTGATCATTTATATTAAAAGCTTGCATCAGATGCATTCTTAACTGAAACAGAGGATTTATTTCACCTTTAGTACCAATCAAAAGGATACTAGGATACTAAAAAAAGCCATATAAAGAAAAAGCTTAGAGTTTAAACCAAAGGGAAATTCAAATAACTGAGTAAAATGGACTGGTACAAAGAGGCTCAATGCCATGTGGCTTTTAATGAACACAGCAAACAAAACCGGAAAAAAGAAGTCCTTTGTGTCAGGGTAGAGACAAAGTTTAGTTAAATGTCTCTGCTGGCAAGTGTTCTAAATGCAGACACATGTAGCCGTAAACACAAACGTCACACAAACACGCACACGGGCTTGTGGACACGCACACATTCTACTGCCGCACACTCATAGCAAGAGAGCTGCCAGCTGTCTGAGATCTTAGAGAGAACACAACACCACCTGTCTCCTTATCTTCCCCTCACAAGCCAAGAGAGACTGGCTGTCCAACTGGATCCTCCTCCTTTGCATCTCCAGTCCTGTGCTTAATGGCAGCTTGTCCACAATTTTTTCTTTGAGAGTTTATCCCTGTCTTTGCTGTTCTCACCTATCTCCCCTTTTGCATGTTTGATCTCAAAGAGCCAGATTTTGTGCAGCCATTTTGAACCATATCAAGGCCTTTTTTCTGTTGAGGAAAGAGTGATTTAAATGTACCTGCAGGAGCCCGGTGACGTTTGAAATTTGGGCTAGAGTTTTGGCAGATGTTTCTCTCACCGTCGCCAGTTAGGAATTCGACCGTCAGGTCAGTGACAGCTCGTGTTTGTGACGGGGTGCGAGGTCAACATTACTCTGTCTCTGTGTTTACATAATCTCACTCCTTCACCTCCCTCCTTCCTCCGCCAGTGTTTGGCTTTAGGTTAGTTAAGCATTTTAGCGCAGACAGATTGATAGAAGCCAGGCTGAAAAACGGGCAAAGTCCAATCACAGCTAAGCCCAGTTTTTCCTGCTTTCTGTGTAAATATAACTAAATATGATATCATGTAACAGGTCTGAAAGTAATGTTGATGAGATGCAGATTTTGGTCCTCAAAGACAGCATAATCAGACACAGTTAGTGAAGCAGAGGTTTAAGTAAATACGTAGGTCTGCCACACTCAGGGTACAAAATGAATGGCAGCTTTAAACATAGCTGTTAAAATAAGGGGGAAGCCTTGCCATTTGTTCTGGAAGCTCGAGGGTTACCAGTCAAATAAAAGCAGCTTCCAGGTAACCAGATGTAGTGAAGAACTGTATATGAGAACAGTGGTAATGGGCCTGAGTTCCTCTAAGAAACATATACACCAACCTTTCTCTTCATACTGTAAACACACTGCAAAGGACTTCACTTCAAGAGGGGGGGAAATTGCGCAATAAATGAGTGATGGTCCAACCAGCTGCCTGGGTGTTATCATTTGAATCATGGAGGCCAGACTGAAGCTGTTCAGATGACATGTGTAGTGCTACAGCAGATGGAGGTCACCACTGGGTAGGATGGCTAAAATTAACCCAAGGGCTTAGCATGAATTAAACTGGCTCCCTTGTCAGGGATCCTGCATCCCTTAGGACTGAGAGCATCAGGTCGACAGGGACCAAGCTGCAGCTGAGGAAAGGTTATACCAAATCAGCCAGCTCCCGTCTGTCTTTAGAGTAGTTACTCCAATTCTTTGAAGGCTGAAGTGAATTTACATGGCAGTGGTGAACCTTGGGTAATGCGATTAAATCTGGGTAACACGCACAGATGATTAACTTATTCTCTTCCCTGTCCATGCCCTTCCATGTCGCTTCTTGCATCTCTGTCAGGCAATCAATAAGCTATTATAGCTCCAAACAGTGGGGTAAATTAACTTAGGGCCCCACCTGCAGAGTCGGCACTCTCAACTAATCCCATTTAAAGGGAGAAACGCAGCTGGACACAAAAGGCCAGGTCCTGAGATTATCATCAAGCTTATTGACAAGATCCTCAAGGAGAAAGTAAAATTGATTCTGAAGTTCACATGTTAAAAAAAAAATCTTATTTGACAAAGAGGCTGTAACAAAGTTAAGAAGTCATACAGTGCCCCTTAAGAATAAGTGTTCTTCGAACAAGAACAGGAATATTGTTAGACAAGTGTTGAAAAGTAGAATTAGTGTATGTCAAACTTGAAGCTATTTTTAGGAAAATTAAGAAATTTGGGAGGAAGACTAGCTACATCTCACCTAGTCACCACAGGGCTTTCTGAGTGATCCATCGGGTAGAAGTCGATCAGCTTAATAGAGCTAAAACACCAATGACAGATTAGAATATGATACAGGTGTAAGATGGGGGAAGAGGTGAAGAGGTCTGGAAGGGAGAATAGAAATGGCACACATCCCCCAAAACACACACACACACATGACACCAACCACACCCCCTCAAGCCTAACAACGGCACTACAGCCATACAATACCGGGCCTCACTGAGTCAGATGTCAGCTATTTCAAACTTACCCACAGCAACACTGCCTACTGTTTGAATTTTGAATGGGTGCTCTCAACTTTTCTTCTTTTATACATGACGTCCCCCTGTCTGTCTTTTATCCAACTCTTTGCCAGTATATGGTTACATGGAGATCCTTTTGTGTTCTTGCCACACCCTGTTTAGAAAGGTCAAACAGGCACAAAGAAGAGGTGAGGGTGTTTCTGCTCTATTCATTGCTCCATCAAGGTCCTCTTCTCCGTATGCTCCTAATTAGACTATTGTATATTTTACATACCCTCCACTGAGGATGTTCACCGCACATGAAGTTAAACTTGAGATGGATAAATTAATTAATTAGATGAAATAGAGGTATATGGTCAAATGGATATAACAGGCATGGTTTTAGTTCTGCTCAGTGTTAATGTAGTTGACTTGTTCAACCAAGTGTTTCTTTGTCATTAGTCCACAATGAGCACTAATGGGATTAGACCTTTAATTTGAAACATGACCTAACATGCTGAATATCTGGAGCTTGGATTAAGAAATGTTTGCACTAAAGAAAGGTCAGAGAGCCAGACCCAGAGACACATCATGATCATCAGCAACTACTTTCACTCATCACAGTTCTATCTTTGGTTGCCTCTGACATAATACGGAGAAAATCATTTTCTCCCAATTCATGCTTTAATGATCTGATTATCTACCACAAGAGCCAAGGTCAATTAGATGACATCGGAATGCCATCATGCATTCCTTGTTCACATTTGTCACTGACTGATGGCATGGCTCTGACCATCCACAATCAGCAACAGGAAAACTGTCTCATTTGTAATTTGATAGCATGAGGGAGATCATTATGAGTGTTTGGATGAGTGTTCACCTCACCAGCTTTTGGTGCCTGTCACACAGCACACTACAACTGATAACATTTCAGATGTGTTCCTTTTACCCCATTTATCCCCCTCTTTCTCTCCTCTCACCTTTTGCAGAAATATTAGGAATATGCGCCTTTGGCTTTGATGCTCTCTTTTCTGTAAATCACTGGAGACACGGTGAGTGGAGCGAAAGATTGGGGAAAATAGAGTCAGAGAAGAAGTGATAGCATGTTGGAAGGTAAAATGCCCAACATAATGAAATTGCGAGTGTTGGTACTGATGTTTTCTGGGTTGTCAGTTCACTGAGGATGAGCAGAAAAACTTTGCCTGCTGCAACACAATGCAAAACTCTAGTTAGTCCTTTACCTGCAAATTATATTCCATCACATTCTTGTTAAGGGTTACAGAAATATGTGCAACATAACCTTGAATCAAAAATGTTACAGCTCACTGTCAATGTCACTTACATAACCAGAATCTATGTGACTGCTAAAGGGACAAATGCGAATGTTTGTTAAATGGATTGTATTTATTAAACTCTTTTCAAGTCTTATGCACCATTAGAAGCACTTTGCACCCACGGTAGCTCAGACACCTTCATATTGCACTTTTTCTTTGACATTCACACACCATAAACACATGGAAGACTGCACATAAGAGGTGGACAAAGCCACTGTGAATGAGTAACTATAAATAACAAACTAACTTTTAGGAATAATTTATTGACTTAGTACTGTATGAAAGAATTTGATGTCTTCCAAATGTGTAAGTGATCATTGGAAGCTAGATGGTGAAGCCATGGCTCAAGTGGCTGAATGCTGTCCTCCACCCCTGGGTCAATGACCTTTCCTGCCACGTGTCAGAGTGTCCATGGGAAAAACACTAAACACCCACATTTCTCTCATGTTGCTCATATGAATCAAAGTGAAAAAGCACTGTGTAGAAGAAAAAAGATATGAGAGATATATTGGAAACTGTTTGTAGGACCTATTTACAATTAAAGACCCAACACAAGCATGAACCTTTGAAATTTAGTCTACAGGGCATTTCCATGTTTCTTCACTTCGCAAATGACTAAATCAATCTTTTATATAAACTCTTGATTCTTATCGAAGGACAGTTTAATATGTGAGCTGGCGGAACTTTGAACCACTAAGTCATCCTCTGAGGGTTAGAGTAGCCGAAAAAGTATTAATAGATGACAATTTGGTGGTATATGAACTGAGAATGAATCGAACACTATAAAAAGCAGGCCTTAGTAAGATCCACGACTCCTGAGTGCACTTTTCTAACTTTGCTGAAAAACTGACTGCAAACCATTTAAGTTCTACTTCTCAAACCCCTTAATCCTCTGCAACGCCATCGTCTCGGATCGAGGAGCATGATAGAAGGTTTCAAGTCAGGGCTTAACTAAGTTTAATAACCAGAGCGTGTCCGCCGAGTAGAGCAACTCATCATGTGACCAGATACCAGAAGCCTTGCAGACACATAAACACACATACATGCAGTCTCTTTGGCCGCAAGATGTGCTCTGACCAAGAGGAGATTACACCTCACAGCGAGAGTAATACTCAGGTTTCTGCAGAAAAAACTGAGATTAGAGTCGGCAGCATACTCTCTGGTACTGACACACAGCTTAAAACATGTGCAGTAGAACCAGAGTGCAACTCAAGCAAACTGGGACATTTTGATTAAAAACTAAACAAATATATAAATAAAAAACCTCATTAAAAGACACATGGGAACTACACAAAGAAACAAGAACCAATAGCATACCTAGTTTTTAAGAGAAGTGAGATACTCTTCTATCAGAAGTGGTTGCAGTGTGCTTGCACAGGCCCACTGGACTTAAGAGCTTGCATACTATATCTTATCTGCTCTAGACTAGCACTTCATAACATTAATATCATACTTCACTGTCTTGGGACACAGCACCCATCCTACCCAAGCTCCTTTTCTACAGTGTAGCTAGAGGTAGGGATTACAGAAAAATGAGTAAGCAGTAACTGAGGCAACAAAAAATAAATAAATAAATAAAAAGTTCAGGGATGGGTCTAGATACACAGCAGAAGCAGAGAATTGTGCAATAACTCCACATTTTCAAAGACATCCCAGGAAATCTGGGAAAAGTCATAAAAACTAAAGAGATGCACTGTGAATTTCTTCAGATAAACATAACAAAGAGGTTAAAGTGGACTTCGTAAGTCGGCGTTCCCCCTTCACGTTACCAGAGACAAGACATTTCCTACATGACTGTACACTGAGAGCAGCGGATGTTTCTGGAAAACATCTGTCTGTAGCACATCTAATAAGTTTTATTTTCTGTTTCTTTGTAATGTAAACACAGATTGTAAAACAATTGTCATAAAAGCAAAACAGATGGATGAAAGGAGTTTAGATTATGGAAATCTTGTCTCAATTTTTCTGGGCCCAGTACGCTGCCAGAAACAGACGAAGGGAATGACTGACGTATCCCTTCACTGACATCTGTAAAGCTGCCCCTTCAACTTATGTACTGTATTGCTGACACAACCCTCGACTAGACGTGGTTCAATCGAGCAAGGTACACGCAGTGACAGCTTGTTGGAGTCAAACAGGAACGCAGACAGAGGAAGTCTTGCCTCACCTATCGAAGCCTTCATTGCTATGTAAACCAGTGCATTCATACGAGTTTCTATCGGTATCGGGTGTGTGTTGTCTTTAGGCTTGATGCCAGTGTTTGCTGTGAAACAGCACAAAGCCCTGAACACTCTGTGAAAAAGCTGCCCTGCTTCTCTGGCCTGACTCTTATCTGTTGCTACTCTTCACTTTCCCATGGTAAGTGTGTGCAGCTCTTGGCCTAACATCCTGCCTGCGGTATTAGTTTTGTGGGGAGGGTTGTGTGTGTGGGCGAGGTTATGCTTTCATGTCTGTGCAAACCATGCTCTGAAATTCAGTCTGAAACTCAGTCTGACATTTGACAAATGACTGAAGGAGACATGAGCATCTTTTTCCCCACTTTCTCCGAGGCTACTGTCACTGCTGGGAGGGACAACAACATTTCAGGTCAATTATGTCAGCCAACACCTATCAACATACAAGATGAGTATGTTTGGTCAACACAGTCAAACTTTATAAAGTACATACAGAGTTCAATGTGCAATCGGAATCACCTCACATTCTTTACACTGTTTTTCTGGTTTTGTATTACAGAAATTCTCCTCTCAAAGTGGCATTTTGGTATTGACCGAACACTGAAAATAAATTTTCCAGGTTTAATTACATGAATTGCATTGATTTGGGCAAACGGCCTGAAGCAAAAAATGTGCTAACTTCAGCAAACCACATGTAAAATTCATGATAAAAATTGTTAAACAGAAGTTTAATTGAAATGCATGTGTTGAACATATCTCCCATGCAGGGTTCTGAAAGTTCTGTGCTGTGGGGAGTATTTCAGACACTGTTTCCAATTTACTACAACCTTTAGCTAACAATTTTGGTCTAAAATAGCCCAGAGCATCAACACACTAGTAAATTCAGAGCAAAAATTAGCTAAAAGTTAAACTTAAATCAGCCACTTCATTAGCACAAAGGAACTAGTTTTACATCCAATACAATAACTTCCAAAAGATTTGAGACTAGTGTGAAACACATACTTTTCTTAGCAAGGCATCGACAACACCAGTGGGCTATGAGATTGTGGAAGAGGTCTGCATTCCAGTGTGAAACAGATTGGAGAGGAGGCCTGGGAGCGTCTGCGGTGTGGAGCCCACGCCTCAGCTGCATGTTGACTCATGACGCGGACCCTGGCTGTGCCGTTTGCACCAATTTGTTTCAAACCTCGCAAAGACAAATAACCGCCACAGTGCTGTAACACACACTGCCTCTCGTCCCCTGGCAGCCCGCCAGCGCTCTCACTGCCGCTTCTGCTGGGATTTAGCAGTCATGATTTCTTTTTATCAGGCTTTGCTGTTTCTCTTTTTTCACCCCTCTCTCTCTTCCTCAGTCTTTTTCTACCTTTGGAACTAACAAATTCTCGTATGAAAATGGAGGCATAATAACCCAGAAATAAGAGATAGAGTCCAACGGTTTTGCTGCTTTTGTAATAATTTAATGAAAGGCAAAGATGACGAGTAATAATAATTCTCATGCGCATGTGAAAATGTTGCCTCTCAAACATCATCTATTAAGACAGACATTTTACTTGGGAGAAGCTGGACTGAGAGGTTCAACAAAAACAACGTTGACTCTGATCCCGGTGCTGGTGAGCCCGGCAAGTCCTCAAATCAGTGGGAGGTTGCAATAGTCCCTGTAGACCAGCACAAGCCAGCCAACTGTTTCCTACGCAGCAGATGACTCAAAATCTGTTAGGCTGGAGCCCCCCGCCTTCAGCGCTCATGTCGCCCTGACCCCCCACAACTACCCAGAGAGTCAGAGAGGCCAGCTGTCTGTCCATGGTAACGGAGATTTCACAGCAGCATCCAGATCAATGAAATGCTGAGATAAACTTGGCTGAAGAGAGTCATATGCCATGGACCAAAGTCACATAAACATCCCTTTGCTCCTGTTGTTTGTGGCCATAAAGAGTAAACTCTGTGTCTGGAGAGAGGCCTCTGCGTGTGGATGCGAGGGCCTGCAGCCAACCTTGTGCGGTCAGTATTGTGCAGTCAGCCAGGCCACTAGACAGCAAGCCCCGAGGTTATCTCCAGCTCAAGTGGAGCAGTGTGCCATCCATTACCTCACTTTGCTATCTGCGCATCCAGGAAAGGGGAAACAAGCTATTCATAGAGGCTCTTGGGGCCTCAGAAGAGTGCCGGGTAAAGGAATCTACTGGGATACATCTCAAAGTATACACCAGAGAACACATAACTGAACGTGGCTATGTGTCCGTCAGTTACTGAAAGAAGGACAGTTATATTTATTTCTTACTGAAGAGTATATTCTTCTCATATTCACAAAACTGATTAATATTTCTTAATAAAAGCCTGCACTGTATTCAATATTACAAGGGACAGTTAAATTAGGTTTAAAACACTAACTTTTACAAAAGCATCAAAGATTTTGAGATAAAAAAAAACAACCCTCAAAAATGATTTCTTTCTCTAAAGATGAGTAGTCTTCACTCATAAGGAATCAATGCCTCTTTTCTGTTTTCTGCTATAAAATATTTTTTCTAAACTCACTTTCTCACACTTTGAACCATACTTGTTTAGTGCAAAAGCTTGAGTGATATCACAGTTTAGCCCACAAAAAATAAATTCATAAAAATTTTCTGCACATGTTGGGAACAGTTTGGAGCATATTTCTATGTGCTCTTACTCTGTTCTTCTATGTTTTATCGAAGAGGAAGTTCATTATTTTATGCTGACATCTCTAATTCAAAGACAACAATAACATAATAGGAAAAGAATCCAGCCTTAAGCTTATTTGAATGTACAAGGCAAACAGGATTGGCAGTACATGCGTCAGTCCTGAAGAGGCCACGACAGAAAGACTTGTGGGCTGTACTGTACATGTGGTTAATGATAAACCAAACAAACTGGGTTAGCGCTCCTCTCACTGGCAAAACAGCACTTGTTGAAACTTGGATTATGTTAACAATCGCTGCTGAGTAAGGGGAAATGTAAAAGTCAGGCTCTTTAATAATATCTCCAAAAAGTTGTATTTTCAGCTTTTAAAGTGAAGACGTCGAAAGGGGAGAATGAGGCAAAGTAAACACAATTAAATCCATGACTTCCTCCTTTGGAATTTCATTAGAAATTGAAAGCATGGCTGTTCCCCTGACTCAAGTTGTGGAAAACACTTTACGATTGTTCAGCTCAGAATAGTCTCAGTATGACAACCACTTTTATTGGCATCCAAAATGCTTCAAAACTATATCCCAAATGAATCAGATTTATCGCTTGGAGTTTATTTATTCTGAATTTAAATGTAGTGCAAAGAAAATCTAGGGGTTACTGTGTTTTTTCTCCCCTTCTTTTCTTTTTTTGTTTTTCCTCTGCCTTTTTTTCCTATCGGCACATCTCCATCCTAGTTGTTCAGACAACATAATTATATGTAGTTAAGCATGAGCTATAGAGAAGGATGAATGAGAGACACAATCTGAGCAAGAAGGAGAGAGCGGTGGCACATAGCGGCTTGTCATTACGGGGCGTTTGAACCTTGTACAGAATAAGCAGCCCAAATCCGAGACTGAACCAGTGGTACTCTTTACTCTGGTTCTTGTGTTTCTTACTAAGAGTAAGAGAATTTACAGAAGAAAAATCATTTAAGGTTTAAGTTTCATGCAATAATGTAAAAATGCTGAACTTGCATTCCTGTTTAAGTGTGTACAACAGTCATTTTCATGTTGCTAAGCCTGACTTGGAACATCATTACCAGCTTTCTGTGTTGAAACTCTGCACCTCATACTCTCTGATCATCGGAAGCGTGCTGATGGTAAAGATGGAAAATATTTCAGAAGCAATCCCAGTGGAGGAGTTCTGTCACATCTGAAAGCAGAGATTCCACTAATACAGCACTGTCAAAAAGCCAGCAGCATCTAGCCAGTCCAGAAACCCCTCACACTCCAAAGTCATTCACACCCAAACACACACACACACATGCACACTCGACTCTTTCTTTCCCCATCTTGATTAGATTACAGTGAGCGGGCTGGTGACAGCCGCTGGACATGCATGAGGAGCGGTTGATATCCGAGCTGTCCTCTTCAGCCCTCAGTTACAGCCAGTCAAGAGAGCAAAGAGATAATATATCTGAAGAGCTGACCTCACAAACGAAAGCTGCCTCTTAAGAATCATGGGAACAAATTTGTTAACACGGGACTCAACTGACAAAAATAGCTAAACGATTTTGAAAGATTATTTAATTTTTCTACAGTACGCTGCCTATCTGGTGACTGTCAAATAAAAACCTTGTTAAAATGTCTCTAACATTGCTTACTGACCCAAGAGATGCTTAAATCCAATTTAAATCAGAACTCGTCTATCACTGCCTGAGTGTATCTGAGAGAAAAACTCACTTCAATAAAATGAGTGGAAGAGCTCTACATTGAAAGATGATTAAACACAGATGCAATGATTGCATTCCTTTTCACATTAAGCCTCATACCTATCTTTGACAAAAAGCAGTAGCAGTGCCAAAACAGAAGGGCTTTGTTCCTATTGTAGCTTCTGACCACCTACCAAGGGTCCTTTGGAGAAGCACTCACCCTAGAATGATCAGACTACTTCTCCCTCAAGGCTCCACAGGCCTGCAGAGACCACTGGGCCAAACACATCCTGCCCATCTCCTGAGAGATTATCTGACTCAATGAACACATTCACTGCAGAAACACTGAAAGAAACTGGAGCCTGCTATTCACCTAAGTCTGAACCCAAACTCTTCATTCACACTCACAGCAGAGATGGGAAAGAAATGAGGAGACGTGCTGCACTTACTGGCTACTTCCAGCGAGGCATTGTGGCTCACTGCCTCTCCCAGGTAGTTGCGAGCAACACAGACATAGGATCCTTCATCAGGTTTGCTCCGGCGTCCGTGGACAATGCGGAGGAAGAAGAGGGAGCCACTGGGCAGCAGCATACGCTGAGAGCGGGGATTGTCCCTGTCTGTTTCCACCCGCTCTCCATCCTTGTACCACTCCACAGTTGGGGTTGGCCGCCCTTCCGCTTTGCAGTTAAGTGTGGCAGGCTCCCCTTTGGAAACTATCAGGTCTGATGGGTGCTCTACAATCCTGGGTGGGGTGTCCTCTTGGCGCAGACGAGATCCTGAGAAGAAATTACAAAAGGAAAAGTTTCAAACATTTGATTTCTACCCCACAGATTAATTTTACACTTCTTATTTTGCAGTTATTTAGGTTTGTGCTGTTGACCAGAAGGGTGTCAAAGACCACTATATTTTCTCAGCATACAAATAACTGCTACAGAATCACTTTGATATACAGGATTGATTCCACTGTGAATGTTCAGCTCCAGGTATAAAAGGATAAACTTGTTAGAATGAGTAATACAGAATGAGTTATATTATATATATATATATATATATATATATATATATATATATATATATATATATACACACACAAAAATACAAAACATATATCTACTATA
>JAOWBL010000005.1:4754584-4776782 GCA_028564865.1 Zenarchopterus dispar
AGATAGATAGATAGATAGATAGATAGATAGATAGATAGATAGATAGATAGATAGATAGATAGATAGATAGATGCAAATTAAAATCAGACTAATAATTCACCTGGTCGGTCCATTGGATTTTAAGTTTGAATTTTCAAGTTCAGTTCCTAAACATTTATAGACTGAAGGTTTCCGTTTCAAACAATTGCATTTGCTACAATAATACAAAAGAACCGTTTCACAGCTGACTCAAATATCGACGTCACAGCAACTTTTACTACAATAGGGTATAAGCTTTTTAATCATCAAATAATTCTATAACCAACTCTATAACAGCTGGGTTCTTTTTGACCTGGAAGATCTGATTCAGAGCTAATTTATTCCCAGATGAAAATTAAATCAGACTCAGGTTTCAGAATCGGTCCGTGGGTCAGCAGCGCAGGGCCAGACAAAAGATCAGTGTGAACATCTGCAAATTGAAAGAAAGGATGAATGAATGCATGAATAAGTACCAGTGTGTAAGCCATGACTGACAGTGACAGACGGAGCGACAGAAGCACTGCATGCTGGGTCATAGCACTGACTGACACCAGGGTTCTGTATAATATAGGCTGCTGTACTCTGCTCCTCTTGCATTCACACGTTCATACATGCGAACATTCACAGCCGATGGCATGAACAGTGTTAATGAGTGAAGGTTTCATCCTCGAAATCTTTCAGATGTATGACAGATCATATGAAATAATCATGCCTTTATATGGATGGAAATCTTTAAAAAGGCCTAAAGGTTAGCAGAGGAGCAAAACTAACAGTTTGAAATGTGACCAGGGACATGTTCTGATGTAGAAGCTAAAGAAAATTATTGGATAAATATAAGTCAGAAAGAAAATGCTAGAGCACCTGATTTTGAATTATTTTAAAAATTGGAACTGAAATTTATTTTACTGATTAATCCATTGATGAAACAAATTGTGAGAAGTAACCTTTACAGTTAAATAAGACCAAGTACAATGAATTTTGCATTTGTGAAAAATGCATATGCAAAGTGAAAAAACATAAACATTGCTTTAACTTTCTGTTTATTAAAAACTCACAAATGCTTTTTCCTGTAACCATATTTATTGGGTAGCGCACTTTAAATGTTTTAAAACCTAATTGTGATTTCCAGAGAAAATTGTCATGCAGTTTACATGCAGCATTATCTGAGAAGAGAAGTGTCGCTTAGTTGATTTTCAGTTGGACTAAGTTCTGAAATACACGTGAAGATCTTTTATTTCAGTTGCACTAATTCAATGATTCATTTTCTCTGACATGTTGTCAACACACAGTGTCAGGAGATCCTCAAGTGGTTGGAAGTTATTCTGAAGATTCAGGTCCACTTAGATTTATATCTGTGTGGAATGAAAAGAAATGCTGTAAGTTACCAAAACTCTTTAAGTTATTTGTACCCGAGCAACTGAGTTGAAGTGTGAAGAAAGGAGAGCAGACGAGCTGTCAAGCAGACTTTAGATAGCAGTAAAACTGAAAGCAGGGCTGGGTTCCACAACGGAAAGCAAAACCTTTGAGCAGTTAAATTCTTCCACTGGGAGCTCCTTATTTTTCAGTGTAATCATGAGACTTCACAGAAAAGTCTGATAAATGCTAAACTACTGGAGACTGTAAAAAACTCCAGATGTTGCACCCTTCAGGAAAGGTGACTTTTAAAACTGAGCTGGATGCAGCGAAGGCAGTGTGGTTGCAGAAAGCGAGTGAGGATCCAACTTTCCAGCTGCGTTCTTGTCGCCATGAAGCTCGCTGGTCTTGGCAATGAGACCATTTTAGGCGTGGAACTGTGTCCTTTTCACTGCCATTAGTATTGTGTGAGTGTGTCTGTCCTGAAACAAAGAATGATTGTAAATCTCGGGAGGATGGAAAGTCTGTCTCTTTGTGTGTCTGCTATTTCTCAATAGTCGTGTGTGTGTGTGTATGTGTGTGTGTGTGTGTGTGTGTGTGAGGGATTCCTTTTCTTCGGTGTAAATGAGCCTCTTTGGCTTTTCAAGTGTTTAACTTGTGATTATGAGTGAAGATGAGACACAAGCTGCACAAAAGTGCATGATTTTCACCATGCAGCTTTTAGTGCTGTATTATCTTGAGATGTAAAAATCAATGTCAATCAAGTCACAGAGGAAATTTTGTCAAAGTTAAAGTTTAAATTAAAGTTGAGAGAGCAGTTAAATCCCTGGTTTCTCTTGCTCCTGCAGACGTGCCAGAACTTCAGAAAGGTACAGAAACCTTTGGCAACAGCCCCACAAGTCTGATATATTTAATTTTCTGTTTAGATAGGATGCACATTGTCACATTGTTATTACATGTCATAGTGATTAGTGGAAGTTACATTTCAATTATTAAAATTGTGCTATTTAAAAATGGAGTGGTGAATGTGGATGTGAATTGTAGCGTGGGGTAATAAATTATGAAACAGTTTGATTAAATCAAAGCTGATGTAAATAAGACAGTTATGAGATCATGAAAATTGCATTTTTTCCTCATAATTTACCCAAGATTGACTTCATCATCTGTCATCTGCATTACTAAATCTGCTATTTTCATACCAGACAAATGATGGACTCAACATCTAATGTATGTAGTTGTAAGTATGTCCTTTAAAACTGGCCAGGCTTTAGTTTAATTCAGCTGAAGAAGATGGATAGTTGTTGTCCTTTTATCCATTTAATTATGCTATATGAATGATATAGAAAATATTATATGCCAAAATAAAGATAATACACAATATAAGGTGGTTAGCTTGCCCACCATCATTTAAGGGGAGGAGTCAACCACCCCAGCCTTCACTTCTTAGAGGTGTGGTTCTCTTTTTGATGTTTTGGTTTTACAGGTTTGTCCTGCCTTCTCCTGTGGAAGAATAGATGCAGCATAATGTGAATGTTACTGGGAATAAAGACGAGGAAGCGGGATAATACTACTCTAATCCGAGTCTGTGATGTCACAGTACCTGGGCTCTATGAATGAGGAATTTTCAGGGTTGGGTAACTGCAAAGTGACAGGGTTGTGTTATGTCTGAGTTTTTCAGATGGTCATCACCCAAATAAATGCTCTAATAAAATAGTGATTGATGTAATAATATGTTCCCTTGGATCAGTTTGTTGTAAATTGGGCTCATATTCTCTTTTCCCACTTCCAAAAACCAGTTTGTTCATCCTCAGAAAAGGCGACCACTGGCTTCCCTAAAAACAGTATGTTAGAAAGAGCGACTAGACAGGAAGCACCCCTGTCGAGAGTTAAACCCAAGGACCCTGTACTGTGGATGACCTTTGACCTTTGAAGTATAGAGTGGATTTTCAGGACAGATGACTCATCGTTTAAATGGTACCAAACCCTGTGTAGGTTTATTTGCAGGTCCAGGTGCAGACAGAAATAAACTAGGAGCTCTATTGATCATGAGGATGTTGGGGAGGTCAAACTTCCTTTCCAAATCTCTCACTGGGTCACCCAATACATTTCTCTTAGTTTATTCCGTTGTCATGGAGAACTCCATGCCACATTACTGGTGTTACTATGGGGATTCATTTATCACCACGGTGCTACCTTGGCAACCAAGTATGAACTCTGACTAATTTCCTGCTGCCTGGTCATTACCAAGACTCCCTCAGCAGATATCATTAATATGCAAAATGTATAACTGATAGTTCTGATCATTTTTTTGGTATTTTGTTCTTAATTTGAACATTTGAGGTCTGTGCTGCGTGAACTGTAGTGTGAAGCTACCATTCTCTGCAAATGGAGCAGAAAGGAGGCAACAGAGATAAGAGATGAAAGATAATGGGTACAAAATGAGATTGGAAAGAAAAGAAAAAAAAGATCGCCAGTCAGAAAAAACTAAGGAGAAAGAAAGGGGGAAAATATGGATGAGGATTTCTTTCTTAGTTTTGATTATATGAAAGCGTGATCTTTATCAGGTGGCTGTGGCTGGACCAACATTCTTCCATGTCAGATCACCTAAGGCATGGAAGAGTAATGAAAACAGAACTGAAAGATTTCCCATTGTGGGATTGTTGTTTTCATATGTCTGCTCAACAAACATTTATGCCATATAAAAACATACAAATGTGAAAACCACCCTATTTAATCCAAATGCAAAGCCTAAGTGTGTGTGTTGTTGTGGAGGTATTCAGTTCCTCTTGAACTGAAAAGTATATTCTATTCCAAACAAGTTTACACCTGCAATGCTGCAGGTTTACCCAAAATGCTTTAGCAGAAATACTCAATCAAGTTCTGAGGCCGATGCAAGCCCACATTTGATGTGGAATGTGCATAAATCATAAATCTAGGGCTGTCCTAAATGCAAAAATGTATACTCAGTGGCATTATTGAGAATTATCTTAATGCTGTATATCTGAGACTTTAACTGACGATACCTTTGCCTTACTGACATCTTGCATGTCTTGATAGAATTTCTTGGCGTCTAATGTGGTCTTGTTGTTGCATGTTAGTGTCCCCGTGTCAGTTTAATAGGAACTATGACACATTAATATTTATTATTCTTGTCTGAGAAAACCAGATGAGGCTTGTTTTGTCATTTTTGAGTTATTATGTATTGTGGTGACGCTTCAAGATCTAACCCTCTAACCGACTCTTCTGGGTGAGAAGCTGACGGCTGTGCAGGTGGACCCTCCCCTAGTGTCGTGGATTGTTGACTACCTGATCTGAGACAACAGTATGTGTACCTACAGCACTGTGTGTTTGACAGTGTGGTCAGCAACACTGGGGCCCCACAAGGGATTGTTCCCTGTCCTTGACACCATCAGCTTTAGCTATCTCACTGAGACCTGTCATCTCCAGAAGTTTTCCAATGACACAGCGGTGGATATTTCAATAAGGGCGGTGAGATGGAGTATAGGACTCCAAATTTGTCATTTGGAGTCAGAAAAAACACCTCCAACTTAATGTGACAAAGACAAAGGAACTAGTGGTGGACTTGAGGAGGACCAAGAGCCAGGTAACCCTTGTCTCCATACAGGGGCTCAGTGTGGACATTGTAGAGGACTACAAGTTCCTGGGGGTTCACACGGCTTTGGCCCTTCTCTACAAGACGTTTCTTGAGGAAGCTGAGGTCCTTTAATATCTGCAGGACAATGTTGAGAATGTTTTACCAGCTTGTGGTGGCCAGTGCTTTCCTGTACGCTGTGGTGTGCTGGGGCAGTGATCTGAGGGTGGTGGATCCCAACAGACTGATCCACAGGGCTAGTGACATTGTTGGGGAAAAGCTAGACTCTCTGATGGAGGTGTTGGAGAGGAGGACACTGTCCAGGTAAAAGGTCATCTTGGACAATGAGTACCATCTGCTGTACAACACTGATTGGAGACAGGAGTACTTTCGGTAGTAGGATGACCTTTCCTAAATGTACTACTGAGCGTCACAGGAAATCCTTCCTGCCTGTGGCCGTCAAACTGTACAACTCCTCACTGTGACAGTCAGATGGTGAGAAAAAGGAGACCGGGCTTTAACTTGAAACAGCTGTGCAATAAGTTTAATAACTTGTATAAAGGATGGCTGTATATATGCTTAGTTTTGTATTCCTTTATCTGTTCTTATTACTGATAGTATACCGTGGTGAGGGGCTTGTGCTAAGATTTTCTTTAGTACTTCTGGAGCAGTGCAACTGTACAAAAAACAATTTCCCCTCAGGGATCAATAAAGTATTCTGATTCGGATTCTGAATTCAGCTATGTTAAGAAATAGTCTAAATGGTGATAGCCTCTGACTGGTCTTATGTAGTTTGTCAGAGAAACAGACTTAAAGCTGAGTGAGAGTCATACACGTATGGATGCCAGTGTCTCAGATGATCTGTGGAAAGTCTCTATATTACAGAGGCCTATGATGTAAGACCCATTAAGACAAGTTCATGCAAGTCCATTGGCTGCATTTGCAAAGCAATCTTTTGGGCCTCATCCACCAAAACAGTTCATATGCGGGTTCAGAGCAGGCCACCAGTTTAGTTCTTTAGTTTTCAACATGCAAGAACTGGTTATATCAGAAGAATGGGTTGACTTTGTCATGACCAGCTGAAACACTGACCACCTTTATTAAGCCACATCTGCCTGGAGTTAAGAGATAAGAAACAAGTAAAAAGAAATTCATGAATGGATTTCACAGTCAGCCATCAGCTGGCAGGAAAGAGCCTGTTTGTAGTGACGTTCATAAATACTGGTGAGCATTTAGAAACACTGGTTGGCATAACATTTTAATGAAGACATTGCTTTTGAGTAAAACCAAGGTGAACAGCATGATCTATACCTGTGTATGGGGACAGGTAAACCAGTTCTCAAAATGTTCCTAAGTTGAGCCAGCTCTGAAGTGGCTCCAGGTCCAACAAAGTAGGTTTAAAAAATAAAAAATAAAAAAAAAAAAGAGTATTTTTTTGGGGGGACTTCTAACAGCTAATATAAAGTTTTATTATGTATAGTAAGGTTTGAAGTGTTGTTTGTGAATGTAACTTTGACCACTGTGGTTTCATATTATCGTGCAGAAAAGGTTAGTTGAACAAAACAAGTTGTGCAAAGACAAAAATTAGTAAACTGATTCTGTCTCAACTCGTTTTGAATGTTCACTCATGTTAGTTCTTAATTGATGAAGAATTTTGCATGCTTTAAGTTTGACACTTTTGAAGGTTATGTTTTATATCTTCTGAAGAAGAAATGGTTCTCTGTGGTTACTTTAAATCACTGGTTCCCAAACTTTTTCTGGTGGGCCCACCTTTGGTCTACAAGAATTTTTTTTTTTTTTCCCACTTTGGGAACTACTGCTTTAAATCAACATGAATGCTCTGAAAGTATTTTGTTTTGCCATTATGGAGTATTTTAGTATTTTAATAGTAGCTGACATGCAAACATGCCTACAAATCAGACTTCAAGGAGATGTTTCGCAGGTCAAAGTTGTCTCCAGCTTTGACCAAAAAAAAAAAAAGGACAGCCAATCAGCACGCAAGGACATTTCTGATGCGTCTGGTTGAAACCGGCACATCAAAGTCATCGCTGCACTGAGGAATGTAACATGCAAATCTAATGGAATAAACATGCTGCTAAATATAGACTTGCAGCCTTCATCTTTACTGTCCCTCCTCCCTGATCTGGCCCATCTGTCTCCTCCAGGTCTGTGGAATTCTAGGAACCATATCTGAAAGAAAAAGACTACCTGTTACCGTCTCCTGTTCTGTCTCCTAACGCAAATTCTTATCAGCATTTAAATTTATGTTTGCATGTACTGTTTATCTTTCTACTGAGATGAAGATTTTGGTGTCATTAGCCACCCACTGGTGTAAACCACGCTCTATCTCCTGTAACCACCAGCGCTCTCTGTCTGATATCATTCATGGTTACAAAGCACTTACTGTAGAGCAATAAAACCACTCCCTTTTCCAGCATGTCTTTAATGGCTGGCTGACATCAAATATTAGCCAGAAGGCATTGTGTTACTTCTGGGTACTTGGATGGAGGCACATGAGGAAACATTATTGTGTTTGTTTTTATATCATTACATTTATATCCGTATAGAGACCAAAACATGACAAGAACAAGAGTTTTAAGAATAAGGGTTAAGGTTGGATCTTCAGGTGTAGTAGTTGAGAGTTGCAACTGACAAATTTCACATGATACAGTGTGTCCATTGCAAAGTTATACATTAAAAAAAGTCATCATGAGGTGGTATTCTTCTTCTCTTCTCAGTAGGAAATCATCTGTTTTACATGTCAGCAGGATTTCTGACTACCGTAAAACAGGACATGCAGAAAGAAACAGGCTGTTTGGCATGATTTGAGGTTCAGTAGGGTGCCATTACATGGAAAAATGGGACAGTTTTATGGATTTGATTTTATGCTTACACTTATCCATGCAGGGTGAGACCATTCCTGAAGATTAATTTCCAGAAGGTGACCAATTTCCAGGAAATTAAATCTTCCACTAGTCACGCAATTCAATAAGCAGACTGCAGTCTGGGCCACAGTATCTACAATATGCACAAAATAGTTCAATCGTCCACTGAGTAGTCAGTGGTTGCAGGTAACGGTGGAATAAATTCTGACAAGCTATAAACTGCTGTTTACTGTACGTTTGTTTTGATACATAATAGTACACAATGAGAAATAATTCACAGTGGCTACTATTTCTGATAAATTTGTTCAGTGCACCCATCTCATTTTTAGTTTTATAGATTTTTAAGAAGTTATACAGGAAACGGCACTTGAATATTGTTGTTGTTGCATGTTGCGGCCACCAGATGGCAGACTGTGTTTCAGTTCAGTCAAAGTGGTAAACTCCAACTTTTAAGCTCCTGTGTCTCAACAAAGAGTGACACAAAGTCATCATTAACCTTGAAGCTAGCAGACCCAAGTGAAATAAAACACAATTATACCTAAGACTGACATAAACTGTATCTCTGCACATGTGTGTTTGCTGCTAGGGCTTTGCAGCAAGTGTGTGTGCATGTGCAACAGAGAAAAAAAAATGATAACGAACAGCAAAGAAGACAGTCCTTGAAAGCCTGTGCTTCTCTGTGGATGATACAGTCATAATTGTACTGGGCAAACTAACTCACACTGGTATAATCCACTCACAACACACACACACACACACTCAGGCATACAAAAAGCAATAATCCAGTGATCCACCATCAAGGGGTTTTCCCGTCTTTGTTCATTATTGATAAGGGGGAGGCGAATGGGGATGACTGTTGAAATGTTTTGTTCTGCTTGGTCACTAGCAATCCATCACTCATTATCCTTTTCCTTTTTTAACCTTATTTATGTGTTACTTTTACACTATAGAAGCTGCGTTGTGAACGACTAACAAGTTAGATACACATTTATGTGCATTTTGTCTTAATTTTTCATACCACATTTCTGTAAATGCCTTAAAACTCACTGCTCCTGTTTTAGAATATAATTTTGAGAACTCTGTTGGAATTGACAAGAGTCTGGACTGCAAAATCACTCGTGTGGTGATAAGTGAGGGAAACCTTATCCAAACATAAACAATCTTTGGCAAACACAGAGGGCCAGATGCACAAAACTGTCATTCATTTCTGGAACCTCACTTGTCCTCAGGTAAGAAGCCCGCATGGTGGAAAACGACAAAATTCACCATGCGCCCTCAGTGTCTCGCCACGGATAATTTACTGTTATATCAACAATAAAACTAAATTACACACCTTTGGATGTGGAAGAAAGTCAAGATACTTGCAGAAGCTTGCTCATAGTTAGCTACAAAAGAGTGAATGTTGATGGTTGACGTTGACTTCAAATCTGAGGACAAAGTTTTATCCTACCCTTTCTCTAGTGACGGGAAAGATCAAGGATCATGAACAAATGTAGCTGGGATGAAAAAAAAATGAATAAAAACAAGTGGGGGACACATTTTCCAGTCGCACTAGTATGCTTCGTTTTAAAGTAAGCTGGTCTAAAACAAAAGTGGTCTCAAAAAGTGACTTACTGTTTATCAGCTGTGCCATGTATTGTTACTCAGACTAATCCACTGAAATGCAACTTGTCAGCCTTAAAGGACATATTAGAAGTGGTTTTCACATAGAAAGATCCTTTAGGTCTTGATGACATGTCTTTGACATGCTTTGATCAAAATACTAAAGTTTGTATTTACAGTTGTTTCCTCTGCAGCTGGTTCGTTGGGGCAGAGTCAGCCTCTTAACTTCACCCCTCCATCCTGAGCTGCGGCGGCTTTGAAACCTGGCTGCCAGATTTGCAGCTACGCATTTCCGGTTTACAGCAAACGCATCACGATTTTAAAGTGAGAATGCGTGGAAATAAGAACGGGAAATCTGGATAATTCCAGTCAGATCGTAGTTTGTGATGTCACAGCATCCTGAAACTCTGAGTGGCTCATTTGAAGAAGAACAGAAGGACTTTTGCAGTCTTTAGTGCTTTGGTCCTCTCTTACAGGAGGCTGAAGTTCAGTCGCTTTTGTAACAGTAAGATTTACTTTTGTGCTGTCTGAGTTTCTTTCAGATGACATGACTGTTCTTTAGTTGATTCCCAGTTAAGACATCAAAACATGTAAGCTGTCAAACACAGAATTCTTTTTTTTTAAATTTCATATATACTGCCACTGATGATGAGACTAACGTTTTGCCTTAGTTGGTGATTACAGGTGCAACAGGTGTTGAAATGAAACGATTCAAATAACCAATCACATTTTAATTTGACATTGAGAATAATTAAAATGCATTGTGAAAATGATTCCACTTCAAAGTTTCTCTCCAGAAAAGGCTATTTTCATTCCCAGATAGAGTTATAAGGTTTATCTTTTAAAAATGAGAAAATCAGTTTTTTTTACAAGTTTTTTTTTTTTTTTAACTTATATACTTTTCACCTGTTGAATAGCTGTTTTCCTGCAGACGACACTGCTTATAAGCAAACAGCTGCTGATCACCAGGTATTGATTGCTATAAATACTGAAGCCCCTGGCTTTAGCTTGTTGCTGCTCTGATCTCACTTGTGGAGCGAGTGGGAGGAAACCACAGTCACGGACAGGTAGAAGTGAAGTGCGTTTGGAGAAGGGGGAGAGGCACAGAGACAAAGAAAAAGAGCCAGAATGTGCGTCTCTCCGTCGCTCCAGCAGGGCTTCCTCGTTGGCTTCTCTCCTCACGGACACAGAGGGAGTGTTCGTGTGTGTATGTGTCTGTGGAAGTGGGTGTGATTAGCTGAGTGAGTTGGTCGCTGTGCGCTTTGAGAGTGGCCGCCACTCCACTCTTCCCGCTCATCCATGCTGGATTAAAAACAACCCTTTTTGGACTTGTACACACAGCTGTTTGGGAGACTAAATTCCCCGAGCCGCTGCGATGAGTGAGGAGGTTAAAGAGAAATCCGGTGGGAAGTCGGCTCATCGCAAGAAGAAGGGAAAGAAGGTAAAAGAAACCCTGATCTTGACTTGGGTTTGTAAACAACGTGGTGTGGCTGCTTGGGTTGAGACACAAAATTCATTCTTTGTAAATCAGACAAGAAATTGTGGCTTGGGTTGTTTTTTTTTTCTTTTCTCTCACCACACAAAAGTTAAATACCAATTTTCAAAATGGTAAATTTGCTGATCCTTTCGATGTGTTAATGATTCTGTCTTTGGAAAATGTGCATTTGTGGATTTTGTTGATGTGTGGAAGCTGTTTTGTTGTGGCTGCTGGGAGTCTTTGTGAGGGCATCTTCATTTCAGAGCAATATATCGGCAGGCAGCAAACTGGACTAAGTGGTCCCTTTATCACTATATGGAAAACCTTAATTGATTCTGGGCATTTTTATTCTTCGATTTTATCTTCTTAGTGTACGAATTACCAAGCAAAGTACCTCACCTGGAGGAAAAAGCGGACACGGTCATTCGTCCTGCGTTTCCATGGACTAATTGTGTTCTTTCAGATTGTCTCAGAATATGACGACACCTGTTTGTGTCTCAGTATACTCAGAGAAGAGGTGGAACGGAGATGAATGAAAGAGAAGTGTGGTATGTTAGGGAGAGCCATGACAAGCGGTAAACAATAACAGGGACAGAAATGAAATACTAGGGAGAGGAACGAAAAAATGTAAAGTGAGAAGAAAGCTCCAGTGTCTCATTCACAAAAAAAGTGCAGGAAATAATCCAGTGGTTCAACCGAGGGGAGCTTGTCTTCCAATAACACTCCTCACACCCCACCCAGGCACGGGCAAAGGCCTGCTGGATTAAAGAAATGAGTCGCTGAGGCATGATGGCACAACCAGATCTAGCTAGATCTCACCCTGAACTGCAGCACGAAAGCTCCATGTCTCATTTAAATGTCTAAGTTCTAATGAGCATTTATTCAGTGTCTTGTTTATGCACACTGAACAATAAAAGTGAAAAAGTCGAAAGAAAAAGTGTTGCTTGGACCTGGTCCATCAGTGCTGCAGTGTTATAAAATTTGGGTGAATTACAAGAGCCTTGCGGATAAGCTAAGATGTAGTTTTTCCTCATCTGTGATGGGTCCAGGATGTCCACTTGCATCGCTTCAACAAGAACGAGCCAACGTGGTATTGATCCCATTTGATGATTATGTTGAAAATGCTTTCTCACTGCTCATTCAGTGATTAAAATGGTTTCTCCTGTGCTTGGCAGAGACGCTAGGATTTATGGGTTCACATAAGCCGACTGTCTGGCTGAGCGTTCATGAGTGTTTGTGTTCATGCGCAGACTTTGCTTATGCTATCAAAACAGGACAGAGAACGTTGAGAATATTTTCTAGGCTTCACTGAAGAAGCTCATATTTATTTATTTTTTTAACTTATTAGATCTAAAGAAAAGTATAATAGTATTTTTTGAAAATTCTGATCTTACTACAATCCCTAGCCGTGGTTGCTTTAACATTTCCAATATCTTTGAGAAATATAAATATGTTTCTCAGTCATTGGCTTTTTTTAAATAATGTAACTTTTTTTTTGACAACAGTACTCATAAGATAAGCAGCTACCAAAAATGTGATGAGATATTGAGTGAATGTGACAAAAAGTGTCCTGGGTTGGAAATCATATAGAATCACTTACTCTACCTTTAACCTTTTAAAGGCACAGTGCCTGTTTTTCTTTTTCAGTTTCTGAACTTCTTCTAAATCACTGTGTTTATTCTGTTTTTATACGTGTATGCCTTTCCAGCAATGCGCCGTATCAAAGTGGCCAGGTCTTTAAGTCTACACCAGTTTTCTTGGCAAAAGGCTGTAGGCTTATTTAACATTTTAGTTTTAGATTTTATTTCCCTGTAATTACCGTGAAAACCTCTTGGTTGTCATGGCGTCACTGTTGATCTTGATTACTGCAGGTGACTGTGACTTGACTTAATTCAATACTTTATGGGGTGTAAAAATGCAAGAAAGGTATTTTAAACCAATTTCAAAATACGTTTACAATTATGGTTTTGTTTAAAGTTGGCATGTGTAGCATAAGGAAACACTCAGCAGACTAGTTTTTTTCTATTATTTGTAAAAAGCTATAGGTTTAAGGGCTTATCGTATATAATAGCCAAATAGAAATCAGACAGACAGTTTTTTAAGACACGTCAAGCTAAAACCCATGGGGTCAGCAGTCCTGCCATAAATATTCCTTTCATAAGATTCAAAATGTGTGAGTCACAAAAATCCCACCTCTGTTTTAGGTGGATGAAGCTAATAACCTGCAAGATGACTGTCTCCAAAGCTTCCACAATGCAATGTTCTGCATCTGATGTAAACTCCTTGTGTGATGCTGCAGTGGTTGAATATCATACTAAGAAGAAGTTGGTGGTAGATTTTGCTTAGTTTCTTCTTGTGAAATTGCTGAGGTTTTAGTTAGTTTTTTTTTTTGCATTTTTTTCTGACTGCATCATGTTCATGGGGGTTTCCATGTATTATTATTATTATTATTATTATTATTATTATTATTATTGGAGTGGGAGCAAGAGAATTATTTCATTCCTTCATTTTAGACATTTTTTCCAATAACAGAAAACTGAAGTAAGAAAACATGAATTATTATGAATAAAGTTGTATCAAAACACATTAAATGAGAACTGAGATAGGTGAGAAGTAAACTAATGATACAAATGTGCTATAATACTTTTAACACAATATAAAATTGCATTTTTATTTTAAAAAACTGCTATATTGTGTGCACCACCATTTTGTCTAAAAATTCTGAAGAACTGGTATTATTAGTCTTCATCCATATTTCAGGGCCCTTGAATACTAGTATTTGGCAGTAACACATGGTACACCCTAACACAGCCCTGTGTATCGGGGGGGTTGAGCAGATCTGTCACTTTAAATGATTAAAGTGAATGTTTGAATTATACATTGGTCATGACAGTTGCAGTTTATAAATGTGGAGCAAAGTCCGAGAATGGTTTGAATACAACCTCTTCTTTTTATCTCATTCTCCCCCCACAAAAGCATTTTAAACTATACAGGTACTTAATTTCTACTCCAGTGTCCAGTGTTCCCTCGTGTTTACCTGTACAGTCCGTGCAAGTGTCTGCAGAGTCTGTCGTTGTAGGAAGAGTGCTGGCTAAGCACCGTCGTTGTACACGATTCAGCCTGATGTTAGGTCGGCGCTTCATTATTACCCTCTAACAGACGTATACTTTAGTCTTCTCTGTTTAAGGTGAGTAACAGGTGTCTTTGGCCGTCCCAGTGTAAAGGATTTACCACATCCTTTTGAAGGGACAAGATTTTCTACTTTATATGAGGCATGTTGGGGTGGTGCGCTTGTGCTGAGATTTATGGTCATTTTTGTATTTAAAGAATGCAAGTAAGCAGAAAGCAGAAAAAGGAAGAGTTGAAACTGGTGTGGAGCAAAGATAATAAAGGTAAACAAAAGCAAACACATCGAGGAGGATGCTTTTGGAAGGAAGGGCTGCAATCAGGGTGAAAAGAGGGTCAAAGGCTGGAGCTTGAATAAAAAAATAAAAAATTTAAAAAACAACTCCTGGTTCTGTTGTGAGACTGCAGATCGACTGATGAGAGATGACTGTTGTGTCACTCTGGTAAAGAGGAGAGCAGACAGTCGAGCAATGATGGGAGAAAAGAGGAGAGATGGCAGCTAAAGCAGATGAAAAAGAGGAGTGCAGAGCAAAGTAATGCTGCAGAAGAGGAGCTGGATGGCTCTATTTTAGGTAAGAATCCAGAGGGCAGATGAAGAGATGGGTAGGCAGAGAGTGAAGAGGAGGAAAATAGAGGAGAAAGTCTATTAAAGGAAATGAGAAGACAGGATAAATAGTGAGAGCAGGAGAGTCGAGTAAAAGGAGAGGAGAATGTTTTTCTTTTGATGAGATAAGTGTTGCCTTCACTCCTCCACCTGTTGCGAGGGACACAGTGTTTCTGTGGTGATGAACCACAGCAAAAGTGTGGATGACAACATGCAGGATGCAGATGAGTAGTAAGATCCAACAAGCATCAAATGCTACTGAAGGGAGAAAGTCGATGCTCGGATGTAGGTGTGCTAAAGGGGAAAGTGATGCGATCTGTGAACAAATGTAGGAAGAGTAAATGGCACTATACTGTATTTGTACCAACATGTCAGCAGTTTGGAAGTTCATGTGATTAAAGTCACAGCAGATTACTGAGACACCACCTACTGTGGCTGCTGCTACTACAAATATTAATAATGGAACTAATATTAATACATAACACACACACCTATATATATATATATATATATATGCACACACAAAAACATAAAACACATATCTACTATACTAATATCAAAGAGGGGAAATTTTGATGAATGAAAAAAAATTGTTTGAGAGTGCATATTTTATACATTAGTGACTTCTAAAGAAAGAAGAAGATGATCTCAACTTTGAAGAAGATAGACAGAAACATCTTTAGTTTTGGACAAATTATTGCAACTGTTGCTACAGTTTTTGCAAAAAAAAAAAAAATTCAAATGGCCATGTGGTGTGGCCATATGACACTCTACATCACATCCAGCCAGAGACGTGCAAATACAAAAATAAGTGTCCCCATTACACTTTTGAGCTAAACTGGACTATAGACATGTCTGAAAACCTACTTCATTTAAGATTAAAAAGGTTTTTGTGAAAAGAGCTTTTTTCCCCGGGTTCTAGTCATTTTCATTGCAGTTTTTTATTTGTTTGTTTTTGTTTTTGCAATGTTTAGGTTTTGCGCAAATCTAGTGGAAATGGAAACTCACTATATATCTGTCCACCTTCACATTTTCATGCCTTTGCTCTGCCTAAGAAGAGGGTAGTTTAGAGTTGTAACTGAAATTTCAAAAGAAACAGTGTGGAAGATGGGAATGGCTTTAAGAGGAGAGTCTCACCCCTCCCCCTAAAACCAGCTGCTGTGAACAGAGTTGTAAAGGCACATTTAAAAAAAGGAAGCTGCAATTCAATGTCCCTGTGGTATTTTGACCTAAGCATGTCATACGCATTTCATTAAGTCCCCAGAAAACGATGTCCAATACTTAAAACAAAAGGGCAAAATGTGTTTCCTAAAACACACATTTTTAGAGAAAACAAAAATCTAAGCTGTAGAACGTAATTCTATTGATGATGTCAATAGTACAGACCGAATAAACTTCCAGTCTGTGAACAAAGTCGTTATTTAATTAGAGCTCCTTCTGTAATGCTTAACAATGCTGCAGCTCTGTGACTGCCATTTTTCACATCAAAGAGCAGAAAGAGGGTTGAGGAAGGAAAACTACAAACAAGAATGACACGCCTTTGAAGGTAAAAGGAAATTAAGTGATAAAAGATAAGATACAGGTCCACCTCATAGCATGCTGACAAAAATGTAATGAGGGAAGAGACGATACCACTGAAGCAGCCAAAGCAGTGTCAGTTGCACTGCCAAAGGGGGTAACGCTCCACTGCTATCTCTGGTCATTAATATCGCTCTCTGACCAGTCAACTGTGGCTATCAAATCCGCTTTACATGCAAATTAGCTTCCTGTTGTTAATTCCAGAAGGGTGGGACTTGGTAGCTGTGAATGCACTGCCTACAAGAGTGTGTATGTGTTTGTCAGAGAAAGAGACAAAGAGCTCTACCCTCCTCACCTTATCCCCCCAGTTGAGGCCTTTGGAGCCCATTCAGCACCAATTAAAGAGAGTCTGTCTAATTGGAGGCATAGGCCCACAATTAATTTACCCAGCATCCCATGAACTTGCCACACTGCCTCATTTATGTGCCATCCGCCCATCCCCCGCTTCCCTTGAAAACGGGTGCTGAGAAGGCATCTTCCTCTGGTTGCCATGTATTTTCGGTAAAGTCAGCATAATTAGTGACAGCTGTGTGGAGAGATTAATCACTTCAGTGCAAATGTGAGTGTGGTCAGTGAAATGTAATTAATCCAGCACCTCAAAGAAGGACATCGTGATCAGTAGTCTTTTAAAGTTATGCCCAGACTAACGATAATGAAAGGCTAGAGTTGTGTGGATTTATAGAAAATTATATGATAGATGGCATCATCAGAAATAGACTCACTGCTATCAGTTGTTCCATCAAAGGTTTTACTTCAGATATCCATCTTCTTACTATGAATAATGTTCACAATATACTTTTTTCTTTTACAGTTGGATCCAAAAATAGTTGACACATTGTCAATTCAGCAGTTTCCTAAAACATCTCTGCAGCATAAACTTTTTCTGAAATGCATTCACAAATATGTGTTCATTTTTAACACTTTGTATGTAGAAAATCTCAGGAGACCTAACTGTATGTTGCACATGTGTCATCTAAAATAACCACGTGTGGCTGCAATGAGAGACTGAAGTAGGCATGGCTACTCGTTCACATCAGGACAATTCATTTGAAATAGTTTTATCTATACGCAACAAACCAAGATATACTCAGCCTTGAGGGACTCGAGGTTTTAGAGAGAAATCTCCTGGAAGCAAACACTTGGTAACACTTTACACAGACATTTACTTTAAGATCATAGCTGAGACTAATTAAGTGAAATACTTTGCTTAAGCTCTCCAATGACTCTCCAATGACTGCCTGTAACAGCTTTTCTGTTTGGAGGAAAATATAGCGAAGCAAATCTCATTATTTTGTTGAATTGTGACAAAATAATTAGTCTTGCACATAAAACCTTATAACTCTATGTTTTGGTGTTCACACCTAATACTCAGGGGTATAAAAAATATATAAAACATTTCTTAGAGAATGACAAACAGAGAATTAGGGGTCAACATATCAAGCCTTTGGTGAGACAACATGGTTTACTATCCAACACTGAGTAATGACTGAAAAATACATATATCTGCTTCATGGCAGTCTGAACTGTCTGAAGCACAACTAAGCTGATTAACCGCCATTTGCAAATTTCACTCATCACAGTCTTTTGAACCCACAGACCTTACACCCAGCCCTTCGGCCAGGGAGAGCTGATTTAAACCCAACGAGCACACAGGCCCATTACCACCACAGCAACTGCACCACCACCGCCCTTCACCAGACAAGGCTAGCTAATATGTTTTATTAAAGAGGGCTTTGAAGAGCTTTGCTATCTGCTCTGCCTCTTCCCTTCCTGATTTAGACAGCTTCTCTGTAATTTGAAATGGTCTGAAGTTTGGGGTTTTGTAGAGGAATCATTAACTATTTAGATGTGGCCTGTTGGGCCATTGGAGAGCTGCACAGTGGGCAGCGCTGTGTTTGATCAGAAACTGTTTACAGTAGATGATTACACCGGACCTACATGTTTATTATGCAGATTAAGAAAACAATACACCGTAGGATACAGTATCCTGCTACAGAGAACCCGTTAAGAATAAGTTGGTAAATAAATATTCAGCAGTTCATGTAGAAGTCTAATTAGACTTCCTAGGAGAGACTCTGGAATCATGCATGTATCATTTATACAATACCAATTTCCCCTTTTATGCATGTGATGAGTGCATGTGTGCACAGACTTTGTGGTGCTGCTCCCCACAGACACACTGAGTGACCCCCTCGCTTCAGCTCCATTACCCCTCTCCAGGGGAAAAAAGACAGAGGCAGCAGTGGGGATTGTTCTGTCACAGAACAAACACTCTCATGCTGCGCTCTACAGGTGCAGGCTTGTAGAAGACGGCTGATGGACTAACTTCACTGCTGCTTTCCCTCTGAACGCACAGGAGACCAAATCTGAGACAGAAACAGAAGCCGAGAAGTGTGCGTACCTCACAAACGCACCAAGCTCTTCACCGTCTCTTTCTCACTTCACTTGAGTTATCTGTTTCCCTTTTTTTCAAAGCATAACCCATCCTTTTTCTCTGCTGCTTCCAAACACCCTCCCCTCCTATTTTTAATCCCCCTCCTGCCCCCCTCCGCCGCTTCCAGACACAGAATGTGAGATGAGCTAATGCAATACAGAGCCTCACCAAAGGGAAGCTGGGACTTCTACTGCAAGAATCTGATCGATTGGTGCCTGAGGCAAGACTCTCCTTCTCCCTTAACTTGCTAGAGAGCTTCTGTGTTTCTTTTTCTCATTTACTCATATACACACACTCTCTCACACTTTCACAAAGATAAAACTATGCTTAAGGGAGCCCTTGCTTGCTGTGGAGGTAATTAAAAAAAAGAAAAGAAAAGCAACTATTCTCTGAGACTTTTCACACTTCTAAAGGCTATGTCAGTAATGAACAACAAAGCCTAAAGGCAACCAGGAAGACAATGCAAGCCTCAGACTCATCCCTGCAAGCAACACAAAGGTCCAGACCTTAACTCTGACCTATATATCCCACATGCATGCAAAGATTCATGAGGGCCTCCAGGCATTGGCTTACTACAAAATCCAGACCAGGCATGATCATGAGATTTGATGGTGGAAGCCAATGTCATTCTGCTGGCCATCGGATCAGGAGGAATACTTTGTATAGGTTACCAGCTTCTTATCGACTGATCTGTGTCCTGGGGCCTAACTTGATTTTCATCCTACGAACAAGTTCCTGTTCCTGTTGTGAATGTATACCACAAGATCAGCATGCTTCCTCAATCTGATTTTAAAAAAAACATGGATGACAAGAAGACAGTTACTTATCACACAAATGACAGTGTGGCCTGCCGAGGTAGGAAATTGGTGTATTGTGTATTACAATTACTTAAATGTCATTGATAACACATAAACCACTAGAAAAGGCAACAAGGTCTACAAACTGACAGGTTTGTGGTGCTAGAGTGCATGCATTCTGGGACTCTGCAATTGATTAAACGCCTCTGATTGAAGATGACCCTACAGCATCCTTGATTCTGAGCAGCCTCAGGACAAGAAGAAGCCAGCACGGTTAGTTTTGTAAAAGCCAGGGTCATTTCCTCAAAACAGGCCTTTTGCCCTTTGCAATTAAAAATGTATGAAATCCCCACAGGTAAAACCATGCCTGTAGCATTTTTAATACCAATTAATTACCTCTGATTACATTTATCAACGAAGAACTGACATAAAGATAGAGAGACAACAGAACAGACTAAAATTAATTACGTAGGTGTAGTAATCAGTTCAGGTGCAGTCATTTCCCTAACTTAGAAAATAAATGTTTGTGCTTTTGTTACAGTTCTTTTCCTTGGCTACTATCTTGGCAGAGTGTGAAGAAGAGGAAGGAAGCCAGGCACATGCTCTTCACCCAAAAGAACTCACATGGGAGAACAACAGCAAAGCAATTTAGATCTGTTGTTACCATGGTCCCCTGAGGTAGGGAAACAGGATAATGTGTCTACTTCCTTGAATGATAAAACAACTTCACAATGCTGTGCTATTCACTATAATTCCTGCCATAGAACAAAGGATCCCGACTGATCCCTAGACTGATTTCATTTGATTCTATGAGTGAAACAGCAGTAAAGTTTATTTTCCCCTAATAAAGATGCTCAAGGTCACTGAATCTCATAAAGAAAGACACTAAAATCGACAGGTGTTGCAGGAATTTGAGTCATATCATCACAGCTCAGATCAGAACTCCAGATAAGGAATAGGGAATATGGATCTTTGATAAGAGAGGCCAAGCACAGTAGGGCACTCCCAATCTACAGCCCCATTAATCTGCGATTAGGGGACTTAAGAGGGATTTATGGCAGAGATAAGAGCAGAGGGCGTGTCCCTCGGGGTAGCCAGGCAGAGACTGGAGCCATGCCTGCTCAGGACAGGGCTGGCCAATTTAATGACTGAACGCAAACAAAAAGGCACCCTTTCAGTGTTGAATTAGAGAAGATAACGGTGAGAGAGGGCAGAGATAAGACTGAGGGATGGAAACAGAGAGAAAAGGCAAGGTACTGTACTCCTGATGATCAGATGACATTAACAGGAAAGTGAAACTGAATCTCATTTCAACCTCACAATCCCACCCTGGAATATGCTGCATGAATGGCCCCGGCGGTTACATCAGATCAAACCTGTTTTTATTGTTACACAAGGCTATCGCTTACACTCCTAAGAGGCAGGATTAGAGCCCTGTGTGTGAAGGTGGGGTGACGGAGGGGGGATGATGGATATCTTTATGGCTTCTAACTCTCCTCATCTCTGCGTCTCCATTTACCAAACAGAATGGAGTATGGCACTACACCAGTGCTTGAGAAGAGATATCACCTAACGAGAAATTGCACCTCTCAGTCAAGATTTTTTTTTTAAGTCAAACAAACCTGCAGCTTATCATATGTGAGTTTGTACAAACTGCTACAGCTCAACATTATGTATTTTCAGTTCTTGCTTTGGGAGCTGGAGCCCATTCCAGCTGTAATTGTGAGATCTCTTACTGATATTTAAATGAAATATAGTTTCTGCAAAGCCAAATACAAATGGAACACACAATGCCATTGTAAGCACCACCAGATAAAAGTAAGACATGCAACTTCACATGTCAAAAACTTGCTCTAGTTTTCCAGTTGCATAAACAGGCTCTAATAAACTTTTGATGATATCTGCCACGCGTTCTTTATAACCACTGTGGCCTTTGATCATCTTGCTGCTCATTTGTCATCTACAATAAAGAGTTGCTAAATCTGCTGATGATAGCAAAGGCGGCTCTTTTCTCTTTGCTTAAGTCCAAAGGTTACTAACAAAAGCTCTGAAGCTTTAGAATATAACACAGGAGGCACATCAAGACGTGAATCAGGGGAGATTTCAAATCCTGGTGGACGAACCCTAGATCCTGGCTGGGAAACACATCCTTAGCTCTCTCCAGGCAACACCGGCCAAACTGGAGAAAGACAGCGCTGCAGAGTGTTCCTTTGGGAGGCTGGAACCCGTCCTGTGCTCAGGCTCCCATATGAATCTAAGACAATACGAGCAGTATTTCTACTTCTGCTTCAGGCTTTTCTTAAATGGACCTGGCACATTTGAACACAGGGCAAGATCTTAAGACTGATAAAGGGATACTGCAGCTCATGGGACCTCTGAGAACAACAAGGGAATCATTGTTTCATCTATCTTTAAAGCGGGTATATGATGAAGAAAAAAAAGTAAAATTTTATGTGACTGAATAAATATATTTGGGCGCTGAAGTGGCTCAAGCCTCAGAAGGTATGACTTGTCAACCTTGTCACATTGTTTGGGAACATATAGGTTTAAAAAACATGTCACTCAGTGAGCTACTCAATTTTAATTTGAAATTGGGTATTTTGACATCAAAAATCCAACTCAAAATACAAGTATTCAACTTCCCCAACATTTTTCCACCCAAACCATCAAAGCATGTCACAGACTTTTAATAAACAAACCATGACTGTGTCAGTTTAAAAAGAATTATATAC
>JAOWBL010000005.1:4777867-4796867 GCA_028564865.1 Zenarchopterus dispar
TATACATATATATATATATATATATATATAAATGTAAATGAAACCGATAAATGTACCCTAATGTCATCTAAAAAGTGTTGTCTGTGCAGTTTCCTGTGTGAACAGCACAATCAACTCTTGGCAAGGTCAGTCTCTGAACTGCCTGTATCTTTTCTGTTTCCTGTGAATGGACATGATTGGGCTGTGAAAGGTGCCAGGGATCAGGTGGGAAGGCAAATGGGGGGCTGGGGAGTAGCAATGTGGAAGAAGGACCAGCAGCACACACAGCTGGCAGAGCTTGGCCACGGAGACTGCAGCATGTGGGCTCACTGCCAAGAAAAGAACAGCTCTGAAGAGATGCCAAAGTGCATTGGGACACGCATGGCCAAAAAGCACCTAATGCTTTTTTAATGTTATTTATTTGATTGCTGGGGTGATATGGGTCTGCTGCTGCACCAGCCTTACATTACAGGCCCTGAGAGTGGAGCTGATGACCTTAACTGCTTAAATGCAGGCCATTGTAAAGGTTCAGGCAAACACATTACAAAGCAAATCTCTGTCAGATGGGTGTTGATAGTATTCAATTGAGGGTACAATTGGCACATTTCATTCTAATGCACTTTAGGTTACAAGAGTCAAACATGGATAACACATTACTGGAGTATTGGTAAGCTTGTATAAGTGCATATATGTGAGCGCGTCTCTCATACTGCAGTTGTGGAGGCATTAAAGTGAAACTTGGCTCTCATCACAAAGGTTAGGACTCTGTGGAGCCATGTGGCAAAATGACTCCAGCATGGGCCTGCTGAGAAGGGTATGGCTCAAGTCCAACTAAATGGAACAGAAATTGCCCCAAACTATTGAAAACCTGGCCTGGAAAAATTAAATTGGGATGTCGGGCTTGCCATGTGATGAACAGTAAATATTTGGTCAAAATTAATGAAGGGGCAAAGTCTGCCAAGAAGCCTTTTTCTAGACATCCACAAAGGGGAGACTGTGCCCAGTCTGGCATTAAAAGGAAATTTCCTTTTGCAGACAACTGCTCACTGGCCCGTCTCCTTTCCAGCACCCATTTACCACGTCCTCCCCACAAAACACATACCGACTGTCCAGGTACACATTGCACTGAACCGAGAACCGTTTCCTTCCAGGCTGCAGATGAAAATGCTTGATCGTAAATTAATCCCACTTTGCCTGTTTTGTGCATTTTACAGTAGAAAGACTCCTAGATATTGAGAACATCTAAAGAAACACATTTTTTTTAAATCTGAGTAGGAGAAAGTGATTAAGGGGGAACAAAATCTGCACAAGGCCACTGTGATGGCAAATGCAAAAGAAGAGCCATCTCTATTACAAACAGCCTTGAAAATGATTTTGTTAGAGGAAATAACCACAACTTTTCTTTCCCCCAATGCAGAATTCCAATGATTTTGCTTCAATGTTTCCTTTATAAAAAGGATGAACAGTGAAGCAGCATAGAAATATTTTTAGGGAATAGTTTTCCATGTATCATTCATATTCTACTAGTGTCTCTCAAGAAGGGAATACCTGAACTCCAGAAGAGACAAATCATACAACACTGACCTAGCTAGAGAAGTTTGTACAAAAATGTAGAAGTCCAAGCCCAAGAAAGCACAGTCTAAGTTAAAAAGTTATGGGGGAAAAGTTAATATTGGCTTTGGCTACCAGAAAGCCAAATACAGAGAAGTCATGAGGATGATGAGACATAATGTCATGGGTTGAAACACGGGATGATCGCTCACAGGAAGCAGGTGTGACGTAAGCCACAAATTACTACAGAGTGCTTTTACACATTTTGCAATACTGTCTTCTCAACCTCGAAAGGTGAGATTACAAGAACAAAGTGTTTTTGGAAAGAGGGTGAGGCTTGAAAGCTGAAGTGAAAAGCTGATAGTTTGAAGTATTAAGCTCACAATTAAGACTTGCTGACAGATGCAGGTAAAAGCAAAAGCAAGTTTGCCCAAAAAGCCTGAAGAACCTGTCTCTCAGCCAGCGGCTGCGTCGGTTATTCAATTAGAGCTTTCAATGAGCGGGAACAGACAACAGACAGGAGGAAGAAAGCGACTGCATAGACAGAGGACTGCACAGCTGAGACTGAGAAGCTGAAAGGATGACAGCTATGTAAGTCTTTCCAACCTAAAAAGCAGAGCTTAAAACCCACATTGAAAAGGTGAAAATCCAGAAGATTTCCAAAGATTTCAAAATTGTTCTTCCTGGTCCATAGATTCAATAGTGCTTTTACTTTTTATCAACAGAAAACTGCACTGTACAGCTTATCTGTTCTGCTGTGAAGAAAGTAAAAACAGTTTGGCATTTATATGTTCATTTCTGTAGTGGCATGAGATTTAAAATGTCAGTAATTTCCAGAAAGTAGGTAAGCCTGATAATAGATCAGGATTAAAGTTAATCTGCCAACTCAGAGCAACTGTGCATTTACATGTTGGCGAAAAAAAAAAAAAAACAGTTATTAGACACCTCCTCACCATGGTTACAACTGAATGGCGGGACTGGCTGCAAAAAGTAGTCCTATAATAGCGATTTTCAAGGTCACCTTCACATTAATTATGTTTTTCAATGCTTCCCCTTAAATAGAGCACATCCCTCCTACTTTTATCAACGTCTTTTGTGAAACAGAATTAGCCCCCTGGATCTCCTAGATTAAGTTGCTGATGCAGCTCTGGATGAGAATGGCTTTTATAGACAAACTTGCTAAAAAAAAAAAAAAACTACATAGAATAAAGGTTTCAAATTCTAGAATAAATAGGAACTATTATTTCATTGGATTGGGGAGCCTTGTCACTAAATGCAATCTAAACTGTGACAGCACAACTGAGGGAAAGAGGAACCACATACATTAATCAACTAATTAGCACTCACTCTTTTAACTGCTAATTTAATCTATGCCTCTCTGCTTTTAATGGCATTTTCCCCTGTCAGTTATAACCAAAGAGGGTTTTAGCATTTCAAAAGTGTATCCAGGCCCTGAAATGAGAGGGTAATAGAATGGTCACAGAGGCTGGGAGGAGGCCTGAGATTAGGGAGTGAAAAAGAAAAGAAGGATGCAGGGAAGGACCGTCCCCAATGCCATCTCTCAGTCTCCCCGGTGGAGAAAATGAAAGGGAGGGAGGTCTGAGCCTTTTTAAAATGCACAAGGCAGAGCACCCCAATGTAGCAAAGCCTCACCACTGCAGCCACTGCCAGGCCCAAAGCAAGACCTCTGGGAGTTCATGAGCATGCAAAATTTAGATACAGGAGGGATGTTGGCCATATGATTCCAAACCGAACCCTCAATGCCACACTGAAGCTCTGTACCATCTTTCATTTACTCAGCACTTCTAAAATCAACCTCACCTCTCCCCAGACATTCACCTTTAAAAAGGAAAAAACAACAGCAGGGTTCTTGCCTAACAGTTTTTCACCGCGACCACCCTAATCAGCACATTCAGTGCCACAGGAGACCAGAAAGAATATGCAATGTGAGCACAGGAACCAGATCAAAAGTGCTCCCAGAGCTGGTGTATCATGGTATGTTTGACTCCTCGTCCTCCCCTTCGTCCTCCCTCCATCCCCCTTCCACACCCTAGGGAAGCCTTTGTGCAGCTGCACTCCTCCCCTCAACACTCCTCACACACCCTCAGCCTCTCGTGAGCCATTCTCCTCCCCTCCTCCATGCCTTACAATCACCCTGTTAAGGCAACACAATGTGGCCTCCCCCATTGCCACCCCCACAGGCTTTTTCTGCATGTTGGCCTGTTTTACTTAAGAAAGATCTGCACTGACCAGTCACAAAAAAGGCAAGTCTTAAAAAATTGGGTCAAAACAAAAAAAGCGGAGTGGGGGGATGGGTAAGAGGATGAAGAGATTCTTTAAACCCCCTCTTTCACCACCCCACACAAACACAAACCCTTTCCTCTGTCTTTTCTTCTCCCTTACATCTATATTACCAGCATCATGGGGAAACTAATATTAGACTGTAAAGTAAGTGCACATATGTGATGTTGATTCAAATGCAATTTACTTTTCCATCACAGTGTTTTAAAAGACAAATTCTTTGCATGTTTCATAACAGGAAGCAACGCTGTGAGAATTCCAAGTGTGCCATTTGCAATATGGGACAGAAACCAGACAACACCTTTCATCCTATGAGGAGACACTATTCATCACTTCCACACCAAGTGGCAATAGGGAGTGTTTGTCCTCCATGTCAACTGCCAGAACAAGATGCATTAACTATACCAGCCCAAGAGTGTTATATCCTGCAAGTGTTGCCTGCCCTCAAACATCAGCCAACTCCTGACAGAGGCCCTTCAACTGATCTATGATCAAGAGTTTTCAAAGTTTTATGAGTTCTATATTGACATAAATGTTGATCAAATGACACTGGATCATAACATTATCAATGAGTATCAAAACCCCCCCCATGCTGATGTAAAATGAATCCCAGGGAGACAAAGCAGATCATTCCTATAAAACCATAAGGCAGTCACAAAAGACACTGGGATGCTTCTCCCTGCAGACGTGCGCATCAGTTGAACTGCAGCCACTGCAAATTACAAACTATTGACATCAGACGGATTTGTTAATTAATCCAATTAAGCTGAGCTTTTAGGTCATTAAAAGAAGAGCAGTTGCAGGAAAGCAGATCATTTAGCGTCACCGCCTAATTTATCTGCCCTCAAACAAACTGCTTTGAAATGTTTATTTTGTCAGTCATTAATGTCTTAGCTGCAGTTCCCATGAACGGGAGGATGGCACGGCCCTCCGACATTCCTCCGTGTGGTTTCACTAAGCCAACGCCAGCCTAATCCCGGATCTTCGGTTGTAAAACCCTGTTTCACTCAGATTAGGATCCAGTTAATCTGCATTAGCGGAAATTATGGGGAAACAGCCTTTCGGACACTGTCACTTCGCACCTTTATGAAGTGACAGCTCCTACATGGCAGTGGTTCAGAAAGATAAACGCAGACAAACAGGATCATTTTGAAGACTATAACAGCTTGACGAGGCTGATAAAAAGAAGCTGGTAGCTGTGACAGATGTTTAAGGAAAAAGAGGTACCTTTGAGACTACATTCACACTTGATGTGAGAGGCAGAGACAGAGACGGGTCTCACCTGTGCTCTCCGGACATTAATTGGCTGTGGAACCTGCTGTGTCCTGTCATATCACTATGATGCAGGTGGTGGAAGGGCTCCACAATTTATCAGCACTTATGAGTCAATTTGTCATGAGCTGCACGACTCTGTGCTGCTGGAGCTGGGGCTCGTTACCAAGGCACCACTCCCACTGACCGTGTTTGTGTCAGAGCTTGTATCAGCTCACACGTACATGCTCTGTAGTGCTGGATATAATTAACCCAAAACTTTACAGCAACATGGGTGTAAACTGAAAGAGATAAGTTTGATATTTGCCTTGAAGTTCTGCCGTGCTTGTTAATATATATGTCTTCCTAACAGTCATTATCACATCAAAGTAATCTAGGTTATCCTACTGCGTGTGGCCACGTCTTGCCCTCATCTGAATGGAGCTTCAGAGGTGAGTGCGAGGTCTGACAATCACTTGGAGGGAGATAACAGGCATTTAGGGTATAGAAGGAGGACAGATCACCTGATAACAGGGTGAGAGATGACAGATGGAGGTATCAATTTACAACATTCAGGCAAAGCAAAGTGGCAATAAGCAAGTCATCACAAGTTTGACAGGGCAAAGGCCATCTCATCTCTCTCTCTTTCTGTTTCACATATAGAAATGTATAAAAAATGCACTTGTACATTCTGGAAAGATATCAAAAATAACTTCATTTCATCCAGAGATATAATCCAACTTTCTAAAAAGCAGAAAGCCCCTTTCTTTATCTGTTTAAGGTCAATGCATATTTAAATGGATGATTCTCATCTGTTAAGCTTTTCTGACAAGTAGCATAAAATCCAATTTTCCTGACTTTAGTTTCTAATCCAAGACCAGTCCTTTGAGTGTCTGCTGTCCTTCAGTCCATGCCTATTAGCAGGGCCTTTTATCACACCTTTTTCCATAAAACATCCCCAGACATCCCCACAGCTAGGCATAATTGGAAACCCTGCTGTATGAAGGACTTTCACACAGGACGGGACCATTAGTGGCTCAGTCGCGGGCTGAAGGTGGAGCAGTTGGACCTGCCACCTCGTTCTCGATGCTCACCTCTGACCCAACTTCCTGCTTAGGCGCTACACTGTTTCCTCCAACTGCAGCGGAGTTGCAGATTTTTACATACGCAGCACTACAACTCTGAGGCATACAGAAAACAAAGACTCACTTCATAAAAGCAGGCAGAAAGAACGATTAACATCTAAATATCTGCTGTAACAGACAGAGAGTTAAAATATGAATGAAAATAGTCGTCCTCCCAGCATTTTAGAACCATGTCTAGGAGAAGCCTCACATTTAATTATCAGGGTTTAGAAGTTATACGTTTATAAGAGAAAAGGACATCAACCAATCCATTTTTTTAAACAAAGAAAACTTCCCACTAAATGATACCAATTCCAATATCAGGGGTCTTTTTTTCTTGAATTTTGTTGCTGGTATTCTGCATAAGGCTACATGAGAAAAGTTGTAAAAATAACCACAAGTACACAAAACTGCATTAAATTTAAATATGTTTCAAAGCTACCACAATGGTGAAAGTTTACAGGTTTTTAATATTTGAAATAAAAGTGCAAGAACTGCAGAAAAAAAACCCCACACGATTAATATTGTAAATATGCCCTTTATTTTTTCAGGGAGTGTAACAGTGTTGTCATTCTGACATCCAATCAGTAAATTACATGACCATCAGCTCCAGATACTGATGTGAAATCAGATTAGCCCAACATGTAGAGGAAACTAAAGATACTACAGGACATTCTGACTGAAACCCTAGATTTTTAATCTCACTTTTATAGGCCTCTGGAAACAGACAATGGAGGCCATAATGACCCTCCAAGTTAAATTTCACTTTGATTATTCAAGCTGTTAACCCAGGTAATTGTGGGTGAGCTGGAAATAATGCAGAGCCTTGAGCTCACTGCTGTTTCCCCTTTACAAAGCTTATTTTCTTAATAAACAAACCATCTTAAGATGCTACTATCGAACAGAATGAGACAAATGCTTTCAATTTTGCTAGTTTAATACAACATTTTTTTCCCACATTCAGGATGCACTCCTCTTGATGTCTGAGGGTGAGGTGGTTAACTTCTTTACTCTAAAGGAAATGACCTGGAAAACTGCGGCTAGCACGGTCCACAGACTCTATAAAGACATCCATGTGATAGGAGAGGAGAGGAGAGGGGAGGAAGGAAAATGTGTAGGATAACTGGAAGAGAAAACTACAGGCAACATCAGGAGACAAATTTAGACCACAATTGTGGTAGTTCTGGGAAATCAGTGTCAAAAAGCTGGATTAAACAAGGCTAAACACACTCTGAAAATGACATGGAAAATAAGAGTCCACATTAAGAAATGCTGCAGATGAACATCTTAAACTTATTAAAAAGTTGCACTCAGCAACAATAATCAACCACAAGAATCATGACATACATGGAAACAGTTCCCACTGGGGTTTGCTGTCTGTATGACCGATGATAGCTGCTCTCTCCACTCATCCCAGATGGCCTCAGCACTTTACATGTGACTTTATGTCTGCTCAGCTTTTAAAAGTTCAACAATCCCTTTACTTAGAATCCTGTCTTTCTTTGCCAGGAGTGAAACCTGCACTGTTATGCCAGTCAGTCTTCTTTAAAAGGGTATTTTTAGTTAAATTTTATACCAAAAGACGAACCTGTAACAGATATCAGAGTAGTGTTTAAAACAAATATCACTGTTAAGCAAAAGTCTAATGTTAAAAACATGTTTTCTAACAGTGATATCATCAACTGTGTTCCCACATGCACTCCAAATATAGATGTTTAAAGTCTTTTTTATTTAATCTAACTAAATAATGGAATGCATGCAGCATCACAAAACAAGTCTATTTTTACTGACTTTACAGAAAGTCAAATAAAAGGGAACCAGCTTAGTTTGTATATTTGCCACTGACTTACCTGAGCACACATGGAGACTTCCTAACAAAAATAAAAATCCAATTGGAGTTGGAGACATCATTCAACGTCTCTCTTGTAAGAAATGCTCTCGTGTAATCCAAATTATTCAGAAAACAGTCTAGGCATACACTCCTTCATGACAATCAAAATCTCAGACTCCAGAGTTTGGAAAACGTGCAGATGTTGGTTAGAGGGGGTCAAGAAAGACTAAATGTAACAGTCCAAACAGCTCAAAACGAGCTTGCTTTCGCCTCTTTCAGCAAAATGGATGAGGAGAGGGAATTTTAAAAATGGAAAAACAGAGGAGAAAGAGTTCCAAGAGAACTAAAATTTCAACACTTGTCCTGTTCATGTAGTTCAGCCCAGAGTGAATGATAGCATGTGTTAAAACTATGCAGGAGTAACAGAGATCTATCCTTTCTTTGGATTCATCCCGTTGCTGCGCTCATTGACCGGCCAAGCGATATCACTCAACTCATTTAGTTCCCCTTGTGCAAAAAATATATCAAAAAGACAAAACAGCCTTATAAATCCACTGCAAGTCCAAAAGGAGTAAAACAACCAGTTGAAAACAGCTGCAGTCCAGGGTCACATTATTTCAGTCCGGTTTTTGAATCTGTCACTTGAGCTCGAAAACTTTCGTCCAGTCCTCTCTCATCCGCCTGATCCGGACACAAGATCAGCGCAACTTTTCCATCACTTTTCCCCCCGATTCTCCTCTGCGGCTCCTCCGGCAGATACTTGCGCGCGTCGCAGACACCGGAGCTCAGGCGAGAGGGAGGCGTTGGTGACGGTGGGGGGGATCCGGAGTCATATTCACAGCATTTCATTCAAAGAAAGCGGAATGCTTCGTCAATTGGTATGCGCCTTTCTACCCCCTCCATGGAGCCGACAATGTTTCCCAGAGAGGAAATTTAACCTCTTCCCGCCTGGATCCCTTTCAGCAGCGCCGTGGCTCAGTACTTCATACCAGCAGCCTCCAACAACAGCAGAAACCTTGTTTAACTTTATGTTTTTATACTTTCTGCGGTTCCGATTACAAACAAATGAAACGGTAAGATACACCTGAACAGACTGCACTGAATATTTTTTCGATTTCAAAAAGTTCTAATGTAGCCTAGTGGTACAAACCTGGACTGGTTCCGTTTTATTTTGCCTCTAGTGGTTTTTATAGTCCATTAATATTTCATAACTACAAACTAGGCTACATAAGCTGCAAAAACTTTTTCACTTTTATTTTGCATTTTAGGATGGAACCTAAGATAAATAGCTCTGTCATTAAATTTATTCACATTTTTAAAAAATCGGGCTAATTTATGTTTTAGGCACATGTAAAACTGGGAGCTTGGCTCATAACTTTTTCAAATAGCCAAAGGCCAATATACAAAGCAGACCCTTCAAAACACTTATTTCTCATTAGTGCTCCATAGTCTACACAGTTAATTAAAATTTGGTCTGACAATTTATGTCGGAGTCCTTGTTAATAATTTAATGGTGTCCTCAGTGTGACATTCTTGTAAAATTCACCTCTCATCTTAATTGTTCCACTTCAGGCGTCTTTAAAATGGGATTTCACTCCAGTTTAGTTATTAGTCCACAACAAATGGCTGCTTTGGCAAATATTGGTTTTGCTTTCTGATGAATGAACTGCAGAGTCGGGGATTCATATATTAAAATATTTAAAAAGTGGAGGAAAAAATGAAAGGCTTATTAAAAAAAAAAAAGAACAGCTGGAAGTTCCGTTCACGGCCTCAGCTGAGCGTCTTCACGTCTACGTAATCATTTGTTACCAAACAGCGCCCTCCAGTGGAAGCTTTCTTCAAAAAAAAAATTCACAGATTCAATATTGTGGGCTGAGGGGGAGTGTGTGTGTGTGTGTGTGTGTGTGTGTGTGTGTGTGTGTTTGGGGGGGAGAGGGGGCTGGCGGTGATCATTTATGTTCATTTGTTCAAATTCACGCAATATTAAACGGCTCGGCATAATCTATAACTGTTGAATAAATACGCATTATTAGTACCACGCCATGAGCTTCAACTTTGAAAATTATAAATAAGTGATAAACTTCGTCCAAATTTTAAAATTTTGATTATTTTATCAAATCTTTCATATGTTGCTGCATCATGGAAAAACAAACAGTGAATGGTACAAACAAAAGCTCTGAATTTAATTATTTAAAAGAAAGTACAAATTACACCCACAGAAATAAAGATTTATACAACAAAAATTCATCGAAATGTGGAATAAATAAAATGTTGCTATACTTGTCCTCTTTCTTACATTTGCACTTCTTTGTGGACAAGGTTTCTACCGATTATGAATGCCGCATGGCTGAAATGGAGCAGAGAGTAATCAGTCTTTCAACTGTGAGCATGTTTTTCTTTTTCCATCCCTCCATATGTGCATTGCATTATAGTCCTACACGCTCCATTCTCACTTGGTCCTCATGTGTCTGATTTTCCTGAAAGCTTTTAGAGCGTCGGATCAGTAAAGTGGCTGCTCAGCTGAATGCAACGAACTGAATGGTTAAATTTCCTCTCGCCAGCAGCAGAGAGCTGTAACATAGATGCAATTATCAGCAAGTCCACACTCGGAGCCATCAACACAGGAGGGTATATGGAAGTGCTGATTGCCAAAAGGGAGCAATTTGGACTGTTTGATGTTGTACAGCAAAGAATAACATGTAGTGGGGGGAGTGGATCTACATTTCATAAAACATAGATATGTAACTCACATGAGGTTTTGAAGCATTTTTACTCACATTAGCTAAGAAAAAATGTAGAGGAAATGGTGAAAATGTGAGTGGTATTAAAAACGTTTTTTCTTACTTGTCCCATGCTGTTAAAGTTCAAAGGAAATCCAGTGATAAAAGCAGCATGCTAGAAGTGTATCTTTCCTAACTCTGGACAAAGCCATGTGCCTTTTACAAAGCTCTCATTTTCTTTTTATGTTACATCAGACTCTCTTGTATTCAGTTTTTTGTCTTACAAAAGAGACTGTCCATAAGTCGTGCAGCCTGAGCTCTGCAAACAGGCAGCCGCTCTGTCCTGATTTTCCCCTGAAGCCTTGATCCGATCAGCAGAAGCAAGAAAAAAATAACAACGTGCCAGCACTGCGATGTCAGCTGAGGAGACAGAGTGCTTTTAACACCACAGCCAAGCTGTTTTTGCCCAAAACAACTCTCCAAGAATGTACAAGGTACAAAAAGATAAGGAAAGAAAAATCCCTTCCCTGACTGCAAAGTGCTCCAAATAAGTTTCGAAAGCACCTAAACGAAAGTACTTTTGATGATATCAAAGTTTTTTCAATAACAGTTGCGTAACAGGGTATTTTCTGTACTTACTGTGAATGAGCTGGCCACATTTGTGGGAATGCCTCAGAGGGTGGTGGTTTTCATGATGAGTATTAGACAGCTTTTTGCACCAGTGAGACTTCTGAGAGCCAGGCAGGCGATGGGCCCTGCGTGGACCCTTGTGGTCTTCAGGAACTCCAAGCATGACCACCACTGCGAATAACACCACTAACAAACACGCAATCTGCATGGTGATATGTGTGATCAACACATAGCCACAGTTTTGCTGGTCTACACATAAAGAAACATCTTCTTTTTCTTAACCAGTTCAGTGTTTGCAAATTGAAGTCAAGAAATGTAAAGCATATTCCACTTTTCAGCACTGATGCAACAACATTACAAATATTCCTTGAAAAGCAACAAATAACCAAAATTACATACACAGGTCCTCTTTAAAGATGCACTCCCTGTCAGTCTTCCTTTCTAATATTCTGCTAAATCCAGAAACCATTCCTGATTTGGGTATCTTTCTAAATTCAAAGACGTTTCCCCCCAACAGTCCAATGGGATCCTAATGAGTTCAACTTTATACACAACATGCAAAGAGAAGTTCACTCCCCTTCCATCTCACCATCCTATCGCTCAATGGATAGACTGCTTCTCATCTTCCTGGCTTTTTTAAATCACTGATAAGCCTCTTTTTAATATTCAGAGGGAGTTTGTGGACGTTTTTGTCCTTTCTTATGATGTTTCTGTGCAAAGAGCAGGAAGGGGGTTCCCGTAGACGACATGCTGGGCCTCTTTTCAAAAGTGTTGGTCTTCCTCACAAAACACAGGCCCCCTCAGCATAGAGGTGATGGGGTGACAGCCAGGCTGGACCGAGGCAAATGAGCCTGCATTCTCTTTCCCCTGACTAAGACTATTTCATGGCTCTCGTTTTCATCTCACTGAGCAAGATGGTATGAAACAAAACATTTCCCCCTGAAAAGATGCTGCCTATTCAGAGACAAACATAACCCTCATTCCCAGAAGACAGAGGAGCACTTCTTTTGCTCAAGAAAAGTGACACATTCAGGGATTTCACATCACACAGGTTTTACCTCTAGAATATGTAACCGAGTAGACATCAACTTGGCAATGTTGCTCGACAAACTTGACAAGGTTTGCGCGACCTTGGACAGACAGAGGAAGTCACAAATACTATATGTTTGAGTTCCCTTCACAGGCATTTTTACTTGGATACTTTCCATTGCCTCACATCCACTGCAGCCTTTTATCATTCATGTCCTGTCCTTGAGGAGTACTCCTTTTAATTATTCATTGTGCTCCTTTTCTTTTTTAAAAGACAGCATTTTAAATTTACAGTCTCTGTGAGTTGTCAATGAGTATCACAATTTTCTATTATGTCCTTTTTAAATAAACAGAAATAACATCGGGGGGGGACAGATTTGATTTCACCCTTTTAATATTTTCCAAAACAATCAGGGAATTGCTGCAGGGTAACGTTGCCCTCTTGGTCCATGATCCTTTCCACAAGTGGCATATCGCAGATGAGAGGCGGTATCTTGGCTGACTCAGGGGAGAGTCACGGGTGCAATGTCCTCTGAGAAGCAAGGTGAAAGCTCTCAGGGATTGCTTTATGCTCATAAACAGACCACAAGTGCATGTAAAATAACTTATGGAGAAAAAAATTAAACACTAGCTGACCAATAGCTTTAGTTTTCATCATTTTAAAGCTCTTCCCTCTTCTTAAACACTAAAACAGAACCAAAGACTTTAAATCAACATGGTACTTTGAAAAACACTGAATGGCACATACTAAAAATTGTGATACTATGAACTTTATAAACTACTGTGGGAAGTTGTTGACTGAATCTAGGGGATATATCTTATTATATAAAGGCTGTCCTATCAATAAATGCCTCAGTGAGAACTCTCCTCTCTCTGTTATGAGACTGTTGAAGAGGTGATTTTAGGAACAATGACAGATAGGAGGATTGGGACAGACAAAGACTAAACTTGAATGGGCTTGGGGAGACAAGTGCTGATGTGAGGGAGGAGAGGAGAGTCCTTAAGGAAGTTCATATTGGTGTAACTATGTCAATGAAAAAAGAAGCACCAAATCATTTCTTAATGGTTGCTGTTGGAGCGGTGAAGCTCTGGGAATACAAAGTTAACCAGAAATAAATGCACCATCCCTCGCCATCAGAAGCAATTGAAAACATTTGAGCTTAAGTGACTTTTTGTAATGTTTACCCTATAAAAACATCAAACATATTTATGCATCAGCGATATGAGTAAGGTTCATCGGCGTGGAGTAATGTGTGCACACAAAATCAGGAGTCAAACTTAGACAAAAACACTGTCAATTAAAGGCTGGCGAGATATGATGAAAGTTAGTCATAGTCAGACTTTAACACATTTCAGTGTGCTTTTAGTGCCGTCTTGTCATATTTCTGGAACACCTATGACAGACACTTCTGTGACTGGCCTTTTGACAGTGTCTGTCATCCATGAACAATTACCCTGCTTCTTCAGCTGGACATATAACGTATGACTGGGCTTCAGCCCAGAATACAGCCTATTCACTCATGTGAACTCCAGATACATGCAAAAATGCCTTTTACAAGCTGGAGATGACTAAAACAAAATGGTTTTGTCATGAGTGAGTGTATGCCAGACAGCACGGACAATAGAAAGCAACCAAAAGTGTTGTACAAAACATAAAAAAAGTGTAAACACATTCTACTTTTTTATGGTCTCTCTGTTCGGCTTACAGACATAATAAAAAGAATAAAAAGAAAATGACAGTGAGCCAAGCAAATCTGTTTCTGCTCAGGGAAAGCCCCCATGCATGATGCCACTACAAGAAATGTAAGGCGTGAGGGGTGGGAGTATGTGTGTGTGTGTGTGTGTGTGTGTGGGGGGGGGAGGGGGGGGGGGGCAGACACTAAGAAAAATGAAAGCTTGGGTGCCTTGCAGGATTCCTCAAAGAGGTTTGGTGCACAAAACAGGATGAGGCGATAAACAGGCTGTTGCATTTACGCTTGGATGCACACACTGAATCCTTCTCTCCCTGTGTCTTTTAACAGGCCTCACATTAGCATCTGTTTAGCATCAGCCTCAACAAGGCCTGTGGAGGCTGATTAAAATAACCCTGCTATCACGTAACATCCTGGCATCAGCATCAAAATACAGTCAGATGTTGGAATATTTGCAGCAGCAGACCTGCGGGAAGTTAGCATGAGGGCTCTGCACTGCTATCAGAGGAGCGGTACTTAGCTGCTTCTGTTCAAACTATCTTCTTAGGAGATCATGTTTCATGTGGAAAGATATGAAGTTTATTATGTTAGCAACAACCATTCATCACAAGGATTAAAGAGCATCATTTGAGTTCTACAGCATTCAATTTGTTTTTATGCATGACTGTGCTCGCATAATATGGAGACAAGAGTTGAACAAAATTAGATAATATTGTTTTTATTGTGAGCAGCTTGTTGAGTGATGAACCTCACTTGTTCCTCCATAGAAACTCACAGGACAGATACAGCATTGTGTTTCATGCTTAATTGGCTAAATTGGATTAAATACTCAGGAGCTTTAATGACTGACAGGAGGATTGCAAGTAACTGAGCCAAAGTATTCTTTTGTTCTGATTACATTTGGGCCTCAGCCAGTAATATGAATCAAGACCCTTTCTCAATCAGAGAAATGTTCTGACTTTTCATATAACCTGAGTGAGTGAGTCTTCTTGTTGCACAGTTTGCTGTAGACACATAATAAAAAATGGGTTATTCATTAAAGTGGAATTGACTGAATGTTTTCTGTCTGTCACTGAATACCTAAACAACAAGGAACCCACGATAGCAAGCTATGAATATCTCGATATGGAAAGTTTTCTATAGCCATGTTGCCGCTAGTTTACTGCAGAGGGACATTATAGTCACTGGAGATAATGCAGCACTGCTCCCAAGTGGAAGGATTTATGTTCAACTGCTTCTGGGGTCATGCATGAAGAGAGCAAAATCTGGACAATTCATTTAAACGTGACATTTGACTCCAATCAAGAAAATCAAAGTAAGTCAGTATCCACATCACATGTTGCAGTTTTGTGAGCTAAATAACACATGGTTAATGAAAAATAAGCTAAAACAAAATGATAAATTTCTAATTTTTTGAAATTTCTGGACAAGGCTGAGCAGCAAACCCACAACTCTGCAATTCTCAGATTTTTTGAGACATAAAAATATTACTGTAAGATATCTTACGGCAACTTTCCAGAAAACTCTAAGTAAAATGACGTTTGGTATTTGTGGTTTTAATGGTTCTTGAGAGCCAACTTTGGTGATTGATGTCTCTCTGAAGATCCTGACAAGTAAAAAAAAAAAAAAAAAAAACACACAAAAGCATGGCTCATGCTATAAATATTCTCTCCATCTCAAATAAAAAACCTTTTCTTTCTTTTTCTTTCCGCAGTGCCATCAGCTGCCAAAACAAATGGGTGCTGTGATGAATGAAATAAATATGGTCGCTGGGATATCTGGTGCTGCTGACCTCACACCATGCACCAGTGTCTAGGGAGCAGGTGCTGCTCAGATTTACAGCCCTCCAACTCACGATATTTCCTTTCTCATCCAGACACGCTGAGCCCTGCTGAGACCCAGTCACATTGAAGTCACCAGGCCCTCCCTCTCAGAGACACAGCTTCACACTCAAGCTGAACTTCATGTACAACATGCCTATGCATGAATCATATTATGAGCATTAAAACCAGCAGTAATTTTACAGATCATGAAGCTGTAACTCTTGGCTTGACAGTTATTACAGTCATTTCAACAGGGAGGGTTAACAGTGAGGTTGAAGCACTCCATATATGTTTGCTCCTAATGATCGCTAATTGATCTGAGAGTGTGGTCACTCCAGATGTGAAATAAAGTTGCCTGAAATTATGGTAAATATTTTAAAAGAAAAATTTAGAGGAGTTAAAGAACTGGGAAGTACACTTTAGAGAGTTAAGAGGCACTCAACAGTTGTTTTGATAAGAAAGCACACTCTTCAATGAAGAAAATCTGAAAGTGAACAAAGTGCCTTGTGGAGGTTTAAGCTTTCAGCAGCTTTGCAGCCACAGCAAACTATGGTGTTAAGTCGAGCTGAGCCTACATAAGGGACCTACATCCACTTGTGCTCATGCAACATGAGTCTCAGTTTAGCCACAAAAGGCAGCTGGACTCAAGGTTTCTGCTGATGCTGCTGCAAACAATGATGACTGAAAACAAAAGTTCCTGAATGTAACTCGTGACTATGAGAAAAACTAATATATGTTAAACAGAAATCACTCTTACTGAAACTAGAACAACACAGAAAAGAGGGAAGATGGTAGAAGAGACGAGGACAGTTTTTAAAACTTTCTGACTTCGGTGTTTTTATTGCAAAAATTGTCTAATATAAGCTTCCTATCTAAAAAAAACAATGCTTTTCTCCTTGAGATGACTTTTTTAAAAAATCTGCCATAGTCAAAATTTTCATATACAACATTTAAAAGCTTCCAAAGCTTCCACTAAAGTTTCACAGATAAATAAAATAAAAGAAATAAAATAAATCTAAAGAAATAAACTGAAGTAAAATGAACTGATACAAATCTTTGATACTTTCTAAAATTGAATGAGTTGAAGGGATCAAATTCTGCATGAATAATACATTGTGATAGTTTCTGTTTCTTTGAATAAAAACTTTAGGAACAAGGCCTTTAGGGAACAGTATACATAATACAGTAGAATTCAGAGTGTAGACATAACACGAGTTTAGAAAAAAACATGTATTTCCTGGCTTCCTTATATACACACCTCTGCCACGTGTTACAATTGGGGTATTTTACATTGGATCAACAAATACTTTGAAATCTGTTATTTGAACATTTTATTGTATGTGGCAATGATGGCATCTTCCCATAAAAGTTAGCAGCAATATTTCTTGAGGCTCACGTCTTCTGTGACAGATTTTCTGTTTCCATCTGGCAGTTCTCCACTGTAGTATAACAGAAAATAATAATATGACAAAACAATCTTAATATGAAGTCAATGATATGCCAACTAACTCCTGCAAGGGAAGTCGAGCTGAAACACTTCCATCGCTCCTCTTAAAGATGCTGACAAAAGTGACTCATTTACATTGAAATTAAAAAAAACACACACACTTATTCTTTCTCCGGTAAATTAAGTGTGTTTGATGGGACGAGAGCAGCTGATCATTAGCACTTAGCAAAATACTTTCTAATCTTCTGCTCTATTATTTTGAGGACACTAGAAATGTGATTGTGAATATTCTAATTCAGTTCTCAACACACAGTCTTTGCTGTTTTGACCCTGGCACACTCATGCTAACTCCCATCTCAAATCTTAACTGCCACTACAATGCCCCTTGACCACATTACTCCATTTTCTATCCTGACAAGAATGGCTAATAGGCCTATCTCCTTAGGTGGGGCTAAACCATAGTGGGGCAGATTAGAGAGATGAAAAGAGATTGGATGAGGAACAAAAAAAGCCTACTGTCCTTACTAGAGCAGAAGCTGTGGGGAAGCTGCATGTAGGGTATTAGTGCATAGTTATAACTAATTATATCTCCAGTGAATCGGTGCTCCAGGGGTGGCCATGCATCTCTGTTGTTGTACTAGAAATTTATGTGAGGGTGCAGCTGGCTGAGCGTGTAGCACTCTCCTTGCTTCAAGCATCATGATTATCAGGACACTAAGATTGAAGAACAGAAATGAGTGGCACGGGGACGTGAGACAAACACCAGCTGTGTGACTCTTGGGTAATATATCTGAGAGTGATACTGTCAAGTAAATTGGTTTTTGGGGTGGGGACTCAAGGCCAAGTGCAAGAGCCCAGCAATGATGGCAAAGGATGAAGAGAGAAGAGAGCTTTCCATCTGCCCTGCGGTAAAACTGTCAGTGCCACAAATCCAGACACAGACTACCCCACCTTCATGTCAATAAGGGGAAAAAAACAGGCAGCCAGTCTCCACTTAATAAGGCCCAAGAATCTGAGGACAATTAGGTTAGGACATTGTTTCCAAACTGCTACAATCTGGGGAATGCAGGTGTGTATTTTCTTTTTTTTATAACCTTAACTACTTTACCATGAATCAGTTCTGCAAAAATGTTAACCTTGTGCCTGGTTTGGGCGGCCTGATACAAAGAATGTACATCTATCTCCTTCACCAAAATTACTGACTTATCAGGTGGCCAATAAGAGCAGACTGGGCATATCTGGAGAAGTGCCTTAAAAAAATGGGCTGAAATGAAGTGTGTACGATAGAAAGTGACAAGTGGTCCTGCTGCAATGTTGATTGTGGGAAAAGTCATATGATTTATGAACATTGACCTCTTTTAAAAATACCATTCCAGGTCTCCAAGGAAAAATTATAACAAATATGAATACAATAACCTTTTAAAGATTTCAGTTTCATTGTTTCATTGCATAATGATGTAAAACTGAATGGATTTTTTTTTCTTGTCTAAACCAAGTACAGGATTGGAGCAAGCAAAAAATTTCATTTGATATATACTGTATAAACAGTATATCTATCTATCTATCTATCTATCTATCTATCTATCTATCTATCTATCTATCTATCTATCTATCTATCTATCT
>JAOWBL010000005.1:4807848-4847544 GCA_028564865.1 Zenarchopterus dispar
ATAGATAGATAGATAGATAGATAGATAGATAGATAGATAGATAGATAGATAGATAGATAGATAGATAGATACATATACATAAAATTATGCCTTAATGCAGATGATGTCCCACTTATCCAGAGAAACCCAGATCTTACAGTCACCGGATTAATGGATTTGTTACAGGTACATAAAGCCCTATCAGATAATAGCCTCAATACTGATAAGGCAAACGTTACCCATTCATGTTCCCAGTAATTAATTTAGAGAATGGGATATGGTGTTTTCTGATATATATGGAAATGTAACTCTTTCAGGGTAACATGCAATACTTTACTGAAGACAAAAAGTAGCGGTGCGAGGAAATGGAAACAAATCTTCATATGTGAGTCTTCGATCTAGATTTCAAGCTGGCTGCTGGTAATAAGATTGCTAGACAAGGTTTTTTTTCTTGATTAATTAAAATTTTTAGGCCAAAAATTATTTCAATAAGTATCTGTGCCCAAATGTATTGGTATCACTCATTCAAATCTTTATAAGGACATATAGAGAAATTGCTTAGACAGATTATTGTTGAACTGTACAGGAATGGTTATACAGCAAATTATGTAAAAGCAATCATGGAGGGATTTTATCTGAGAAAAACTATTTCATGAAAGATTTTTTTTCCATGGAAAACTGTTAGATTAGACAGAATTTCTCTAACTGGGGTTGCTTACATAGTAGCATTCCAACACTGAAAGTGGCTCCAGAAGATCCCAGGAGCAACATCAGAGCTCTCAGTCCAAAAGAGCTAAGTCCTAGGAACAGCAAAAATACTGTGCAGAACCCACAAACTCCCAGAAGAGGAATGCAGCTGAAAACAAAATTATCCCAACTTTATGGGCAACAGTGTGTATATGAACGTCAGGTTGGGCAGTAGTGCTTGTGAGAAAGTGGAATGAGTGAGTCAGACCGAGACATACAAACTTGGCATCAGCTCTGAAGACCAAATGGCCTTTCATCATGTCTTTGACTATGCTGACATAAATTCAGGGAATATTAGTAGCACATAAATAATACCAAGCAAGATATAATTACTATGCCAGGTTCATATATCCCAATTTTAAATTTTACAAGAGAAAAAAATTACAGTATCTGTCATCATATATTTCACGTCATACTGCCTCATAAGCCATATTCATTCAGTACCACAGACATCAAAAGTTCTTTATATTATTGCATGACCGCTAGTTCGCTATAGCTTGTCAACTGAATAAGTTATGTACAGTTACAACCCTGTTCAAGGTCTAATATAAAATCTCAGAAACCATTAGAAAACCAGTCAGTCCAAAACAAATGACGCCGAAACTAAAAGTGACACCTAATTTCAAAGCTTTTTACCAGTTTCTCCATCAATGCACCCATTTTCTACAGCTGCTTCATCCCGTTCAGGGTCGCAGTAGAGTGGGAGGTGGGGAAGGGCGCTGAAGTGTATCCCAGCTGTCATCGGGTGGGAGGTGGGAACAGGTCGCCAGTTCATGACAGCACCGCACGAAGTCAAAAACGACAAAACCATCCATGTTCACAGTCACTTCAGCACTCAGTTTAGAAAGACAAACCCACCCAATGTGCATGTTTCTGAACTATGGGAGAATGTCCGAGAACCTAGAGAGAACTCACGTAGGTATGGAGGAACCATATCTAAAGGTCCAACATTTGGACTAAGAACCATGTCGATGTGAGTCTAACCAGGACACACTGTGTTTTATTCAAGCAGCTCATTGTTCTCCTTATCGGTGAATAATCCCACCAACTCGGGTTCTGGTTTTATTCCTCTCTTTGTGAGAGACATCTCCACTGGAGGAAAAAAATCTGGACTTTCACCCACTGCAGACTGCACAGCAGGAACTCGCACGCAATAACATGCACATACAGCCAGAACAACCAGCTGCTTCAACACAGAACAGAGCATCTCAAATTACAACATGCAGAGAGGGGAAAAAGTCTGGACTTTCTGATGAGAGTCTAAAATCACACCTCTGCATCTTCACACAATAATCACACAACAGGCACAATAACACAGTGTATAATTGTTCAAAATATTGCAAATGCATCTTTAAAACACAGAAGGTGGTTTGTTGATATTCTTAAAGAGTAAAACTGACTGAAAGCTGAAAAATAATCTACAAATATGATGTTTTCAGTAGTTTAGGTCCTGAGTAGAAGAAAGAGTATGAGTATATTATGTTTAAGCATCAATTTTATGTTGCATCCTTGTTTTATTTTTTCAGCAAGTATTTAAAATTCTTTCAGCAAGTATTTAAGATTCTTGCCATGATATTGACAATGATAAACTGTAACGATTGCAATTGTGTTAGTTGCAAATGGTGAATTGTGGTCAAAAGGAAATCACAGAAAACATTAACATAAGCTCATTTTTCAAACATTTTCAAAATAACCTTCTACTTTACAAGCTGAAGTTTCATAGTACAGCAGGGTGGCAAACAGTTATTCTGATCAGACTTGCCAAGTTTTGTGTGAAGGGACACACATGCACACACACACACACAAACACACACACACACAGGATTTTTCTGTTGACAGTTACCCTGCAGTTTTGTGTATCATATCTCTTTCCAAACACAGTTTCGTTGGTTACAAAACCCACAGCAAATAAAGGTATGTCAATCCCCACAACTGGAAAGCATCCATCTGTGAATGCAGGGTTGGTTTATCGTAGCTACATAAACGTGCCAAACAAAAAAAAAAACAAAAAAAAACCAAACAATATGTGTCAATTCACATGCTGGTAAATCTGCTTTGAGGGCTTCAGCAGCCACTCTCAAAATGCAGCGAGTCAGTTCCAGGACAAATAGTGCTGATTGGCTGTAGGTTGCTAAATCTTGCAGTGTCGCTAGACTGAACCTCTGTGTAAATCCCTCAGTGCAAAGCAGAATCGCAGCCAGTTAGCAGCTGACACTATAAGTTCTCACTCACAGCTGCTTTTTAGAGCAGTTTTATCCCTGGTGAGCATGTTAAATTGAAGGACTTTTGTGTAATACTTTCCATGGATATCTCATTTCCACACCTTCACATGACGTAACACATATTATCACGCCGACTTGAAACTTTCCTTCTCTTGTTTGTTTAACAACACTGACGTTAATCGAGTTCAAAGCATGCATGCAGTCTGAACTTGTTCTGATGTTGCGGTGGAGCTCAGAAAAACCAAGTTGCCATAAGCCCAGAGGTTCACTTCGCTGACACTGGCAGACTTTTTTTTGGGCTAAAAGAGACGTACTGATGAATAGAGCACATGAGAAATAGTCCGAGATGTTTTTATCTTAAGTAAGAAAAATAAGATCTTTTTAACGATTTAAAGCCCTGTACCCAAGGTTAACAGCTTCTGAATACTTGTTATTTACAAATCTATTTCAGGTTGTAAAGCTCACGGTCACGATTCAGAAGCAGCTTGACAATATCCACACCATCACAGCCGACAGACCTTTGAACCTCAATAACTTCTCACAATAAAATCTTATTCTTTCTGCTGCCGCTAGACCCGAAGCTTCACTCCAAAAATCCTGAGATTCCCGTGTGGGCGATTTAAGTGAGTAATGGCAGCTGATACTCGTTTTCTTGTGTTATCAGAAATAAATAAATATATCAAAATCTTTTTTCAATATTCCAAGGAAGAGATAAAAGTGCAGAAGTAATCTAAAAGAGAAACCGGGGGCTTGTGACCATAGCAGATTAGTTCAAGGGGCAGTGGAGCAGATAATTCAAACCTTATTTCAAGGTTGTAGAAAATTAATGACAAACTACAATGACGCTACCACTTCCTGCTTTTTCATTTGCTTAATCAGGGACATGTGTGCATGCAAAAATTTAGGGGAATTCAAGAGCCCTCAAACTCGGTTCATCTGTTCTTTTGTGTAACCTCAGAAAATGTAATCAATATGTTAATGCAAGCAATTCTTTCCAAAACTTAAACACCAAAGAAAAAAAAAGTCTCCAATCCATCCCAGCAACACATTCTCAAGCTGCTTGCACATGCAAACATTTGTGAAAATTTGTGCGGTGGTAACTGTTTCTAATCAGACAATGTGACCATAATGCTTGACATGTGACTCCGAGGCTTACTTCAAAGCAGCAGCCCTGCTTAGCATACTAATTCTGTTAAACAAAGATGCAAGGGCTTGATAGTTGTTTATCATTCCCAGTTCACCTGTGCCCTCGATTTCTGGTAAACGCTTCGAGGCTGTTTGTGGCACTAATGCGAGCCAAGGGGAATTCTGTAATGTAATCCGAAAAGAGGATAAGATCCACCGGTGATGTATGACCTCCTCAGACTTTGATGTTGTGACACAAAGCTGTCAGTTCACACCATGCACACCTATTCATTTCTTTCTTCTTTCAAGTCGTGTTATGGTCAAAACAAACGAGTGAACACTTATTGAGTCACAGTTTGAAATAACCCTTGCTGAATGGCTTCACTGACATGCAAGTGTTTGTTATTATGTGTTGGTTTTTGTTGTTGTTTTGGTCCCCTGACCTCTACTGTAAAAAGCTTTTGCAAACCCATTCACATATTTAATGGAATGTTGGATTCATTTTTTTTTTTAAAGTTTGTACTTTTAAGGAAAGAAATCAAGTCCCTCTATGTATTTCTAAACATTTGAATAAAACACAGCTAAATTTCTTTTCTCAATCTTCAATTTACATTCAAAACAATTTACTCTTTTTCTTCTGCTTCTTGTTCTGGAAAACATTGACCTTGTGACTAAGAGACCATGAGTACAAATGAGTTATCTTCTATAATTTAGGGTGCTTCTCACTTCAAAAAAAATGATACAACATGAAACAATCAGTGGCTAAATTTATATATTCAAAAAATGTAATATAGCCACTGTTTGCAAAGCTTAAATACCACAGGTTTGTTTTCCAATGTAAAAGCTCAACAGGATCAGGAGTGAATTTTAGCACATGAAGAGTGAGCCCAGAATCCAGAATATACCCCGATGGAGTAACGTGGTCAACACAGAACTTTAATTACAGTTGTTACTTTTACCCATAATTTCAATAAGTTAAACCTAGCCAACCACATAAATTTCTTGAACAAGATATAATTTAATTGAAAAAGTAAAAAGAATATAAACCATGAAAATGCACACTCACTGGCCGCTTCTTTAGGTACACTTAACTCACCACTTTATTAGGTACCTAGTAAAATATCAACTGTTATACCCCAACTATTTTTATTTACTTAAATTTTCTTTCACTTAGATTGCCTGAACTCTTAAATAAAATGCACATAGGTGTAAGTTTACTATGACAAGTCTGACAGGCCTTAAGAGTTTCTGTCAAGGCTTTATACCTTCAACGTTCCATACCTCAGCCTCTAGAAACAACAGCAACATAAAATCAGAGCCATTAGTTAAAAAAAACAAACAAAACAAAACAAACAAAAAAAAAAACTTCAGCTTACATCGTTAGTTAATGACTCTGGACTTATATCCATCAATACAGAACATCTCTCTTGAAAACATGAATGTTGCTTCAGGCATTAAAAGACAAAACCACTTATAAGTTTGCTTCAGGTTTCAATGTGTTAATTTCACAAAATGCTCATTGCATTTCTGCAGTCAAGCTTGTTCCTCTTTAGCAAAACTTGTACTTGTATGTGCTTTGAGGTATAAGATAGCAGCCCAGTAATGACTTCAAGGCAATGATTCTGTTAATTTTTCTGTGATTAACTATGTCACAGTTCAGTTGCCATCTGATCTGAAGTCAAGCAAACTGAACAAACAGCAGGCGCTATCTCCGGTTCGCAGCCTCACGCTGCCTGCACAAACACTCTCGCTCTACCATGGATCAGTGCTTGTCAGGCAGTAACATGTGTATGCTCATTTACTGGAGCACACTCCAGCCATTCACAGCCCAATGAGAGAGTGAAGATAAACCCAACTTCTGCTTCCAATATGCTGAGCTCTGATTAGATGAGATGAAAATGAAGCCTGGGGAAGATGTGCGGTGAGAGCGTTTCAGGCAAGATGCCAATTTCTCAGAACTACTGAGACAATCTCGGTAGATGCTACAAACATAAATATATATATATATATATATATATATATATATATATATATACATATATATATATATATATATATATATATAGTGGGAGAAAACTGTGCAACATGCTTTTTAGTTGCTCTTTCTGCATGTCAACAGATGTGCAAAGTAGCTGGTGAGACCACAAAGGAACTGTGAATATGGTCCAAATCTGCCGACTAACATGAAAGAGCTTGTTCTTCTTTTGTTGTTGCTTGTTTTAGCAGTGGGAACAAAGATGAAATGTCAAGCAAGCCCGGGGCGTGGGTTTGATTTTCAGCTATCACACTGGATAATGACACCCAGACTTTTCCCAAGTGTGTCAAAGATTCTTATACATTTGTGATGTCATTTTTAGTCCCAAGGATCAGTGTTACCAATATCCAGCAGCTCACTGGAAAGGAATCCAGGAGAAGTAGTTGGTTCTGCGAGACAGCTGAGATTAAACCCATTCAGAGTCTTGACTGACTGCCTTTGGCATTGTCAGGATTGTTGTGCTGCGCTAAGGAAAGACAAATGATGTGTTAAAATGTGTTGCGATGAAATTCATTACGTTGTCAAGTGAAGAAGGACTCAGGACTGTATCACCTCAGGCAAGTTTCAAGACAAAAAAGCGGAAGGCCGGATCAAGATTTACAATGTGAGAACTCACTGTCTGCTTTGTTTGACAGGTTAAGCTACACACTTCCCCCTTGGAATTCAAAGACATAGCTCAGAAGCTGTCATACCATGGATGCATCCATCAATTATCTATACCTGCTTATTCCAACATGGGTCGTCATGTCATGGATCATATTTTAAAATCAGTGTAGAGGCTTTATGATGCAAATTATGAACCAAAACGCCCTTCAAAAAGCAAAAAGAGACTCACACTGCATGAAATAAAACCACCAACAACATCTCCTTAATAAATTTATTAAATAATATCCTTCTACTGAAATCATCAAAACATTACCTCAATAAATCAAAGCTTGTTTCCACCTGCTATTCTCCCATCGGCTTTTGGGATGACAACATAATTACAGGCTGTAAAACAATTCATAATATTTCACAACGCATTTGATATAAGCATGTCAGTACAAAATCTTATCAGTAAAACCTATTCAGCTGCGTCTCAAGGATGTTTATCTTTAAACATATCTATTAGCTTCCCATTTTACAGGCCTCTCAATATCATTACCATCAGCGGAAGAGAAGCTGATCTAGTGCACAGAAAATGAGCCATGTTCATGTGCGAACATGAAAAAGAATGGTTACCAGCTGTGATATTTCATCCTACAAGTCATCGTGAAATAACATCAAGACTAGCCGCATATGGGTTTAATAAAGTGCTGTTTGTTCTCCTGGGTCACCCTAACAGTTATACTACCTACTTTAACAATAATTCAAAGCATCAACTTTTGCATCTGTTATTCACCAGTTGTAAACAGCTGTACTGGTTATCTGCCAGAGGAATTAATATTTTTAATAGTTTCTGAGCTGGATAGTACAATTGGTTAAGCAGGCAAACGATCTATAGGGGTTATTGCCCTTGTGCAGGCAGTCTAGGTTCAAATCCAGACTCTGCTGCATGTCTTCCCCTTCTCTCTACCCCACATTTCCTTTCCAGCCACATTAAATAAAGGCCACTAGAGCCACAAAATCTTTAAAAAAGAAAAAAGTTTCTTCAAAAGCTAACTGTTTCTGTATATAAAAAATAAAACTGAATAACATTTTCCTTAATGTCAAATAAAGTCCACACAGGCCTTCTCAGACCTGGTTTCTGATGGTTTTTACTGGCTGGGAAGAAGTGGTGTCATATGACACAAGGGAGTGCTGAGGCACCAAAGGGCCAGAGGCTGTGAGAAGCAGATCATAAATCCAGAGAAGGCGAGAAATGCAACAAAAGACAAAGTGCAACTCTACACACCTCCCGTCAGCACACGGTACAGCCTTCCCTGCTGTCACCCCTTCCCCACACAAAATCAGCTAAATTTATTAGTGGCAGGTGACTTTATGGATTGCAGCTAGATGTTCTACAGGCAGGGTATCACATTCTCAATATTATTTTGATTCCAAAAGAAGTCTATAGTCTCAAAAGATGGTTGTTTGTCACTGCAGCAAATCTACTGCTTAGTCAATCTTGCGAAATCCCCCCAAATATCTGTTAAATTCAAGAGGGCTCAAGGCGGATATGGAGAGGGAATGCTCGCCATGGTGTCAGACATCTGGTGGTAATATAGCCTTCATGTGGTCAGCGACTATTTCTGAGCTCCTTTACTTTAATCACACTGCACTCTGAAGTTGTGTCAGTCTGTCTCTAGCAGGCAAGGCAAAGTTAAGAGAGCTCATACATCAATGTGGTTACATTAGTTCAACTCGGAGGGAAAACGGTGGAAAACAGTATCCATTAAAGCAGATGATGTGGGGCTGTAAAAAAAAAAAGAAAGATAATAAAAGATGGTGTCTCTGTTACATTCACGGTTTACATTGCTCAGACAAGCTGACAATAAACTGTACAGAAAGTGGTGCTCCCTGGCCAAAAGTGAAATCGTTTGAAGCAAATTATTTCTGCTGTTTCACAGCTCGGGATGATTTGAGCGGTCAGTTTTTGTGTTTGGTCAACTGACATTTTGTTACAGCTTTTGAAGAGCCCAGTTCCCGTTAAGGGTCTATTGTGCTTGTCTTTGCATGTTTATGTAACATTGACAGGCTCTTGATAAAATCCTTTCATTCAGAACTTCTGTTTCCCTCAGGTTCAGCTTTTTGCAAGCCACTGATTTATTCAGCCATAACTATTCCTGTTTAGGGTAACGGGGATCTGCTGGAGCCAATCAAAGCTCCCTTTAAAGCATGAGGCAGAAGTAGACCACGGACAGGTCGCCACTCCATCGCAGGGCAGCCCTGAACTAGCTTATTTTGCTTACTCAAATGTGAGTGATTACAGCAATAAACAGCAGATTTTAACAATATCCTTGCTCTCAGCAGATGTTAAAATGAAAAACAAGAACAAGGAAGAAAGACGGTTTTCTCCGGCTCCAGCTGGTCAGGTCAGTTTTGTGATTTAAAGTATTATTTTTCAATGGTGGAAGAGGTATTCAAAAGCTTTAGCAAATCAATAAACTAAAACAGCAACACATTAATCGATTATCAATAGTTATTCAGTTGAAATTGCCTCCTGGGATACGTCATTACATTAATACAACCAATGCTGCTAATGCTACCTGCCTGAATGAGCGCCATAGAGTTGCCTTATTTCTATCAAAGATTCAGTCTGTAAGAAAATGTTTCATGAATGTATTTTAGAACATTTTTCTATCTGAGTTACTTTTTTAGTTTTTTGAAAAATTCTCTTATAGCAGTCTGTCAGTTTCCACCACCCAAAATTCAACTGAAATGACAAAGTAAGTGCTTATTTCTGGAAAATTTATGTTGTGGTGGAGGTTGACTTCACTAACCTCTGGTTGATTTTGGTTCACAGATTTTCACTTCATACTCTGCTGAAACTACCAGATGCCACTGACACAGAAGCAGGCGCAAAGCAACGGTATCATGACTCCATTAATGGTGGTACACAGAGTTGGGGATTATTACTAGTAAATGAGGTGTGTGTGAATGCTGTCTCAGCTGTGAAGGGATGCTGATACACACAGAGCCTCTTCAATCATGGATGAGCGACCACTGACACAGCTGGATTGTGTTTACGCTGATGTGTAACTGCCACCATGGCAGTTATCCCAGCAGCAAAAACGCCAAACAGAATTCAGCTCATTTCCAAAAACACTCTGTTATTCTATTATTTCTCCTTTTTGATGTGTTGCTTTAAAAGTAACTATAAAGACTGAATGATGAGTTGAAAAACCATCAAATCATTTAAATAATATACATTTTCATTTATTTTAATCTACATAAATCAGACTATCCATCCTAATAAGTGACCAACAACACTAACAATCATTTCTACATGTGTAGCCCATAAACTTTAACTTTTGTGATCCATTAGGTCAATAATTAAATGTGGCATGACAACTTCTGAACACAGATGGTCTGCTCTCCTGGAAGTGTGAGGCCTCTCCTGTAATTACCACTTCATCAGTGAGGTAAGAGGCAAACAGAGGCCCGGCAGATTTTTGTCTGGGATGGTAAACAGCCTGCCGTGCCTTTGCTGTGGTTGGACGATGGTCTTTGCTGCTGTCAGCCAGACAGTCTGATACGTGGGCTTTCTCTTTGCTGTGGGCCTGAGTGCCGTGCAGTATTTCAGAAAAGCCTTGAGACAGACAGGGCTGTCTCATCAAAGAAAATGGTTAATGAAAAGGTTGACAAATGATACTTAAAATGAAACCCATTCTGTCAAACACAAATACAATGTTCACCACTGAACCTATTCATGAATAAAATTGAAGCAGTTTTGTATAAACTATGTTATTCATAGTTTTGTCCGTCTATGACTGTCCACTTGATCTTTAACACAATGTGATTGCAATATTTTTCATTGCAATAAAAAAAAGAGAATTCATAATCTGAAGAATTGCTGAAGGTCTTTTATGCAAAAGAAACCAAGTTTATGGATCTGAATGCCACAAACTATTTAAAAAAATGTTTTCCTCTTATGTCTTTTCCTTTGTGCAATCTTTCTGGCTTCAGTTACAGATGGGAAAAGAAGGAGTTTTGTAAATGCAATTATAAGCCAACAAAATTGCTTGTGAAAGCTGCACAAATGCATCAAAGAGTGGTACCAGTATTTCCTGAATCTTAACCCGGCATGCCCTCACAGTCCCAGATCGCTGTCAGAAGTTTCATATTTATAGGCTACAGTATATCTGATCAGTGTTCCCTTCTTTTTCTTTTTTTCTACTTCTCTATTTAAAAAGCTGCAATTTTTCTCTGAACTTGTACCATCCAAGGCTGTTCTTCCACCTTGTGAATTCAACAGAAGCCTCTTTTCTTTTAGCATAATAAAATCTGAATAGTTGCTGTACAGAACTGTGAAGTGAGAAAATCACGTGCATAAAACATCCTTGCAAAGTACATGGGTAGTTTCTGCCATGTGTAAAAGTGAATAAGGAGGCCTTTTTATTGTGCTATTTTTCCACATACACTGAATGGGGTTGCATACTTTGAAGGCGCTGTGGTGGGATGAATTTTCAATTATTCGTGACACTGAGGCGCCGCCTGATTGCATTCCCACCTCCTCTCTTTACACCCCTGACTGACCTTCTGCAGTCTCGTCTCTGACCTTGTGTGTGACATGCAGTAATTGAGATTTGCAGCTAATTAAAAAGTGACTCTACCTCCAAGAGCCTTGGAAAGAGTGAAATATGAAAGGTGTGTCCCAAGAAAAAAAGAGACAACGGAAAAAAGGAATCAAGGCCCCTGTGCTCATTAATGAATCTAGCAATTAACCCAAAAGAGGTTGAGTGCAAGGACGACAAAATGTTGTTTTTAATTCATTTTTGAAGTATTCGATGTGGAAAAAACGGGATGGACAAAAGCGTCTCAAAGTAGATTTGGAAGAACTTGACCTGGTACTCCTGGGCCTCATTTAAAATGTAATGCATTCCTTATACACAGTGAGGCGTCTATAATAATTGTTGTACATGCTTGCAAGAAAGTACTGGTTTGGACTGGATTTCTGATGACTGTGTGTCTGTGGCTAAGACTGTCTGATCTCCACATGGCCTCTGACCCAAACCACATGATGTAGTAGTCCTCTGCTCATTAGCACTCATTCCATCTTTCAAACCACACTGGGCTTGTATGCCACTGTTGCCATCTATTGGCTGCAAGAGCTTATACCTTTATGCCACTCCTGTGGAAAGCATGCTAGTTTCAACCAAAATTAGTATTTACAGTATTTAAAGCTCATGATGATGTCTCATCAGAAGCAGTCATCAAAGTAAACTGCTTTTATAAAGTATTAACTTACTGTTTAAAGGCAAAACACTCACTTCACAAAAAAAGGATACTTTCTCTTGTCAGTCTCTGAGCAGTATTATTTTTTATAACATTTAAGTCCAGAAGCATATGTAAAGTGTATGTGTCAGTTTATTTACTTTCTTGCGGAGACTCGTGCGTGTAAAATGTGTTATAACATTTTTTTCTGTGAAAAATCTAAAAATATTTTTGGGGAGAAAAAAAGAAGAATATCTGAAATGCAGTTAAATTTTGAGAGGCAGCTGGTCATATTTATGTAGAATCTCCAGAGCAAATCAGCAGTAAATCCTATAATCTGCCTCATCCATCACAAGGATGAGGCTTAGTCAGAGTGAAAACCAAAACTTCTGCAAACAAGACGAGGCTGGTAGCCTGCTCCATGCAGATACAAGTCAAGGTTGAACCAGTCTTGTCTTTATTCACAAATACCATAAATATATTGTATGAATAATAAAATCCTACTGTAGGGGATTTTTTTTTGTTTGTTTTGTTTTGTTTTTTTAGAATCCACTAATGGGAAATCCTTGACAAATAAGAAAAATGTTCAAAACTGAGAATGATGTGAAAACAGAGGGTAAAGTTACAGATTTTCACAGAGGGACATATCTAAGCTGTGTGGACAAGAGGAGACAGCTGGTCTCTAAAAATAGTTCATATGATTTCATTATTTATCACATATTCACACCCACATGCACATGGATTCAAAATTCCAGTTTTACATAGTTCTGATATGGATTCAAAAAGATGGAGAAACACAAACAAAAACTGACGCTGTGTGACTGCAAATTAAAAAAGTATGTAACTTGTTTTGCAGGATGGAGGTGTTACAGGAGATTTAGTCTGAGGTGCAAACAAACATTTGCTGAGTCATGAGTCAGATCAACCCATGCACATTTTTAATGTAAAAAAAAAAATCTTGTGAATTATGACACATACTCAACAATGTTCACTGGCAATGTCATGCTACCTAATAATACGTGTTTCACAGTCTTTATTTTATTAATTATGAAGAAGATGAAGATTGAAAGATGCAGCAAATTTTCTTACAAATTTTAAGTTTTACTTACAAAAGATGGTAGAATTAAGTCTTATGAGGAACTTTTTTCCACAGTTCTTTTACTTTCTTCTGTGCTCTCACTCAAAGTTTATACATTGTTATAGCTTGCAAATGGTTGGGGCTGAAATTAATAAACAGAGTCAATGTTACATGTTAAAACCACATGTTTAGAATGAGAAAATCTAAAGGGTTAGGGATTACAGATTTAGATGTTTATAGATCACTGTGAGACTGGGCTGACTCATACCTAAAATCAAATTATGTTCCAGTACAAGTTAGTCACTTCATGAGGAATCCAGTCTGCCATCAGTCCCACAAGATGACTAGCAGCACTGGCTGTCCAATGTTTTTCTCTCTCTCTGTCTCTCTCTCTCCATCTTTCATACATTCTCGATTGGTTTTCACACATGAACAACAGATTTTCTCAACAATGAGCGTACAGTTTGGGCAGGACTTTAGCGGTGGCTGTTCACACTGCTGTGCTGCAGATGCACTCTCACAGATGGAAACGCGAGTGAGTGGGTGGCGTCTGTCTGAGAGACACAGAAGACAGGACATGATGAAAAAGGAGTCTGCAGAAAATGCTGCATTTTGTTTACAGCATGTTGACAATAGTGGAAGAGGCTCCTTCATGACAGCATTTTTTTGTGTTGACGTTCACATGCATATGAATGTGCTGTACATCAACAGTTGGGGAAAGATATGAGAAAAAGAGAGTATGCTGCAGTCTGGGGTATCTAGGATTAACTGCTACTTTCACAGGCTCTCTGGAGCACCGCCGTAAATTCTCAGGACTGCAGTGCATGTGTGAAAATCTCGAAAGGTTCCAAACGCTTGTCGATCATGCTGCAAGACCAGCAGTCATCAAGTGAAACTATAAATGAAACAATGGCCGTGACACTTTGAAAGAAATTTGGAAAGAGGGATGACTGGGAGTCCAGCCAACCACAAAGGGTCTGTTTCTTAGATGTATCATCATCCATCACTCTCCTATGGCACAGATAGATTCGTGTGCACTGCTTTTAACATCCTTTCAGCGAAGCAGCAATAACTGACTTCTTCCCGAACTACTGTGATCTCCTCAATAACACCACAGGTCACTGTGTAGGTTGGTTGGTGCATCATTTCTGCACAATTGCTCTGTATTTGCATATTCTGTGGACTGACTGATGAAACCTTGGGGTTAGTATGAAAGCATAAATATGTGTACATTATAATCAACTGCAGCTTCTGTTGTACCACATCATTTTGTGCAACATTTTGTGCAACATTTTGTGCATCTTCACGCAGATTATATGAAGAAAAGAAAATACGAATAAAAGGATAAGATCCTGGCTGTGAAAATGTGGAGTATTTTTAATTGCAGTCCTGTACAACAAGCAACAGATGAGTTGTGCACACGCACAACAAAATAGACATTACTCTGTCTGAAAATCAAATTTTGTTACAGTTCTAGCAGTTTATATTATGAGTATTATCAGTGTTTTTCAAAGCGTCATTTCAAAGAATGTGACATCTTGTCAGAAAACTTGACATATGCCTGACCAGTGTAAATTTGCCATGTGTTTCACGCATTTTTGCAGTTTTTTTTTTTTTTTTTTTTTTAATGTTGGTACAGCTCAACTCCATAAGTCAAGTTTAGATGTTGTCTTCTTGATCGTAAACTCAGACATCTGTGCTGAAGTTGGAGGGTGAGTCCAGTTTAGGATCGTGGGAACTGACAACTGAGACACTGAGGCTAAAACACGGTATCAAGAAAAGTTGGCGAAGGGATGCAGCAGAAATTAATGTTTAAAGTTTTCACTTTTTAAGGTCCTTAAAATATAAAATATGAACCTGAAAACCTCTTTGAATCACAGGAGAAAAACAATCTTACAGTGCCCCAGGATTATGAGCTCAATTCTGAAACAACACTGCAAAATAATATTTAAAGTGCAGGTGAGAGTGTACGGATCTTTAGGAGAACTGGTTCTTAAGATCTAGTCTATAAGAGGATGGGTCAGGTTATCAGCTCCTCACAGCACATAATGGTCCTGCTGTAAATACACACCAAAAACATTGACTGACAGGGAGAACGTACGGTAGCTTTTCTGCTGCTAATTATAGAAACAGTGTATCGCCCACCGACTAATGCTGAGATCAGTTACAGCTGTGAAATATGAAGAAAAAAATCCAAAGTATTTTCTCATTGCATATTTTAGTCTCAGAGACAACAGTCACAGTGATCTATGATCGGACCGATCCCAGCGCACAAATGGGCATATCTGAGGTTGTGCTGTTGATTTGACAACAGGAAAAACTGCTTCAAGCAGTCGAGTTGCAACAAGCAATATTTATGCACAAAGTTCAGGACACTTAGATGACATTAATTTGGAAATACAACATTTTGAAGTCCTACACAAAGTGGTGCTCTACACCAATAGCTGATCTTTGGTTTACTACTTTTATATGGGGACTTTTAAAATAATGTGCATTATTATTATGAAACATTACATACAGAAGAAGGAGAAATTTTTAGCCTTGATAAACATGGTGTTGCCCAAAAAGTTGGAATTAGCAGGTTTTTTTAAACCTCTTCTGATGTAATTATTGTAAATAAAAAATAAAATAAAACAGAGTGTTTTAAAACAAAATTATTCCAACCATGTAAATGTTAATTTGAAGCTGAAGTAAATAACGGTACATTCACTGTAAAAAAAAAAAAAAGTGTGTGTGTGGGGGGGTGGGGGTGGGTGGGTGGGGGGTGAGGGGTGGGGGCGTGGGGGGGTGGGGGTGGGGGGTGGGTGGGGCTATTCTACAGTAAAATGCTGTGCTGTTTATACTCAAAATTGTAAAATGAGTTTATGCATCTAGAAGCTATGCAGGTTTTTAAAACTCAGATACAGGTCTTTTATTTTGTAGTCTCATGGCATTTTTAAAGTAGAATCTCAACACCATTGTCAAACCGCAGTACAAATTTTCTAAAAATTACAAAGAGATGTAAAGAGGTAACATATAGGTCAGTGGACTGCTTTGTTTTGAGAAATTGTCTCTGCTGATCTATCAGCAGATGAGAGCAACATTAGATGTTAGTCTAATGGACATCTAAGGCTAGCTAACAGAGGAATCCCTCATCACTCTGGTAGACAGAAAGTGAAAGTATTTGAAATCCTGTTATGTCCTCAGTTGACTGGATAATCACATCTCAAAGCCCTTTGTGCAGTCTTATCACCCAAAGACACTACTTATTTTGTTTAAAATAATGTGACAAAATCACAAAAACTTAACCCAAGTTTACACTTTGCTTGAAATAAGCTATTTCATATTGTGGCTGTGCTTTTGGCCACAACAAGAAACAGTGTGATCAAGGCCTATGTTGCATTTTTTTTTTTTTTAGCTTTCACAACCATGTCTGGAAAATAGCTCATGCCACGTCAAACTTTCGGTGACATTGCCATCTAAAACTGTGGATGCCATCACTTTTCCTCCCACCCTGAGAGCAGCTTATATCGCCTTGGAAAGGTAAGTGACTTGCTCCTGGTTGCTTCGGAGCCTTTTCCATCCAGTCATTTAATCTTGGAACAATATCAAGATAGCAATCTCCCTTTAACCTCCACAGGGGACAGACACAAAGGGACCTACACCACACTTCATCACTCAGTGCCAAGCAGTGGTGGCATGCCAAACAATCCCATTAGCCAAAAGCCTGTGGACAGCAGCAATGTCCTGACACAGCCGCATCTCTCCTCTCATTTGAACATCTTCGCTCTTCCAAACATCCATGCACTCATGTGTCAGCATATGTAATGAACAGAGAGCCCCACTCAGCTTTTACACTAAGGAAATGAGCATCCTCTATCACTCTAAGTAGCTTTTTACAACTCAACACTGATCAATTAATGTCTGCAAAAGAGACACAGAGAGATATTCATACAGGACTGTAAGAGCGCAGAGCACAGGAAACAAGATAATAATGTATGAAAAGCAATTCACAGCATATCCAAAAGCAGGGAGGCAGTTCTGCAGTCACACACATATGGGTGTCTCTTAGAGCCAGCAACACATGCAAAGGTCTCTGGCCTCATATAGATGATTTATTCACCCTCATATCCAGGCGCTTGTCCCAGAGAAATGAGCTGAGACCAGAACTAAAACCGAAGTAGCCCAAGGGATTAAATGGAACAATAAACATGAGAAATAGAAATGTCCAACAATACTGGTATTTTACTAAGAAACAAAAAAAAAACAAGTGAAAAGAAGGAAATAAATACAAGAGCAAAGGCAGTAAAACAAGTGTACCACCAGAAGGAGGAGTTACTCACTGCTCCTGTCACCTTTCCACCTCCAGCTTCCCTTGTGCTTCCCTGAGCCTTCCCCTGGCACACAGACTCCACTCAGCACTTCAACCAGCAACACCAGCAAGAACACAGGCATCCGCCCGTTGGCCATGCCCGTCTCTGAAGCTTGCATCGGCTCTACAGCAGAGAGGCGAGGGCCAGGAGGAGTGCTGTCCCATGTACAGTCATGTCGCACACAGCTGTGTGGTGTGATTCAAAGGAACACGTCCTCCTCGGCTTCCCCTGGAGCATTAGCTCAGGGTCAAGGCACTGACGCCCAAGAGTGGGTTACAGATTCAAGACAGACTGCCTCCTCCTCCGCGGGGGACTTAACCTCCAAGCAAAGTAATCTGGATTTCTGGAACTCTGCAAAAATGATCTCTTGCTTCTCTCTGCACTCTTCCTCTTTTTCCCCGTCTCTCTTGAAGTTCAGGTGTCATTTATTGCAGTCCCGTTCAAAGCCTTAAAATGAACTGAAGTTTCCAAAAACAAAAAGAGGGCACATGTAAATGGAAAGTGGTCTCCTCCTTGCAATGCAGAAGCTGTTTAGGTCACAGTGCAGAGCGGTTACACTGATGGTGACACATCACCTCTCCAGCAGCAGTCAACTTGTCACCCACGCCAGGCAGTGACTGAAGTAAGTCAGTCTGCCCATGAGTGTGTGTGTGTGAATGCATGTGTGTAATCCTCTGCTCTCTTCGTCCACCCACTACACGTCTCAGATCACGTGGGGCTGTGCTGATATGAAAAGAAGGAATAAATCACAGAGATAGTTCACACAACAGAGCAGCCTTGATTTTGTCAACAGAGCGTCTGGGAGGGGGAGAGAGTGCATCAAGAAAGAAAGCAAGAGGAGAGAGAGAAAGGGAAGGAGGGAGAAACTGAGAGGAGCGACTGAGTGTGTAGGGTGTGTAGGGGGGCGCGAATAACAATTTCCACAAATGCAACAACTCTTGCACTTGTGAACAACCAGGATGCTCATTTATGACTTTATTTTAAACAAGGATTCCCCAGCAGGCTGAGTGAGATTATCCAGAGAATTAAAGTAATAATGCAAAACATCAACCGTCCTGCCATGGGTGGACAACTATACAGACCAGTTTGACTAGTATAATGTAGTCTTTTGCAAATCAAAATTTGAATGGGGAAAGGTGCTTAAAGAAAGAGACAAAAAATTATGTTTAAAAAATCAAAATGTAGATGCATCATCCGTAAAACAAAACAGGGGCACACAGTAATCACCTGTAAAAACTTTTTTATTTAAATTTTCTTTCATACTGTGTTCTTTCTCCATTATTGACACTATTCAAAATACACACAATGCACACACCCCACAAAGACTATTTACGTAAAAAACAAGCTCAGCAAGTCTTGGTTTAGAGTTACACAGCTTGTTTCCTCCAGCTGCCCCGGCTGTCAGAAAGCAGGTGAGTGCAGGTTAACGTGGGGGAACTGAAGGTGTCAGCAGCACCTCCCCCTCTGCCCACCCCACAAGTCTCTTTCATTTGTCCTCCATTATTGTTGTGCAAAATGCCTTTACCAGATGAGGAATATTCTGGAAAAGAGTGGTCAAAGTAATGAGTATTCACAGTGTCAGGTCAGTGGGAGGATGGAGGGGGGAAAAAAAACGTGTGTACCAACTTGTATGCCAACAGCTTTATGCTAAATCCTAAAATGTGATGTCTTTATCAAGTATTATGTCTTCAGATTGTCTGGTTACCAATAATTCTCATTTTACTGTGTAACATGGACAGTAACTATCAAAAAAAAAGAAGCCTTATTCGTCGTCTTGTAAACCTGATGTAGTGTTCCTCAAGGACCATGCTCCTGGAGATGTAATTAATTGTGTTACATTAGCCACTGATGGAAGTCTGATTAAAAGGGCTCTCTAATGATTATGCCCCAGGAATAATTACCTCTGCAGTGAGGACAGACCACTCAGGACACCAATCTTACACTTCTACTTCCTGCTGAATGTTATTACTAATGCAAGCTGCAAAGAGAGTTGGACGATGCAAATTCCAAACAGGTAAAATAACTAGTGTGACATGTTGCAATGGAGGGAGCATTCACAGACCGAGTTCAGGTACCAGGAAGGCTTTTAAGATGAAGTGTCTCAAGTGATATCCAGCCAGTGGATGAAAGATGAGTCATGTGTTCACTTATAGCCAGAGGGGAAAAGATACAGAAACGCTATATAAGTATTTTATTTCATATATATATCACAGACGCCTAACACAAAGAACCACTGTGAAGCCAAATGATGTTTTTATGTGGCTGGTGAAGTGAGGCAAGCATGGACATGCTGATCATATGAAGAAACTGGTGTATTAGGTTTACTTACTTGAGGATTAAGAAGTTATTAGTTTCTTCAAAGTCAGAAGTTTGAATATAATTGGTCAATGTTTGATAGAATTGTTTTTAAAAAATGTAACTTCTTTCCTTATGATGCCATCTGTTTTGTGAAATGGACTGGTTTTGCTTAGAGCATGACCAGAACCCCTATATTTCTCAGTCAGCATGACGCTCTGAGACCTGCAACGTCTCTTTTTATCCTCCAATTTTCTCATACATTGTTTATTGTAACAAAACAGATGTAGTCATGGCCACATAGACCACAGGACATACCAACAAATCTAAGGGTGCAAACTGTAGTCTGCCTTATTTATGTTAGTTTTGGAGCAGAGGCTTTCTCTTGCTGTGTGGCATAACAGTTGAAGCCAGTGCAAAACTTATTTTACTGTGGATAACCACACTTTTTTCCTGGTTTCAGCCGGTATCTTTACATGGTATTTTGCTGTTGTTCTGGGGTTCATTTGAACAGTTCCAACCATGTTATTCTTGGGAGTACAGAAGCCGCCTTCTTCCTAAACGTTATAATTATTCCCATTGTGCTTATACTTGCATTATTGCTTGGGGCCTTCAAACATCTGGAAATTGTACCAGAGATGAATGAGACTTGTGAAAGTAGACAAATATTTTCCTGATGTCTTGGTTCAGTTCTTTTGATCTTGATGATGTAATGTAATGAAGCTCCTCTGTTTGAAGGTCTACCTTAAAATATATCCACAGTTATGCTTCCAGGGAACTCAAATAATGGAATTCAGCCTATCAGGATACTCTAATGCCAAAACTTATAGAATTCTCCCACTTGGTTAAGGCTATGAACCTCTAATTTGAAAAAAAAATCTCTGTCTCTCAATCTGACATTTTACAAACGTTGTGAATCCAACCCAACTAAAACGCTGTTAATCCCAGCAGTAAAATCATAGCCACAGAATTAGTAAATCACAGAATTAGTAAAACAGAGCACAGCTGAATCAGCAGATACTCATTCTTCAAATCTACAATTAGATGTTATCAAGGTCCCACACACCTTTTCCACAACCGTTTAATTTGCATTTATCAACTGCAGCTGAAAGTACCTAAAGTAACCTTTCTGTCTTTCTGGGGATCAAAGGTTGTACAAACAGCCCATAGCATCAAACCTCTGCCTTTTCTTGTCATCCCCTAAATGCTGCCAATTGTTTGTGCCAACAAGACAAATTTCCCATAAGAGACAAGAAAGTAGTGATGAGCCCCAGAGTAATTAAGCCTTCAGGCTGAAACTACTGTAGCGTAGTTTTCACTGAGAGCATTGGCAGGAGTCTTCACTAACTCCAGCAAGTGAAAGTACCACCTCTGTGTGTGAGTGCCAACAACAGCTATGGAGTGGATTCACTAACCCCATCTTTCAATGCTTCTAATTAATAGTAAAGCACTGACACAACAAACAGCTAAACCCCTTAATTCTTAGATAAAACGGGTGCGCAACTGCATAACTGCACACATAATGTTGAGTATTTTGACTATAACCTTTTTTTAAAATGGAGAAACAAAAAAATGCCGGAATTTCTATCCAGTTGAATTATTTTAGATACTAAATATAGAAACACATATTTGTCACTTTTGATGATGCTGAGAAATTTAACCAAGCCCTGTTACATGCAATAAACTCAACGCTGATTGGCCTTTTTTTTCAGACCCTGCACACAAATAGTTTTTTTTTTTTTGTTTGTTTGTTTACTTGTTTTTCCCAAGCCTATAGGTAATCAATACCATGTGCAAAACAAGCAATCAGTGTCATGGCTGAGTATTTGCATTTTGGTGACTGCAGTGCAAACAGCACATTTAAAAAACGTAACTGTAAAAATCTATAAAACTATAATCATGTAAGCTTGTGAGGTGGCCTGTCAAAGCTGGAACCTGGAACATCAGTGACACATTAGTGACATTAGTCCTCAGAGTTCTTTCCAAAAAGAATCAAGAACACTTGAAAAAAGTCAAGTGAGCAGCTGAAGAGGATGCTCTTACATGTAAGAGCATCTGATTTACAGTCTGACGAGGTAATTTTTCATGGAACAAAACTTCTAAATATATTGCTTTCATGAGCAGTAAAGAGACCTTTGGGTGTTTAATAACAATCAATAAAGGGAGTTTAAAATGAGCTTCACAATTTGATTCTTTTATTTTCAAGCAGAAAAACTAAAACAGAGAAACTGTAAGTGAAGACGGTTACATTGCAGTGTTCAGAACACAGATCTCTCAGAGCTTATCAGCTTGAAAATATCAAATTTACATCTCCGTTTGTTCCCAAATGTCACCATGGCGTTTATGATGCTCTCCTTCTAGCCCCTCTTAGTTCTGCCAATGAGATATGACAGCAGGGGCGAAGTATGGCACAAAGACATTGAGGAGAGATGAACAGGCAGGACTGGACGTTAGAACACAGCCTGGAGCACAGCAAGAGATCCAGGAGGAGAGGGCTGGCATCCACTTCACGCCACTCGCCAGGAAAGAAATGAAAAAAGTAAAAAAAAAAAAAAAAGATTTGAAACTATAGCCAGAAACTTTTTTTCTTTTTGGGCTTCACATGGAGAGCAAAATTATGTTAAAGCAGTTTCAGTTTTGTTTGAAGGAGTGTTTGATTATTTTTAGGAAGCCTTGTCTAACTCTCGCAGCCTCCCATCCCTACCATCAGAAAAACAGTTCAAATAACTTTGGATAATCTCTTGCAACAATTGTATATTGCTTTGCAGAAAGAAGTCACTAATCAACAGCGATGTAGTTTGAAGAGCTACAGGAAGTCTTTGAAGAGGTGACTATGCAATTCAAAAAGGTAATGATGGAACAGAAAATGAAAGAGTGATGAAACAAGAGACTGAACAAGAGTTATGCAGATTTATGTTTCGGCATATGTCTACTGTAACTGTGGACTTTACCTTGTAACCTTCACTGTATTCACTCATCGAGTTGATGCAGAAAGTGACAAATGTGATTGGTCTTCTGGTAGAATTGAATTTACTTTGATGTATTTCCAGCTACTACTTGTTCTTTATTGTTTTCAAGAATAAGGAGTTGTTGTTGTGTCAGTAAAAATTAATGTTGCTTAATATTTATGCACTTCAACCACAGATTGTAAAAAAAAAAAAAAAACAATGGATGGAGCATTAGGTCACATGATCCATTTGTTTCTGAAGAGTGGCTTTGAAGCCTTATTTTCTTCAAACTGAGTGCAGCCATGTTGCTTGGGAGACCAAAGGGAGCACACAAACTGTATGTCAACCAAAGGTAGTTTTGGCGACCAGCTCCTTCAGCATATCTACACCACAATATCTGCACAGCTGTTGGCAGATGTTTACAACTAAATATATGATTTAGAATGTTGACTGGACGGCAAAATCAAAAAATTACTGCCCCGTTTGGCATACACTGGTTTAGTATACACAGCTGGTTGCTTCATTAAGGGTGGCAACATGATAATTACAGATGAGGAAGTGATAGCAGCTGGCCATTGGCTGAGCTGACTGTCAATCAATCATATTCAAAATAAATGTAATGCTTTATAGAAATTTTCTTAGTGTGGTACAAAAAAAAAATCACCCCTTTAGAGTTATCATGGGTGTGAATTCAAACAACTGAGAGGGAAAAGGTTTTTTGAACCACGCTGTAAATATGTTTATTTCTACTCTGAAGTCAGACATTTTAACATGGGAGTCAATGGAGATTGACCAATTTTTGTAGCTAGCTTCTATCAGCTAGTCAAAGAACTGCAACAAAACTTAGCCCTGCATGAGGCTCAATGCGGAAGTTAGATGGTTGCACTTGGCCCCAGCTCGCAAAAGATGTGCTTCATTTGCTCAATTGCTAAGTCTGAGCTTCATAGAGGAAATAAACATAAGCACTGCAAGCTGCAGCACTGCAGCAAAGAAGATACACGACTACTGGGTATCTGGTAGTGTAATTAACATGAACTCCTCCAGGGGTGTTGCTGACATTTTGAGTTGCCTCCTACTGATACCATTGTCATACCAATTTAAAAAAAAGTAACAAGAAAACTGGATACTGTGCCTCAGTTCCGCCCCCACGTGCAGTTGAATATGCTAGCCTTAGTCTGATTAGCCACAATTTTATTGGCACCTTTAAATTAACCTTTTACTTTTCATAATCAGTATTAATATGCAGCCAGTTAGCTGAACGCAGCATAAACAATTGCTAAACTAAGCTAAACCAAGCAAGAATTGGTTCTGTCTTCATGTAAAGTCTTGTGTGATAATTACAAAGGTGGATAGTGATGCTGCACCAGATCAGATTTGAAAACTTTGTTGTAAACACCTGGGTCCTATATTTGCTTTGTGTTTCATGTGGAGTCTTACAAAGCTCATAGTTTCTGCTAATATGATGACTATGTGAGTTGACAGTTTGTAACACAATAATTCAGTGCTTTTTTTCTGTCCTTTGATGAGAATACATAATGATGGTGCTCTGCAGGAAGGCAGATGGGTTATAAATCAGTCATCAGGACTTGGCTGTACAGTGACACTGTGCGATGACAGATTTTCTTTTTTTCCTTTTTCCTGCATGCCAGAGGTCCAAGCGCTTCATATTTCATCACAGTTTCAATGTCAAGAATGCAAAAAGAAATCTGAATCTATTTACATTTGTAGACATAAGGGTGTCTACCAAAAGGTAAGAAATACAGCAGAGTGACATCTAATCTACAAGTTGTAAATACTGTTCAGAGATGGGTCTCCTCTGGTGCCCTGGTGAGCACGCTCAGTGGTGGAGTGCACCAGTGCCATTCTGTTCTCGGAAACCCATATTATTGCATCAGCTGCAGAGCTCCTGCATTTTTTCAGTGAGTTATGTTCGGCATGTGTGGAGGATGATAAACAGGGCCACGCCCAGCATTCGCTTTATGGCCAGGTTATGGTGCCCCACTCAATCAACATCACGGTTCCACCTACGCCTCCAGCCTTCTATCTGTCTTCTCGAATGCAAACACGCGGCCTGCGCTTCCAACAGCACTCTCCAATCAATGAGGAGTCGCGGGAGGAAGGTGGCTGAAGGTTAATGTGTGCAGGCAAAAAATTAATGTCATCACTTACGCAGACGTGGATGGAACGAAACCAGAGTTACTGCAGGTCAGTGTAACAACTTAAATCCATCGTACGTTTAAGTTCATATACATGTCTTCTGTGCTCTTAGAGAAATATTGAAATACTATAAACATTGACATGAGTGAGTCGTTCTGTGTCACAGTGTTCATGGTTCACAGCGTTCATGGTTCACGAGACATAATTTTTGCAGCACTTGGTAAAACTGTACAAGAGTGCAAGTAATCATTTTACTTCTCTTAAAAATCCAAATTGTACTGGAAATCTTTAGCAGAGAAGTGCAATTTATTTTGAAACAATATCAATCTGAAGCAATATGACATTCATTTTAATGGGTATTAAATATAAATGCGATTTATTGAATACATCAGAATGAAGTTTACATGTGTTAATTTCATAAAAAGTAACATCTGCTACTTTATCAAGACAAAAAGGCTGAATGCCATTTGCTTCCTCACTCTTCACCCCAAAGTCATAGTTTCATTCCCCGTAATGGCTGTTGTCAGCAGTCTCACCTTGCAGAGAGATTCCAGGCAGCAGCACCCTCGTCCAGAAAGCACGACACCTTCTGATTTACAGCTGCTGTGGCTGCACGACCATCTGGACCATAACCACTCTGAAATATGTGTCAGTCTTTTTTTTATATTTTTGAGAGAAAAGAAGACTAAAATCCACTTGCAAAATGGATCTGAGCCTGGAAGGATCTACTTTCCTTTCTCGGCTTTGTGACTTCACTTTTACAGATATGCTTGTGCTATTTTCTTTTAGAGAAATTCAAACATAATTTACGTTGTGTTTTTATTTTATAAACAGACTCAAATAGACTCGTCTTAGTGATCAAAACTAAAATGGAAGAATTTTTTCTGTCTTTGCATTTTATATTTTTCACACATCTTTCATACCTCAAATGTTTTAAATATGCAGTGGAAGAAGGTAAAAACCTTTTTCCTGCACAATACAATGTGATGTTAGAAAAAAGAGTTGTTTGTCTGAAATCCAATATGCAGTCAGACCATATGCAGTCTTCTGAACATAACCTGTCTGTGTAGAAATGTGCTTTATTCATGACTATGTAGTGATATAAATGTGGATCACCATCTTTTAATGACCTGTGCCCCTGATTCAGTGTGTCTCTAATGAGCCTTCTGTTGGAGTGTGTGTGCACTGGACTGTATGATGAGAACCAGGTGAAACATCTGGTGTCATATAAAAGGTGTTAGAGCATTAAGAGCGGATTTGAACAGGCTTCAAAATATCTGCAGATGTAAGCAGGGTTCTGCTGAGGTCAGCCTCTGCAATATGACTTCTGTCCTGCAGGTGACACTGTTGGACTCAGAAAATATCAGGTTCAGCCACTTCAGCAACTGATTCCACCATCAGGGACATCAGAGACATCAGGAGGAACTTGGGACAAAATTGAGGTTTAGGTGTTGAAGCGACGTCTGACAACCACGTCCTGAATTAGACCCTTCCAGATTAGATCTGTAAATCAGCCACTCTCAATCAACAAGATCACTTTCGCTGCCAATTGATTGGAATAAATTATTCAGAAATAGATGTACAGTAGCCTACATGCTTGGAGTTTCAAGGGCAAGCACTTTCGTGGGTCGATTAGACTGGAAGGGAGCATGTGAGATGCAGTTGAAGCATTGATGTCAGAAAATGTGATTTGCAAGTACAACATTTAGCAGCATGTGCAGAGTACAGCAGTGTTTGACACAAAAACAACAATAGTAATGGTGGATTTTATATATCTCTGCCTCAGAGTGTTAGTTTAAAAAAAAAGAATAAAAGTCCAATTTCTTTCAACATGTATTACTTTTATTACATGGAAATGAAGCCAAAGTAACTCTTCTTCATAATTATTGTTATTATTATTACTATTTTTGGCTTTAAATGTAGTTGCAAACTTTTAAAACCTCAGCATCAGAATGCATACATCTTCTTGTATTTTGATTTTTTTTAACACAAAATTTAAAATGTAATTCAAATAGGCATTTCTTACACTTCAACAGGGCTAATAGGTTGTCTGCTGATGGAATTTACTAAACTGTGTGGAGCTATTTTGCACAAAATAATAATTATGTGCAAATAATGATTAAGCCACGTAAATTAAATTCTGCCACAATAGCCCATGAGAAACAGGAAGTAACGGTAGTGCTACCTTCTCTGGCCACGAGGTGGCACTCTAAACCAAGCTAAATCTCTAACAAGGACATAAAATCAATCAACCTATGTATGTATGTATGTATGCTGAGACATTTGTTATCTCAAATGGGACCTTTTGTGGATCTGTTCAAAAGAATGTGTGCGTAAAAGAAAAAAGAAATCTTTAAGCTGAGCTCTGTACCTTTTTTTCCCAAATGCCAATAATGATGGAAAGGACAGAGGTCAGGGGAACAAGAGAAGAAGTTACAGTTGAATTAATGACCTATTTAAAATGCTTACACAAAGTTCTTGAATGCAAGTTTGTCTTCAGACACTCTTAGCACTGAGTCAGGACACAGGAATGCTTTTGCATGAGTTTCTCTTTAAAAGAAAAAAAATCTTCTTTTGTATGTCTTTTTAAGTTTCAGTTTGGATTCAAATATTTGAAGTGATGATCTTCTCTGTTCCAAAAGGGGGCAGTAGAGTCTCGTGTTGGGAGACTGATGGGGCTGCAGCTCACCTACAGCTCTCTGTTCATGTTATAGTTTTCTTGAGCCTGCGTTCTTCACGCTGTTTCACTGGGACTAATTAAAGTGTCCTTCATCAGAAACAAAATATTAATGATCGATCTGGTTTGTTCCCAGTCTCGTACCAAAATGCTTGCTTTAGTTCAGTGCTCTTTAATTGGACAAGGTAAACACCGATACATATTTAAAGTATAAGGCAGCATCATGTAAACATTAAATTATCAAGTCTCTTTCCTGTTCTCCTCCTTTCACAGACTATCTCTGCTTCAAATCCAGACGGGATGATACAAAGGATGTTTATTGAATTATATAAAATAAATGGCAAATCTCCTCTTATAATAAACTCAGTTACAGATGGCAACTCTAGATGAAAAGTAAGACTGCAAGTTGTTTTGAGAGGGAGAAAAAAATGCACAATATGTCGATAATTCCTGTGCAGCAAAGAGTCAGCCAACACATGAGGAGGATAATCATATGGAGATGATGCTGGTGACTCTATGATTAATGGGCCCATTTTCTTTGCACAGCTTGGTTAGTGGGCTTACTTGGCCCCATTAGGAAGAAGCCTAAAGCCACCCGGTTTTTGCTGTGTGCCATTCATCAGAAAAACATAAGCAACAGAAATGGTTTCATCTTCAAGGTAATAAAACAAGCACATTGAAATACAGACAAACACATTTCTAGATTCCTTCTGGGGATGCTTTTTGGTGAGATCTATTCACACCTGTGTTGGGGGGTATTATGTCTGGAGTTGTATGAGGGAGGGGAAACAGAATCGAGGGTCCATCTCTCGATTGCATCAACCTGCAGATCAGAACTGGAGGCAAAAAGTTTCTGATTTCCATCCTCACCCTATTGACTACAGAGAGCAAGAGTGGCAAACACTGACCAGACAGCCACAGAGACATGTCAGTCCGCCTTTCAGAGAAATATGCAAATCCACTGTTAAATTTCATTTTTCTAATCCCTTTAATCAGAAACAGGGGAATAAAGCCAGCTGGTAGGAACCCATGTTAAGATGTAATTAAGCATCTGATTGAATTTCAGTGCATACCAGAGCGTGTGCCAAGGCAGGAGTGGGAGGAGAGGGTAGAAGATAGAAAGAGGCGGAGGGATGGGCACTTGTACACCAGACTGAGCACTGCGACTCATTGGGGGGGACACATTGCCCGCTGATGGGGGACCTGGAGCTCACTTGGTATTTTCCAGCATGCTCCACTGGATGAGTGAACAGCGATCAGAGGCACATTTTTATACATTACTAAGAGGCCTCCCATGTCAATCATCTCCCTGCTGGTACTGAAATGGGTTTCTCCCGCTTGAATCCCAGAAAACAGACATGAGCAGCATCACCACAAGTCACAATATGTGAAGGAAAGCAGCACAGAGGCCGTTATGCTAGATTGTTTGCCTGCTAAGTGAATAATGACAGGCTTTTCCTCTTACAAGCCATTCAACATGGGTCTGTTTCACCACACACTACTTGTTCGGGGGGCGTCAGTAACGGCAGATATACTGCATGCACACCTGGGTATATGTACCCTAATCCACGTGTACTTGATAAAAGCACATCTGGGAGAGAGAACACACACACAGAGCGTAATGAAATTCCTTTGCTCAAAATCTGCTCGGCTCCAAACAGAGTCAATATAAAGCCTGGTCTGGGGAAAGCGAAGGGCTGTCACAGCAGATAAGTTGAGCTTGGATATAGAAAAGATCCATTACTGGGAAACCTTGTTTCACCGAACGATGCAGAAAACCTATGGGGCTCTGAAGCAGCAGGAAGGAGGGGCTTCAGTTCATGAAGAAAAAAAAGGCAGACAAAGACAGGTGACAGAAGTCGACAGGTCATCATGCGTGTGCCCTACCACCGTCCTTTCCCAGTAATCCTTCCCCCGGTTCCGCGCTGTTGCTGTCAGCACCAAAGGCACATCTGCCGAACAAGCTGACCAGACTTAAAGGAGAGCGAGACTCTGCCATCCTCACCTCAACAGCCTCGAATACCTTCACTCACAACTATTCAACAATATAAAAGAAAGATATCATTTGACTGTTGCTAAGCATTTCTGACAGTATACTTAAGTTTTAGAAGCCTGAACTTGTCTAATCTATCGATTCAGAATGCACTACTAAATAGTTAAAACCTTCAAACTCCTTTACTTCAGGATAATAATTTTGCCCTGTTCCTATGCAGACTCCATTAAAAGAACAGATCTCACCAGGCAGTCTTATATACTCACTTAGTAAACTTTTCTTCCCACAGCAGCTCTGGCACCTTTCAAAGCAATTTGCTTTGTGGTAATAACAGAAGAAAAGTGAATGTTAAATTGAACGCAGGCAGGAAAAGTGCCTTTTCTTCTTTATTTGTCTTTCCACTGACAGATTTAACACTGCACTTCTACGCCTATTTACTGTACACGGCTATAGATAGCTCTTTGTCCACAAAGCACAAAGAGAAGTGGAACTGTTATGTGTTTGTTTACGACTCATTGTGGGAAATTGACAGCCTTTTCAGGGAGACAAAAGGACAGAGGTAAGCAGTGGTTCACTGAGAGGTGACGTATGATCAAACGTGAAAACAGTATTGATTTTTCCTCAGTTGTGTTTGCACCGTTTGCCACTATTAAATATGGATTCTGTGAGTCTGCCATCTTGACTTTGTCTTGAAATTGACACTTTCTCTATAAAGGGCAGTAGCTTTTTCAATAAAGCCCAGAATTATGAGAGAAGAACTAACACACCATCACACACCATGTGGAAGCTCTCAGGTTAAATGACAAGAAAGGTCTGTGAAAGGAAATGTGGAACTTTCTTGCAATAATAAATAGAAAGTGTGTTTACGATCATGTAAAACCACTGACACGTTATTTAACGGAGGAAAAAAGTAATGCCTTTAAGGTAGCCCATGTTCTGTTCCAAACACAAACATGTGGCCCAGTAATTAAAGGAAATTTATCTTTGTTAAGCTGTGCTTTGTTGTTACTCCAGTTCCCCATACGGTTAAACGTTGTGAAAGCAGAAATGGGATTATTATTAAACAGAAAATTGAGCAATTTTATTTTTCCACAGCTCACTAGTTCTTATTTTTATAGACATAAATTAAGCACAACCTCTAGCTAAATAATAGCCTATTTCACAACAGTGCATACCAGGAAAAAAAAAAAAAAGCTAATAATATAAACCAGTAGTGTGACCATATAGTTAGAGACATTCATTAAAACACAATGTCCTGTGGTTAAAGCATCTCTAATTCCAGGAAAGGAAGAGGGGATCTCGGTATATTTTTGCAGCAACAACACGATAATGTTGTCTGCAGCACTGGTAATGGTCAAACATCCCATTCAGTGCAGCTTTAGCTTTTGTCTGCAGATGAATAAATCCAGGTTGATGCCCATCTAATGTAGTGTTTAAAGCCTTTTCCTGTGACAAATTGCACATTACTGTGGATGCCATGTCTTTGTGAAGTGCTTCCTGCATTCTAGCACCTTTTTAGATGGGTTTTCTCAGTTAGACATGTTTCCTTCCTGCATGAATACTAAAATAAAATAAAATAAAATAAAATAAAATAAAATAAAATAAAATAAAATAAAATATTGGAGAGCACCTTTAAAAAGGAAGTAGTCTATATGTATTAATTAGGGGGAGTGGATAAGTTGAAACATTGTTACTGTGGAACCCTATCAAGTGTTAAAAGTGCTATATCACTAACAATTTAAAAAAAAAAATTGCTTGCCTTTCAAATGTCCACTGCATTATTTAAGCATCACCTGGAAACAACTAGGTGTGCTGCACATATAAAAAGAAGTAAAAAAAACAACAAGATAAATAACATCTGCCAGAAGTATTTTCTCCTAAATTTCATTCAGCAAAGGATATGCAAAATACAAACTAGGCTATATATGGTACAACAAAAGATCTTCAAACACAAAACCCAAGAACAGCAAAGACTTCTATTGTGGCCATTCCCGCAAATAATAAATCAGTCATCACCTAAGCCAATGATATCAGTTAGGTAGATAGATCCTGAATCCACCTATGGAAAGAGTCTTGCTTAGACTAAGAAAATGAGGACACAAGTGTCCCAGACCACATTTAAATACGTGCTGAGTATTCGGATCTGAATCTGTCCAGAACCTCGCGTTAGTCAAGGCCACTCTTGACTGGACATCCTTGCACAAATGTAAATGCCAGATCACAAAAATGTTATAGGCTTTTAAATGACAGTTTTTAAACACAAATGCAAATGCAAACACAAAGAGAAAGTAATATAATCTTCCCCTATATACTCTAGACTTTTTCCACATTTGAAAGTGACATATGTTTCCCTTTTACTTATTTACACACAAATACACACAAGCACATGCCACACAAGGCATAGTCCTACCATCAGCATTATTTTGAGAGCATCTTTGGCTTCTTTAGTTTATGGAGTGTGTTTTTATCCCCTGCTGTTGTTTATGTCCATATTGTGATTTTGTCAAATGTCCACTAAAACACAAAGCTGACAAGGCTTTAAGGGTATCAATGAAGATTAAAGTAACTGTGCAAACAGTGGACTTTGTCTATGGCATGCCTGATGCAAAACAACCAGTTGATCATATAAATGTGTGAATATCAAGCACACTTGTGTATAAGGTCAAAAATGTACTGATTAAGTTTTAAAATCTAGCACAACAGTTTATGTCAAGGGTTGAAAACAGTAAGCAATGTGTTAGAGGGCAACATGTTTGAAGCACAATAGAGACCACACGTTTTGACCTTCAGATTAGTATACATAGACTCACAGATGCACCCATACTGAATTATGCAGGCAGGAATGCCAGCAAGTATGTGCTCATACAGGTATGTCACCGTCTCAAAGCCAGTCTCATTATTCTGTGTCCCTTGACATTTGAGCACCACGGAGAGCTCCCATATTAATCTTGAGCTGAGCGTCTCCTGTTCCCTGCACATTCCTGCCCCTAATGACAGTTTTATCATAACTTATTATTGCTGCCCCAACTGTGAGCTGAGATTATGTAAATGCTGTATGTTTGGTGCGGAAAACATCTTCATGTTTTGCTCAATGGTCGCTCAAGCGGGAATCTAATTCAGCTCACCGACAGCATAAATGAATCGGCTTGTTATGGTTTGAATAATGGCCTCAGCAGTAGGAGATGGGGTTGGCTAGCTGAAGGTTGAGAAGGAGAGACCCACTTAGCTAGATGCCGCCTTACCGGATTGTACCTCCGCTTCATTCATTACCTTCCATCACGTCCCGCATTTGCAATAAGCGACACCATTACAGGATGATTTGCCTCAAACGTGGGGTTGAAACAACATCTCAAGGCAAGAATAACTGCTCCAAGATTTGTAATTTGGGCTTCAATATAGGCCGATAATAAAGCTTCAGATTCCCACACTCACACACCCAGCCTACTCTCTTTGTTTTGTCTCTGTATCTTTTACAGACAAACATTAAAAGAGGCAATAATGCACAAAATAAGACCACGGCTGTAATGGGATTTTCTCGAATGCACAACATATTAATTGCCATTAAAGCTGAAGAGATGCCCACAGTTTGTGTCTCTACGTTTCTCTTACTTTCAAAACACCAGTGTCTCTATTTTTGTCTTTCTGTTGCTCAGTTTGCTTGTCTGTCGGTGTCTTAGAAATTCTCTGGTGCTTCTAACAGGCCTATTTATCTGAGCAGTCATGTCGGCAGTCTCACAAGCTGCAGGCCAGATTTCCAATTACACCCTGTTTTTGAGAAAAGGAGAATGTCTTTAGATTTAAGCAGTTAATGCTGCAGTTGCAGCCTCTATCTTGATATGTGAGAGGCTCCAACTTTCAAAGGCAACACAGAGATTATATTTGTAACATAAGCAATCCCCATGCAGCATTTGAAATCATACATTAACAGATTTCTCCTATACTGTTCATCCTCTTTTCATTGTACACTGACAGCCTCTTCTTCACTAGCACATAAATCCCTAAAACCATTCCTGGCACTGCCAGACACATCGGGCCTCTTACTGCTACCCCACATGATCAACTCCCATCCTTTTTAATTAGATAAATGTCCTTTAACTATTGTTTCATTGCCTGCTAACATGACTAATTGTATGAATCCTAATCAATTGGCAGCTTGTGCCGAAAATAAAAAGACTAGACCCTTGACATTAATCACTTGCACACCATGAGATAATGAGTACAGTTCTTCCTCTGAGGACAATAAATTCAGACAAGATTATAAAGCATAACTTCTGACATGGCCAACTGTCTGACACTGGCTATGGTTCAAATGGCATACTTTCGTAAATATACTTTCTGCAACTAGAATGGCAGTGTACATGTGTACTTCATGATGTCACAGCTCAGATACAAGGATAACACATATTCAAAAGCATCTACGCTCTAACTGAACACAAAATAAACACTCCAAATATTAATATAAAATAGAATATACCACAGACTCCTCTGGTACAAGTGTTTATAGCCATGTAATGAACAAAGTTCAGTGGAAGAAAAAAACCCCACTGAAAAATGCTGAAAGAAACAGGTTCTATCCTTATAACTTAGCCACAAATATTGCCCTTCTTATATAAGAGCTTAAAATGCACCAACATTGGCACCGGAGACAGACCACGCACCTTAATTTTTTGACTGGAAGCGTGGTTTTAAGATAATAATTTAAAAAATAATAATTTGTAAATCCTTGCCCTTACCTGAAAAATCGTGGCCATTGTTAGAAAGGTTCAGCTGTTAATGCTAATGACAAACCCATAAGCCTGTCACTGTGATCATAATCACTACTACAAACAGAGCACAGACGGTCTCAGTGCTCCCTTGACTGCCACAAAGAGCGTGCAGTGGGGAAATGATGGTGTGAGCCACAGACAGCAAAGTGAGGAGAATAAAGAGAAAAGAAGCCTGCTTCAAAGTAAACAGTCCACATTTGTGGATCTGTCCAAGTCAGAGGTGGGCAGAAGTGCACACTGGGGGAGCATTTCTCTGCCTAGTCTACGAGGTCATTGATTGTAAAACCACTGAGACTCGACACAACAGCCTGCAGGCAGGGACAGATGGGTCGGTATCACTGGAGCACACCGGAAGCACCAACACTGCTGGGGCCACCTGATCCCAGATGGCTGGGAGGACCAGGGACAATGAATTATGAGTGATGCAAAACCACTGGCTAAGCATGTTAGAGCATTTGTCATGATCTGGGTAGATGTAGGGCTAAGGGAGTGGTGTTTCCTTGCCGACTAAGCAATACTTCTGTCTAAACATGTTTGTAGAAATGCTCACCCTGAGAATAGAAAATAAACCCAAAACTGCATCTACTGAGACAACAAGTATAGTTTTTGCCATGTTTATCAGATAAACTACCTAGAAAAAAAAGTGGTTTCTTACCTTCCTGCACAGATAAGCTCACACCCACACAAGTTTGTGCAAGCTGGTCTGTCTCTCCTGAACTGCAGGCAACTTCTTATTTTGTAGTCACGTCAGTATATTTAGGTGAGTGGAGCTGCAGCGCTTCTCCTTGGCTCCAGGTCAAGGCTTTTGTCCGCCTGGGACTCAGGCTTCTGCAGGCTTCTCAGTGCTCTAATGGGGCACCGAGGGAGAGGAGCCTTCAATCGGGACCGTCTACCTCCCTTGGCAAGCTTAATTGGGTATAAAGAGAGGTAGCCCTCCCTACACCCTCTACCTTGGGGTAAAGCCAATGATATGTTTAAGTAAAGACTCCAGACGTGGTGTGCAGGTTAAAGCAAGCTTTGCCTGGAAGGGAAGGACAGTGTCTCACTGTATCTTTGTCTTCTTAAGAGACAAAGACACTGGACTATCAACTGAAAACAGTTTTTAAATTTTTTTAAAATTTAATCGATTTACTTTATGTCTAAAAACCAGAAGGCGCTGTTAAAGCCCTGTTGGTTTACCACTGTTTTGAAAGCTGCTACATTGATGAATGGACTTCACTGTCACTTCTACCTTGTGTTGTTCAGTTTTATTCTCAAACTGATAAATCAAGTCAGAAGGCATTGAATGTCCAGTAGCACTAAGGTATTGCCAGTGGCATTACTAATCATGAAACCTCTGCAGTTAAAGAAAAAAGACAACATCAACAGCCACAGTAACAAGAACAAAAAAAATCCATAAAAAGGAGGATAAATCACTGTGAATCTGTAGATTAATAGCATTGAACAATGAACCCCTTTCCCACCATTCCTTCAACAGCGTTTTAAGTAAGACTATAGCAGGAAGGGCTTGGTGGGGGTGGGTGCTGCATGAAGAGAAGTTTAATGCATATTAATACACTAAAAGCCATGAGACCTTTTCTAGGTGATGGATTGTCACTACTAAATAAGTGAACATGTCATCGGCAGAGCTGCATGTATCAACAGTGAGGGATAAAGATAAATAGGTTTAAGTAAAAAAAAAAAAAAAAAAAAAGGAAATGGCAAAATAAGGGTATATTAGAGGTGGAAGTAATAAAGTACTTTGTTACTGTGCTTAAGTAGATTTTTCAGGTGTCTGTACCTTACTTGAGTCTTTATTTTTCTGAAGTCTTTTTACTTTTATTACTTACATTTAAACACAAAAACCTGTACTTTCTACTCATTACATTATAAAAACAGGCTATTTACATTTTCCAACCTCCACAGATGAAGACCTTACATAAAAGACATTACTAACTAGAGAGGGAAATCAAGTGAGTGTTTGGGTTATGATAGAGAGAAAATTTGCAAGGGGACATGGAAGAAAAAGGACCCAGGGAGTTTTGTTGAGTCAGACAACAGCAGATTCAGAAAAGCAAAACATTCCTCATCCATGGCAATACTGAAAAGAAATGTTTGATGTTGTTGGCTCCAAGAATGATTCATGCTGTGTGTCTTGTACAAACCTAAAACTCATAGACTTCTAGTGTACAAGAATGTGCCTTCTAACCTGAAAAAACACAATTTTAAAGTGTATTTTCAGTTGTTCTTGTTAATTTATTATTTTAAGGAAGTCATTGTACAACTTTAGCAATGCTCTGGGACCTCTGGTCAGTTCAGTCTTCATTATTTTTTAACTTGCTGCAAATGTAATCTGTCTAGTAATTTTGCTCCCTGTACCAGCTCTATGCAGGTTAACAAAAGAATAATTTCCAGCTTTTTGTGTCTGATTGTTTTAGTTCTGATGAGTTACCAAAAGATGTGTTAAACATTGAGGGCAAAAAATTATTTTCACTTTTTATGTTTTTACTGAAGTACATTTAAGACTGTACTTCCTTATTTTCACTTGAGTAAAGCTGGTAAATCAGTACTTCTACTTTTACCTGTGTTTTTTCACACAAGTATCTGTACCTCTACTTGAGTATAGAATATGAGTACTTTCATCACCTCTGGGTATATATAGTATGAAGTTGATCTTAATTTTTGAATCAACAGCAATATGACCAAATCATAAGGCTGCATGGAGTGGAATATTACTTAGTGTCCAGATATTTTGATGGCAGTAGATTGTATTTCTTTTTCATCTGATATGCAGAAATTTGGATTGACTCTGTCTCAATTGCACATTGAAATTCCAAAAAATTGCATTCCTGGTGGGTGGTTGTATAAGAGAAAAGGTTTGTATTTTCTAATATTATGACTGACTTTACTGTTGTGCTTTGGGACATATTGGCTGTTATCTATTAGTTTGCTGTTGCATTTTATTTAACTTATTTATTTTAATCATGGCATATATTTTTTTAAGGTATTAATCATAATCAGAAATACAGTCTCACTTTTATTGAAACTTAATAAGTTCTAGACTGTAAATTGTTTTTTTTTTTTTGTTTTTTTTGCTCTTGTCCACCATATCTACTGAAATTGTTTACTGAGGGATGGGCTCCAGCAGCCCCGGCGACCCTGTAGAGGATTAAGCAGGTAAAACGGATACTTCAGAAGTGTCTGTATGCCTGGACGAAAGACATTTACCAATATGCCAGTCTAAAGTGAATGGTTGAAGATATCCATAGCCCAAAGCCACTGGAGGAAGAAAAAAATGTATAGCTGCAATTTTTAAATAGCATTACTGCACACATTAGAGCAGTTTTTATTTATTCACAATTGACCCACTCTTTTACCAAAAATGGAGAATATTTGTCAGTGCTAGAACCAGCATAACCACATAAGTGATGACAAATCAATACTAAAGAGGACCACTTCTCTCGTGACAGATAGCGCTGCAAATGTCAAGATCTCTGAATGCTTCAGCAGGAGAAGACACCGCCACATGCACCAGCATACTGAAAAATGCATGTTGTTAAAAGAAGATAGTTTGATATAACCAATCATGAGACGGGATTAAACCCTTGTAAACCTTTAGCGCAGATGTTTGTGGCGCTGATGGGGTGAAGCAGGGAGGGGTAAGTGTTTGACAGCGCGTCAGATGTGCTGAGAACATGTCAGGCAGGAGTGATGTGAGCCCTGTCAGCTCTTCACTCACGCTTCATCCCAGAGCGCTGTGTCAGCATCTTCATTATTGATTTGTGGCTTCTTTGGGGAATTTGGGCCTGATCCGTTGTCGCGGGAGCAGCAAAACCAATTGCATAGAGAAAGCAGATGTATAAATAAGAAATGTTCTGCATGAGGACACTGCGAAATGACACACTGACACAGTCACCTTGAAATAAGCCTCTTCTGCAGAGCAATCAGTACTGACCATAGCTGTAAAGCCCTTAGACACTGACATGGTCACATCTCCATTGACTGTCAATGTGCTTTTAAATAGAGCGTCACTGTCTTTCACTGGCTTCAGCTGCGAGCTTTTCTCAAAATGCCACTGAGATTTTTCCATCGATTTATATGACTCCCATAAAATTATAAGGCAAGTGTTAAATCTGCCATTAAAGGTCTCATTAAAGTCTGTAATTGCTACTCTGAATAGTGTCCTGTCATTCCTTACTGTTGCTGTCAAAGGATATTTCAGGATGTCAGAGACTATAAAATCTCGAGAGGAAATCTTCTTAAAACAAACCCCATTATTTCTGTGAGAAAGATCAGAATGAGCCATCTGTGCTTCTATTTTACCTGCGACTCTTGAAGCTTCTTTATAAACTTGATTGAAGATGACAAAAGGAGACTGATGAAAGAGTAGAAGATATTCATTTGTTCCTCCTGCCTGAGGCCATTTGAAGCCATTTGATTTTCTTATTCATTTCACTCCATAGGTAAGTCACACATCATCACAGCTCTAAGACAGCCTTCTCTTTCAGTTATAGTTCTTCAGTGTGATATGATGAACGCAAGACTTCATAAAACAGCTATATGTATAAAAATAAACAAAATAAAATGGAGTTTACACTGCAACTTTGGTGCTGTTGAGTGAGAGTTCAGGGGATCCTTTCACATCTCTGTGCCTTGTTTAATGCTGTTGCTGCTCTTAGTAAGCATGAGCTCAGCACCTTCGCCTGCCCCTCAAACGTGCCCAGAACAGCCAAGTCAGCACACAGTGAAGACAGTTTCAACCACGATGCACGCATTCAGCATGCTAAAATGTTTACTATGCTTCACTGTGGCTGGACGAAGAAAAGTGGCTGCACCTTACAAAAGCACAAAGAGCTGTTAGAGGTGGGAAAAGAGGTGTGAAAGCATGTAAAAATCTAAAAACTTCAGAAAATTTGATCATTGGTTCTCTCAGAGATCTATGTCCAATCAGTAGGTTTGGATGTGAAGAGGAGCTACTCAGCGGGTGTCTGTGACCCACCTCGGCTCAGCACTCTCATCATCAAACACAGCTGGGATCAAGTGATTACATGAGTGGTGTTGGGTTGGATGCACAGCAAGGGTGAGCCGTATACTACTTTCCTTTGCGCTCACGGAGCTGGGTGATTAGGACAAAGCAAGAGAAGCTGTTAGATAAGAAAAAACATACTTCCAATGACAGTTCGCTGGAAGCAAGATTGATAACAGAGCACACAAAGGTCTGAAGCAGTGTGGCCATTTGAGAAGAAATTCTGGACCTCCTCCCCCCCATCTGACCACAATCCATAAAAAGTCTGGGGTCTGTCAGCACCCACTGACAGGCAAACCTGAAAATGATACTGGTCCTCACACCCCTGAACCCTCCAGCACCTAATCTGGATAATCTGATACTGTGTCATGGACAAAGAATGAAGCCTGACAGATTTTAGGGGCATTTATGGAAATGTGTGTGTGTGTGTGTGTGTGTGTGTGTGTGTGTGTGTGTGTGTGTGTGTGTGTGTGTGTGTGTGT
>JAOWBL010000005.1:4849256-4865251 GCA_028564865.1 Zenarchopterus dispar
GTGTGTGTGTGTGTGTGTGTGTGTGTGTGTGTGTGTGTGTGTGTGTGTGTGTGTGTGTGTGTGTGTGTGTGTGCTTTGCATATTATGAGCAGACTAAAGTTAAGAAGGCAGGTTGAAGGCTTCTTCAGCCCTGTTGTTCATATGGAAATGAGCACTAATAAAGTCAACAGTGTCAACCTCACATCTCTGCTTTGTCAGATTGATAAAGGGCACCAGAAGTAATTAATTTCAGTCAAAATAGTGAATGCAGAAGGTCAGGAAAATTATGTTATAGACAGTGAGAGGCACTATTGTGTAGGTGTCAGGTTTTATGTCTTCACTAATCTCTCAGAGCCCTCACACAATTTCATAATCAACATTTCTAAATTAATAATGGTTCATAATGTCTATTTAGACATTAATTTAAGCCAAGAAAGAAAGAGTGCTGGGAATAAGCATAAAATATGATTTGAAGATTTATTAAGTGTATGACATTGTTAGGTATCATTAACTAGATCATTAAGGGTCTTGCACTTGTATAGTGTCTTTTTAACCTTAACCCCAGTTTCAATAGCATGCTTTATGGTGTGTTTCAATTTACTTCTTCACACAAGCACACTTATAATACAATGCTTCTGTTTTAGATACACTCCATATATGGGTGTGCTGTGTTTCTACAACCTACCACGAGGCAATGTGGGGTTCATGTTGGAGGTGAACCCACTCTGACCATTTTGTCATAGACACCTCCCTGTAGCTTGGATACCTTGTTGCACATAAACTGCAGCACAGAAACATCTACTAGTGTTGTTTTTGTGTTGACCTGTAATGCATTAACAAGCTGTGAGCCACAACAGTGTAGTAATGGATGACATGTGAGCGGGTCACATTTATGATCTGATGGGGGGCGTCACTAACCGTGATCCGACTGATAACATATAAAGCTGTTTACTCACTGATAAATGGAATAAACCAGGCACGTCCTAAATACAATAGCAAACTTATTGTCAAAATATGGTGACTAGTTTCAGTTAGAAAATCCCTTCTTTAAAATGTTTCCAGTGTAACTTACCAAGAAGATTGTAAATCGTACATGATTTTATATGGAACCTCTTAACTGCATCTAGGAACTACAAAGAGATTCAAAATGTGCTTTGTATTCTATAAACTTAATGCACTCCCCATTCTGCATGCAGCACTTTTTCTCTATAATCACAAACCATGAGCATAATATGGGTAATGTGCAGTTTTTGTGTCACGCCCAAGAACACTTCGATGCCTGAAGGAACTGGGGATTAAATTTTCATCCACAACTGTCCAGAAAAATGTTGAGGAGGCTTTCTGTGATTCCGCAAACTAACTATATAAATAGGCTCCCTAGTTTTCAGAGTAGAGGAGCTGTGTATCTCTCTGCACACCACCTAACAACTAAAAAAACTTTTTATAAGCAGTATAGAATGACAAACAGTGTGGGACTTATTTATGTCAAAATTAATGTGAATACATAGCAGTTTTGCAATAATCCACTCATTTACAAGTAAGTATGGAACTTTATGGTCTTTATGGTCACTATGGCTGATGTATCTTCTATTACGAGAACATTTAAAGAAAAATATATTTTTTCTGTACCTGAAAACATGTATCTGGGTGTCTGAAGTGAATTCCAACTGAAAAACTTTGACATAACAAAATCCTATCACTTTGGCTGGTGCCTCCCAAGGCTAAAAATCTAATTCAGTGAGCTATATAGTTTTACAGCATTCTGTGGCACCACAAACCCACTTTATCTATCCTTGGTGTATTTATCTTAACCTAAATTCACATTACTCTGCATTTGTTGTGTCTTGAAAGTGAGTATCATAAAGCTGCAGAACCAGTTTCAATTGTGTGCACTCGTAAAGGACTTCTGACCAAGTAATACTTCAACCACTACAGGCAATAACTACTAGATGCATTAAACTTGTCATACATTCTCAACCTGTTTTCATTCATTTGCCATTACAATAACTTAGACCTGGAAACTGTGAAAAATATAAATGTTGGTGTAGCAAAATAGCTGTGAAGAGTATATCAATATATCGCTTTGAGCAGCTGCTGTTTGTGCGACGCTGTAACCTTCAAGCTACGCCTCGTGCAATAAACTCCGCGGGGCTGATAAAAGTGAATGCTGAGTACACAGCTGCACTTGTGCAGCAAAGCCTGAAGCTACGACAGACACAGGCAATACAGTGCAGCAAAAGAACAGCAAGACAACGGAGGCAGCTCTGCTTTCCCTCACTCGAAGTCTCAGAAACATGACGTTAATATGATACAAGCAGAGAAACAGACTGTGGGGGGAGTGCAACATCTGGATTCAACGGAAGGGAGGGAAAGAAAAGGAACAGAGTGGAAAAACTGACACTTGACATAAGTCACCTGCATGCAGTTGGAAGCATCATCATCACTATCAATCTACCAAGACATACAGTATATGCTGAATGAGGTTCCTGTACGTGCAGGTGTGGGAGTGGATACAGTGTAAGTATGTCTGGGTGTAGCTGGGTGAATAAGTATTCCCTTTCTCTGATTCTTGTGGCTCAGTTGTGCTCATTTAACCCCCCGCACATGGACCCTGTCATAGGTCTCCTCATCCAGGCATTCATATGACAGAGGCCAACGTCCTCTCAGCATCCTTGAGCGGCTGTGATGGGCTCCCAGCCAGTGACTGATCACCCGCTCATTCCCTTTTGTCAGCACTTTCACTCATCCAGCTCGTCATCAATGCTCCGTGGTAATAAAACCAATGTCAACCTGCTCCTTGCTGAAGTTCACATGGAGAGATAAGGGTAGAAAATCTACCTTCCTCTCTTTGTTCTAAATTAATTTCCCTACCGTCCTGGTACACACCATTTCCTGAGAGGCATTTAGTGCTGACAGCAGACTAATTTCTTGTTTCATTGCCTGATTTGAGCACTCCTTAGGAAATTTTGTTGCTTTAAAGTCATTTTCCATTTGGGTTTCACAGTTGAGTGTGCGTTTCTAAGTGAAAATGATTGATCAGGAGATGTTATTCTGGAGCAACAGGAGCACCTTTTTCATTAATACAGGCAGCATGTGGCTGCCGTAAACATTAGGAAAATGAGGTTGTATGCAGTGGCAGGCCTATTACATGGGCATGATCCTCAGAGTGCAGAGACTTAGCCCATCAAACTCAGACTTTGCTGCTGCTAGGACCACCTGGCTTGTTTACATTGTGTCATCCAGAAAAGTAGTGTGTAATGTTCTGATGTCCATATAAAACACTACCATCTGGATATATTTCATATTAGGGGTGAATATTCTGTTTTATATATTTAGCTTACTTTTAAAGAAAAGAGGAAAATTCTTCAAGAAAATAATCTCTTTTCTGATTTCCATTAACATCTCTTCTCCAAATGATTGTGTGTACATTGCATCAGACTGGAACAACTTGGGACTGAAGGCAGCTGTAGAGATTACGAGGGTGCAGGTGGGACAACATTAAGAGATAAGGGAAACTCATAAAATAGCAGCATTTCATTTCCTAAAAACACAATAGATGTCGATTCTGCCTGAGATCACGATCTGCTTTTCTGTTGAGTCATAGTTTGGTTATCGATTCTGAGAACGGAGAGGAAGATTAGGATGACAAAGACAGCCTTGGCTGGCACATGTTTTCACAGAAACTTGGCAACGCTGTCTTTTGAAATGATGGAGATCAGTGATAGATTCCTTCTATTGAGAGCCTAGTGAGGAAAAATGTCCTAGGACAAGTTGCATTTGGAATAAAGATGATACACAACCCCGTTCCTTACTGTCAGTTTTTGCCTATCGCTCCAAAAGCTCAAACGCTGACTTTACTGACTTTGCCTCTTCACTCCTCAGAGTTGGAAAGTCCTCCATGCAGTACCATACACTGCCATATTACAGACTTCAACTACTCCATGTCTCATGTGATTTCTTCTAACCAAAAAATTAAGATAATGAACTATCTAACCTTCATAAATTAATGTGTTCAGTCCTTTTACTTTATTTTTAAAAAGTAATAAATCAGCTCAATAATTATTTGATTTAAAAGACTAAGGAGTTAAGAAAGGCTTCAGCATTTGAACCCAGCTTCTTAGATGTTACATTTTTCAGTCTGAGTCTTTAAAGTGAATATAAACCACAAGCCCTTCCTCCTCCTCCTCTTCCTCGGCGATTGTCCACATGTCTGCGCTTCTGTGTCTCAGGGCAGCAGAAGCCAAAGTAATGGAGACAAAAGGCAGTTTGAGTATTAATTCAGCAATCACATCTTCTTTCAGGATCCTTTCAAATGCAAAACACCAGGATGCGCAGTGGGCGGAAGGGGACGCTAACAATTACAGCCTCACTGTGAACCACCGTTGGAGAGTCACTCTTCAGACTGATTGACAAATGAAAGAGCTGAAATAGCCTCCATTTAAAATGGCCACTTGCCAGAATAGGGGGGATCATTTTCAATATCTTGTCTCAAATGGGAAAGGGAAAAGATGAGCGTGCATGGGAAATTGAGCTCACAATTCAGTACTTTACAAAGGCTATTTAGGCTACATGAAGAGAATACCCACTGGTGCTGCAGAGGCTTTAAAACTCAAATTCAATAGAACATCAAGATAGGGCAAAAACTTTCAGGGGAGGATTTGCATTCAAATGTTCTTTCTCCTCAATTGAAAAACTTTTCACACTGTGCTAACTACTCTGCTGCTCAGCAAAGATCATCACAAACAAGGGTGTACATACAAGCATAGAAATAAACACTGCCTTGTTCATAAAGCTGAAAAACAACAAACATGTCTGGAAATCTCTGTGTGATTTCTGCAGACAAACAAAATGCACATTTTCAAGCAAAGCACGCACACAGATGGATTCCCAATCATCTATGTTGCTCTGTCTGCCAGCCTTTTTGTACAGCCAATAGGCGAGTACAGAATCCAAGTTATGAATTTGTTGAAACGGATCGGTGCCTCATCTCATGGCAAAAAAAAACCAACAAAACAACAAACAAACAAACAAACAAAATAGAAAGGCAAAGCCCCATTGTGAGTGATAATCAAAAAATACCTATTTTTGCAAAAACTAGTTTTATTCCTCTTAAAATTTTAACTGCTCTACACCTACATTAAATGAATCAAATATCTTGAAAAAGACAAAATACAGCATCTATACTTTTGGTAAGAACCAAGCATTAATTGTTAATGCTGCTTGGTCTTCTCTAGTGAAGATTAGTTAGGCCTTCAGGTGCACAGCCACCATTAACCAGAGGAAAGATTTTTTTCAGATACTGACTAAAAAGTTAACAAAATTATCAATCTTCAAGGTAAAGCTGAGCAAATATAAGTAGGAAAAATAGACATTAGCATGCATGGACTTGAGCACATCAAAGAAAAGACTATAAAGGCAATAAAGAATCGGCCTTTCTGTTGGATGCGTTAGATGCAGGTAGCCAGAGAAGACACAAACCCAGGTATATAAATAACAAGTACTTGTGTCTGAGAGCACAAACAGCTGCAGGGGAGTGATGTGTGCTGCTGCAGGAGCACAAACAGGTTCTTTAATGGAGAGAGGGATGTGAGGAGAAATTCATTTGTGAGATGACACTCTCCTGCAGCACCACAGCTCAAACCCCATGAGAGGGCTGCTTTTGCTCGGAGGGTGTGTGTGTGTGTGTGTGTGTTTGTGTGGGGGGAGATTGAAGGAACGGGGTGAAAAGATGCAAAGGTGTCTGTGTCACGTCTCTGTGGAAATCAATAAACTCTACTGCATGCATAGCTCATCATATCACACGTGCATACAAGTGTTCACACACTCATGCGCTCAGGAGGGAGGGAAGAAGTATGACATCACTGAAACGAGTAGAAAAAGGCAAGTTAACCACATGTTAATAAACTTTCAATTTCATTTGGTTTAAAATTAATAAGCTAATAAGAGATATTGCACAGAAGGCAGTGTCACTTTTTTTCTTCATCTCATGCTGGATGGTTTTTAAATAAAATCTTTATCAAACTACCAGCTCACCACATGTCAAAGTAATAACTTTCTATTACAGCTTGAAGGATATTCTGATTTCAGTCGAAGAATTACTTAAAATTGGATTTTTTATTTTAATTTGATGTCTACATTTATGCAAGCATCTTATTTTAGCAAATGTGGAGTAGCCATTCTAAATGATTGGGTACGTATGTCCAAACTTTTGACTGGTACTAGTTAGAGGTCTTTGTCTGATTCATGTCACAATGAGGACAGAGCTGTCAACTTTTCATAAAATCTTGGAGTGAGATTTTGAAGGAAGTCGGGAAGGCCCCTATCATCATTTCAGCTAATAAAATAAAACAACCCAAGGCATTCCGTGAATCAAAAATATCATCTGACAATAGGTATTGTTGGATGCCATTTTTGAGTCACAAAGGCAAAGATTGTTTTTATGTTATGTACCCTAAAACTGCAGATTTACAAAATTCTTCAGCAAGATCAGTTCAGACAATTACCATGGTAACAGACTATGAGTTAGTTCTGTTTTTTAAATGGGCTTAAATGAACCGTTTTGCTCAGGGTTAAGTAAATTCACTTTGTGGAACGAAAAACTGAGAGTTTCCGTGAGTTCAGGTTCAACATACTCAGAGCTCTGAAATGGGTCTTTGACACGAAAGAACCTCAAAGATTTGCCGGAAGATAAAACAGATGACACAAAGCCCATTTCAAATTTTGAGCAAGTGTATAAACAATGCGGTTTTTTTGACAATAGTATAGCCAGCCTGTGGCTTAAAATCTTAAATTAAATTCACAAATATTAAACTAAATCAAACATCCATGGAAGAAGCCCAACAAAAATGGTTAAACTCACCACTTGTGCCTGGGAAGTTCTTCTGACTGATCATGTACTGCGAGGTCTCCAAAGTGGTAACCTAATCAAGGTAGTGATTAGCGATTAAGGTGAGGGATGCTGAGTCAAATGGCTGGTCACTAGAGGGAGGGTTTTCACCAAATGAGCATACAAACAAATATCAAACTATGCTTCCACGGCTGAATGTCATGTAAGATTTTGTCGATATTACTTTTCAAAGTGTGAGAAATACTGAAAATGCATGACAGCATGAGAAAATAGTCATTTGTGCGACTCTCGCACTGATTTTGTGAGGGTTGAGAGATTCACTGAGGTTTTAGCAAAGAGTGCCATTGTCTTTGGGGTGGTTACATCATCTCTAAGGTCACAACTTAAACGTAAGAACCTGCAAGATTGCATCATCTGTACATACTATATTTTCATGATGTTACCTAACACCTAAGTGTGAGCTAAGCATAATATATGGTTCTACACAGCAACTACGCACGTACAGGAACTGACTTGTAGTTGACGTTTACGTCTCATTTCATCTGATATACCTGGAGGTCCATTCATTTCTATGGGAACATCCGTAATCTCTGGCATAGTTATAAAGCTCTTCCTAGTATTTTTCAGAGCATGTGCATTGAAAATTTTCAACACATGCAGAGAACCTCCATGCCAAGCTAGAATCCGAAGCTAGCTACCATGACATGAATAATTAGCAGGCTTTGGAAAAACTAACTTCCTGCAGTTGTTTGACTATGTGATGAAATTGTACATTGTGAGTGTCAAAAAATTGCAGGCTTTTGTGAGAATAGTTTCTCTCCCATGGCAGCAACTAGTTGTTCAAGGTGATTGTATTGTTAGTATCAACACTAAGCCAACCCATTTGTAAAGAGCTGTACTTCCTGATGTTGAACACCAGTGGGCATGCTCTATATTTGCTTCAGATGGACAGAGGGCAAGAGTAAACAAGATGTTATCATGGGCTCAGAGAGCAGGGTCACGTTAACGCTTGATGGGTGGTGCTTCTGACATGCCTTCATCATACCAGAAACAACTATCTAAAGCATGCCTCGAAACTGTCCTTGCCCCATGTACGATTTAATTGGCTAGCACTAGCTGTGTAGCTACAATGCTCCCACCGTGAAGCACAGAGTCCACACTTCCAGTGTGTATGGGTGAGTCCACAGTTACACTTGTCTCTTATTGTGGATATTGCTCTGCAATTACACCACCAAATGCTAGGAAGCCATGAAGATTTTTTTTTCTGCAAAGATGTTGCTTGCAGCTCTGAGCTTCCTTTTGTTTTCTTCCTTTATTTAGCTCAGGCACAGGAAAAGAGCAAATAAAGCATATCTTACATGAGTTGGAGCTGACCAATATTGAGCAACAATCATTTTTACTGACATTTCAGCTATCCATATTTTTACATTGCTTGAAAACAACAAAGTAGTAGTAGAAGCTGGAAATGCATAGAAGAAAACAGAATGCGGTAAAATGACATTTGCCACAGTCTAAGGTGACCCGATGTGTATTTTTATGTGTGATGGGTGATTGCTAGGCTATGATGGAAGATGGAACATGAGGTTTCCTCGTGCAGGAGACAGACACGCTGCTTCAGCATAGAAGAAAAAAACACACTTTTGCCTGTGCCCTGCAAAGAAAACATATATAGCAATAACAACCACCCTCATTTTAAAATTCCATCCCATTGTCCTTCCTCAGTCAAAAGTATGAGACGTTCATCTGAAACTCAAGACATAAAACCTTACACCCGAGAGAAAAATCTGTGTGAATGTTGAAAGTAATAACAATATTAAAATCTGTTTTGACTGTGTATAAAGACAAACTCTTTACACATTCAAACACACACCTCCAAAATGATATAAAGAGACACAGCCACAGCACAAAAAAGAGGAGGACATAGAATATGGATAATAGAAGAAATGCCCAAATCTCTAGGAGCAGATTTTTCATCATTAAATGATGGCCTCAGGATGAATTCTGATGAGAAAACACTGGCTTGAGCGTTGCTTTGTAATTAAATGGTGGTCCGACGGAGCAAGAGGCAGGGGGATGATAAGCACTGGGCTCTATGCCCCAGGAAACAGGAAAGGTGTCACATGCTTCCAACAATATGGTTATTTGTGACCCAAGCTGCTTTTCTTGTTTTTGCGTTTTTGCAGAGACAAAGATGGCACACAGGATGTTCATTGTTTCATGATGGATGCATAAGAGCCTCCAAAGTAGAAATGGGATGATAATAAATTATTTACTGTATGAGTAAACAGAAAACAACAAAGAAACAGTGTTTTATGTTGAATGTGCATGATTTGAAATATAGTCAATTAGTGAAACAATAGTGTAGATAAAATGTCAACAAGACAATGTGTAAATTTATTTTCTCATTTATTTATTTATTCATTATTTGCTCCTTGCAAACAATTACAACTACATACTGTCAAAATAAATAAAAAATATTTTTAAAAGTGCTCATCTGTGGCCTCAACTACACGGAATAAAGAGAATTTCAGCAAAATCACCAGCTGATGCTACAAATTAGTCTTCTGCATTTTTCACCCAGAACCAAAGATCGACAACTCATGCAGGAAGTGTTATAACTGCCCAAATCAGAAAGTGAAAGTATTAGGAAAGAACTAAAGTGCATAGACAGATTTTCAAGTTGGGAAATCAAAAAAAGAGTCTTGCCCAAACAAAACTAAAGATTTTAGACAATGTAGGTCCATATATGGCCTCAAAGGGAGACCAGAATCCAGAGGCTTCGCTAAATCATGTGACCACATGGTGAAGAAATATTCACTTACAATGCAGCTAAGAAAAGAAAAAGAGTAGAAAAACAAAGTTAAAATGCAAGTAATGCATGGACTGACATGTGCTGTAATTTCAGCTGACAAGACTGAAGATGTTTTGCTTCGAGGAAGCAGTGTGCACTGTGTTCGGAGAAAAAGGTTCTTTGATAAAGCCTTTCAATATGTCTTAATGGAATGAATGGCGTCGCAAAATTGTATCATTCTATAGAAAATAAATATTCTGTCACGAGAATCTCATTATATAAAATGCCAAGTCGTCAATCCTCTCCTTTTTCAATAACACCATTTTCTCCCCTGAGAAAGAAGAACAAAAGTGGCGAAATTATGATTTTTTTCCTCCTAAATACAATTATGGGGCATTTTGCAAAGTGCTGTAAAAAACTATCAAGAATCAATCTTGAAACTTGGCGAGGAGAGAAAGGGGCTGAGTTTTAATGTCCCGGTCTTTAATTTCAACTTTTTCATTGGTAAAAAGCTTTTCCTGCCTTTTGCCAAGCACAGATTGCAGTATCGCTGCCAGTCAGGTTTTGAATTGTCTCGATGGGGATTGAAGATGACCACAGTCATCCCTGATAAATGGCAATGACTCCACGGACTCGGGCACTTGATGCTAAAGTAGACTGCTTCATTTTTCTGGCTTTAGCTTCAAATTAAATCGGACAACAGAAGCGACCTTCAGATATCAGCAGATCCAATATGCTTACTAGGGTGCATCTGAGAAAATGGCCACTGATCAAGATTTATGGAGTGATGTTGCGCTGTGTGTCAAGAATGATACGTGTCTCATCAACGGTGAAATGAAATGTCAAATTAGTTTGGGTGCACGTGTGTGGGTATGTGTTTGTGTGTCGGTGGGGGGAGTCATCTCACCTAGAATAATACTTGAATGCAGGAAAATGAGACTCAGAGCAAGAGACTGAAAGGAAAGTGTGAGTGTCAAATTGGGTGCTTATAGTGCAGAACACTAATAAGGAAAGCGTCAGCAAGACAGCGGCAGCAGATCCATTCTCCTGCAGCTCCACCTTGGCAGTACCTGTTATAAACTTCCTCTGCCGTCTTGCACAATTGGTTCTGTAATTTAAAAAGGTCAGCATGGCTCCTGTGTAATTCAATAGTCTCATGGTGCTGTATTAACCACATATTTAATCACCCTCAGGGTGGTGTGCGGGCTGAATACTGAATGTACAAGAACAAAGTACAACATAAGGCCTAGGACACTCGCTGTATGACGCAGAGTATGTGGAGTAACAGTCTTAGTTTTAGTAGAAAAACATTGTTTTTAAACTAGGTGTTCGAACAAACATCATAAAGAGAAATTTGATGTTCTGGGAGAGGAAGCTGTTTTAAGCTGCTTTCAATTGAATTTCTGTGTGGGTACAGCTGCAGCATCTCGTGTTATGGAGTTTGCTTTTCTAAACAATCTTTTTAAAAGTATAGTTTTACCAATGAAACAACCACGGGACAACAAAAACAAATTCTCCCTCATGAAACAGATAGAGGTATAAATATCAAATACCTGCCAAAGATAGTGAAACTGCACTTAAGAAAAGAAACGATCTGCCCCTCCTTCCCGAATGTCATAATATTTAAATATATGACCAACCATGCTCTCCACAAAGTAAATATGGAGCAGCTACAGCAAAAGCTATGACATCAGCTCTAATCAGACCTTTTTTTTCCTTCTTCTGTCCCTATTTACTTCGGTTGGTGATCATACATCAGGTCTTTTAACTGACATACACTAAAACTGAATTACATTATACTGTATAAGGACACAGGCGGGCAGCTGCTCAAAATATACCCTTTGATTATATGAAACACACCAAACATGCATCTGTCATCCCACAACTCATTAGCCACCAGCAGCACTACAAATAGTGTTATTTCCTGCACGAGCACTGAATACAGACGATTAGTTGCAGGAGAGAATATCAACTCCAGTTCAAACACGAGTCCTCACAAATTCATCATAAGAACATTACTCACAAACCTGAGAAGGTTAACTATCACAGAAAAGTCAAAGAAACGAAATGGCTTTAATAAAAGGGGAAAAAAAAGAGGCGCTCCTTTTGGAAACTGTCAGTTAAAGTATAAATAAAAGAAGTTAATATAAACATGTTGAGGTAAAGAAATGAGAAGTGCTGTGAGTCATGATGTATAGGGGGAAAAAAAGAAAAAAAAGCCATGTGTGGAAAGCCACACGGTCCCAGGAGGATTCAGCTTTACTGCATTCAGACGTTTATGAAAATCGTTCTGTGCTGTAATGAGCAGTCCTGATGTTTTTGTGGTTTAGCTGCCACTGAAGCTAAATACCTTGAATTGAAAAACCAGATGCCCAAAAAGAGGAATTCTGTATTTCAAATCTTTCTTCTTCTACTGGTACAGTAAACTAACAGACACACAATTTGGCATTTAAAAACTTGGGCATCCTTTCAATAAAATCATAAGTAATGCCAAAGTTTTGACAAAAGGATAATTATATATATTAACAGACCACAGGCTGAATAACTTCTAATATAGCTGGAACTGGTACCAGTCTTTGATATGAGGGGAAAAAAAACTAATTTAAAGTTGTTTTTTTGTTTGTTTTTTGTTTTTTTTGCCAAGTTAATGATCTCTCCCTCAACATACACACACACAGAGTTAGATCAGAGAACGAGGGCCCACACACTGATCTCTGCTTGACAAGTAAATTGCTTCCAAGAAAGAAAATACATAGCGGGAGAAGGTGGCTGTGTGAAGATATAAAGAAAAGCCAATAGAAAGAAGCAGAAGACGGAGAATGAGAAAGCAGCTCCAACGAGCAGGACTGCAAAGACCTGTCGTCCTGGGTGCAAGCAGAGATAGGAGCACGGTAACTAAGGCAACCCTCAAATGTGATATCCACACAACGCACAACATAGATCATCATCTTTTTTCAGCTGTGGAAGTTATGTCAAAAATAAGTATACCTAAAGATTAAAATGTCCATTACAGTGAAGAAGAAGCAGGAAATGTTGGACTGATTACAAAAAAAGACAGTCAACTTTTTAGTTCTTAAAAATTGCACAGATTTCCACTTTGACAGAAGTATTAAAAAGAAACTGCAGTTGTTGAGCTATGGGCTATTTCTATACAGCCACAACTCAAAAATCTCCCTTTTTATTAACTCAAGATGCATTATAAAATGATCTGAAATTCAGAGGTGAGATGCAGTTTTTGATAGAACAAAATGATTCAACACAATCTTTCTAAATCTAAAGGAAGGAGGTCAGAGGTGGCCAAGTCAGACAGGGATGAATCAATTACAAGCTACAGATGAGTCCTATCCTTTTATACAGACATAACTCAATTGTACTTATTTATTTTTCCTTAGTTTTAACCAACCCTAGTCAACATGGTCAGGAGATTACCTCGCTATGTCATGGAAGACATATCCTTCCTGTGAGGTTCAGACAGTAGTGCATTTAGGTTTCTAATAGGGCTAAAATGATTCTTCAAAAAACTTGAGTAACTCAATTACAAGAAATCAATAATGTACACTCTTTACATTTGTTTAATTCATTTGACTATAGTCCCAGTGGTCACTGTGTTTGGCCCCGACGATTATCTTTATCTTTATCTTGATTTTCACATCTGCAGTCATATTGGGGGAGCAGCCTCAGAGCCACTGACTTTAAGAAACAGAACAAACTAATAAAGAAAGTTGACTCTGTTCTGTGGATTGTTCTGGAGCTGATTGTGCAAAACCATGACTACTGCAAATATTACTTTCTCTTTTGGGATTAATAAAGTATTTTAAATTGAACTGAATTATCAGGTAAGCACAACATGCTTCCATGGTGCAGACTGTAAAATGGAGAAAACAAAAGAAAATATGGAAGGCCTCAGTGAGGGGACCTGCCAAAGAAAATAACCAATTAGTTTATTTGTTGTCAATTCTACAGTTGGATGTGAAGGTATACACCATTCTCATTTTCTGATAACCCCATCTGACAAAGCCACTAGTCTAGCTAGCTGGTCAAGAGAAATCGATTGAGACACCTAGACTTTGACCACAAGTTCCCCAATAACCCCAAAATATTCTTATTTATAAGCTGAGAATTGTAAATTCCATTGGTGTAGAAATGACTATGTAAAATAAGACGCAATAATGGTATAAACAGATATGTAAAGCACAATATTTTGGAAACACCTGGGCGCAGTGATTACTAGCTGCAGCGTAATGAGAGTTTGTGTTTGGTCTTCTTCTCCAGATACGTTGAGACTTGCTGTCGACTACAGTACCTGGTAACATTCGCTGTAGCAAAGACATTCAGTTTCTGTCTTATTATACTCTATTACACATTAAACTTGTGTGTTACCTGGCAACACTGCTGCTTCAGGCAATCACTGTGGCCTAAAAGCAGTGATTCGCCAAGGTATAGTTCTCTATATGTACTTGTTTATAGGATTGTTGGAGCTCATTTTACACAGTTATTTCTGCAGAAGTTAAATTTATAGGTCACAACATCTAAATAAGGACATTTTTGAGTTTATAAAGAGTTTGTAAAGCGGTGTCTAATAAAGATGAAAGCTAGTGAAGTATGTTCATCATTAAGTTGATCATTTCAAGAGACCTATCTTTCCTCTGTTGGTCATGCTGTTTAATCAGGCAAAATAATTTATCATCCAGTTAGTCAGTCAAAGAAATAGACGATTCAATTTGTAAAATAATCACAAGTTGTCCTAGCTTCATTAATTGTATGCAATCTTACCACAAGTCTCTCTGTTGAAATTAGAGGTTGTCTCAGTAAAGTAAAGTAAAAACATAGTAGTTTGCCAAAAGACTCCTCAGACTTAAAGGTTTACATATAAGATGTGAATCAAAAGCTAAAACAGTACAATAGTCAGACATTCACATATTAAGAAATGGGTATGAATCATGAAAATGAAGTGTTTATTGAGAGGAGGACATGCCAGTGCAGAGAAATAGTAAATGTCTTACCTGGGACTAAAGGAACCTCTTGGCCGTGCATTAGCCTGAGCACAGCCATGATGAGGAGGGGCGTGGCCCCAGACCAAGTGCCACGCATGATGATGTTTACTGTCCTGGCATCACTTGACATCAAGCTGGAGAAGCAAGCAGAGATAAAGCAGTCAATTGGCTGACTTGTTCTTTTTTCACCAGCTGCATAAAACAAACAAACAAAAACAATTGCATGACCATAATGCATACGTTAACAATTGCTAATTTTGTTTTCAAAGCACAGATCATCACACCAGATGACCCCCAGGTTCCTTTACGTTGCACCTTGACAGAGTTTGAGCTGATGGTCTATGAAAAGATAGGAGTTCGGCTTTCTCGTGGTAAAGGCTATTACTCAATATGTGATTTTGTTAAGGCTAACTGTAAATGTCCATGGTGTTTCCTCTCTTTGTCCATGTCCAACCACATTTAAAGACTTTTCTGTGTACGGAAATGGGTATGTGCAGATCCTGTCTGCATTTGCTTAACAGCCTGCTACTGCCGAAGAACTCACTTACATTGCTTTTTTAAGCCGTTGGTTTAACTTTTTTGTAAAGCTAACAGGAAGCTGTTGTTAGGTGACTGTAGGTTAAAGGAGACATATTGTGTGCTCTATTTTATTTTTATTCATTTATTTTGAAGATGACATTTTCCAGAAGTCTAAATAAAATATCTGTGACATGTATAGGTCAAAACATCAGACAGATACAGTCCAACAGCTACCTTCTGAACCATGTTGACACAGCTCTCTTCATAGCTGCTGGTTTAAGGGGTAGAGTCAAAAACTTGAACCACCTCAACCTATGTTTTCCTTTTTTTAAATCAGCATTAAACTGACAAAAATTTGAGGTAAAGCAAAGGTATCACAATAAGAAGTTGGGCTGGAGTTGAAAGTGGAGAAGCTGGATGATTCAACTCAGACCTGGATCTGGTCACAGTTACATGCTGAGGGGCTCACAGAATGAGACATTTTTACACCGAGGCATCCCAGACAAAAATATTTGAGTTATATCAAAGTTTTTGAGTTGAATTTGACTTCAGGCACCCAAGTATGTGTGCTCAAGTTCAGAATAGTTTTTTTTTCCTTTTAAATATAATAGTCTTTTTTTTTTTCTTTGCTCTCATTGCTTACATTATTTTGAGTAATACCCACTGGTCCACAGTTCTCTGTGTTACTTTTTCTGTGTTTGGCCACAGTGTTGTGATTCTGTTTGAGTTTCCATACAATTTAATACTGGTTTGTTCTCAGTCTAGAAGGTCAGTTGTTCCATCTTCAGTTCTACATCCTGTATTTAGAAAGCATATATATATATATATATATATATATATATATATATATATATATGGAGAGAGA
>JAOWBL010000005.1:4865351-4877824 GCA_028564865.1 Zenarchopterus dispar
GATAGATAGATAGATAGATAGATAGATAGATAGATAGATAGATAGATAGATAGATAGATAGATAGATAGATAGAGATGTAATGCAAAGTACTGCATGAGTGCTTGTGTGAATAGGTGAATGAGGAAAGCACATTACAGAGTCAAGACAAGGTTAAATAGGTGCTTTAGTATAAAAGTGTGGACAACATAACATTTACCAGTATTAAAAGATCACAATTTTGCTTTGAAACTACCAGCATCTGGTCTGTTAATGTTGCTGTCCTTCCTTTAGCAAGCTGGTGTCCTATCATACACACACCCACACAAACCCACAAATGCTTCTCTGCCAAATGGATTCTGGAGAGTGGAGACAAAACCGTCAAGAGTTTAGTGGTGTGTGCGAGACAATGCCACCGTGCTGACATCACCTGCAGGTAGTGACAGGGACCGTCTGTAGCATGGAAATAAATCGGAGGATTCTACAGATCAGCCATCTGTGGAGCAACCTGTTCACCCTTGTTTGATTACATCCAGCAGGCCAGGCAGCTCCAGCTCAGGTCTCCTGGTCTTTGTTTGTGTCTCACACTCTCATCAGACTTCTCTCCCATGTGGTGCCATGCACTGTGGTTTTCTCTTTGCAGTCCTTTTCCTCAGGCATGACGAACCCCTTGAATTGGATACATCGCAGCAAAATTAGATGGACGCTTTATTGCAAATTCCAACACAGCACGGGAGTGACTGAGACTGACACAAATCTTGCATATTTAGAGATGATGAAGAGCACTTATTGTTGCCTCTTAATACTAAAATGGTAAATGTATGTAATAGGGAAAGGAAACATATTTTCCAATGCTATTGATGCTGGGGAAGCTTATGAACTACAGACCAAACATTTCTGTGTTCCCCTCCAGTAGTGCTCCCTAAAGTTTAAAATTGTTTCATTCATGCAGCACCAAATGAAGCAACTATTTGCTACTTTTTACTGGAAGCCGCATGTTTTTCTCTCAGTCTTTCTTCTCGTCGGTTTCACACCCTCTGTGTAATAGGTTTGCAGGAAAGAGAAAGCACAAGCATACCAATTTGCTTTTCCTCCCAGTCTTATCTGCGAATGCTCAATGGACACTTTGCACCCCTTTTATGTTCATTTTCTGGTTTCAGAATTAAAAGGACTACTGGAAAGGCAATATCAAGTCTCAAGCACGACCCTTTCACTTCTGCCTGTGTCTTATCATCACGTCATTCTTTTAGTGCCACAGTAGAGCCAGAGAATTATGTGTCGTATTTGCACAACAAGCCCATTTACGTGTAATGATGACGGCACATTCCCAGCTAAATGTCTGATAAAGAATTCCCTGTTGTTATTACTGAAAGATTCCAGTGCATTCACTCCACTGAATGTCCTGAAAAAGTGGCAGACTTGGTTACCCCATTTTTCATGATAATTGTGTCAGATAAACACTGCATCGTTCTCTTGCAGGCAATCTGATAAATACCCAATTACCAGTCAGGAACTGGGTGAGACAAGCAGGCGCCAGGGGTCTTTGGCTTGAGAATGTGGGATACATGGCAGTGAGATGGCCTTTTTAACCCTGACGCAAGTGTGGAGCTAAACTCGTAATTCAATGCATCACTGCACGCCATTTAAATAATGAATAGACAGATTAAAGATAAAGGAAGATTTATCTGAACCCTCCCTCCTGGAAACCACAAACACGTATGTATAGACGAGCTCAGTCCAATCAATGGCTATTTTTTCTGCCCTCGTTATTCAGCCCGCTTGCATCAAAGGGATTAATATGTTTTACAGGAATTGTTTCAGTGGCTTCCTCTGTGTTCACTACCAATTCAGCTCAAGAGCAATGAAAGGCCTTTATTGTCTCTTTTTATCTGACTCAATGACTGCTGAATGGTTTCAAGCCAATTAATCAGGCAGTGACAAGAAGCATTGCTGCTGGCTCAGTGACCAACTCCCACAAAAGACAGGAACCATCAGCACAACAGTCACTGCCCACAAATTGATTTTCGAACATCTAGCAAACCAAAGCAATGCCATTCAAAAGCTGCAGTTTCTCATTGTGACACGTTCACACAGACCAAACACTTAAACTCAACATAGATCATACAGCTGAGGATTGTATATCATTGTTCCCATTTATGAGCAAATTCATGTTTTTTTTTCTTTTGTCACATTGCGGGGGGCTGGATTTCCCTGATGAATGAGAGGTAGAATTTCAGGGGAAGTTAATTGCAGGCCTTTGAGTAAAAGAACAAACTTCACATTACCTCTGGGACCTCCAGTCGTCAATGTTTTATGTTTCTCTTTCATCCTCTGCTTCTGTGCCTCTGAAGCACATTGCAAAGTCTTACATAGACAAACCAAGCATGAGGCAGTGCAGGGAGCAAAAGCACAGAGAAACAGCCAACGGGACAAGAAAAGAAATATAATACCACCTTGTTTCTCAACTGCCTAGGCTTGTTTTGCACCCTTTTGCTGAGGTGCTTGTTGATGTCATGTTAAAGGTTTATGAGTCCAACCAGCCTCAAATCCACCAATGATATCGTATAATATTAAGAATGTGACTTAGTCGAATCAAATGACTATCATCTAACAATAAGGTGTTTTTAGCATGATGTTCCCTCAGGGTTTTGTTGTAGAGCTGAACAGAGAGATGCCTCCTAATACCTGCAAGCAGGTTTGCCTTTGGGATGCAGTCACCAGGGTACACACACCACTGGGAAAACACGTTAACAGTCAATGTAAGAACAAATACGAAGAGAAGGCTGCTCAGCAACGTTCTTGTTGCATAAATGTTATGAGTATTAAGAGGATCTCAAATATTCTAAACCTATCCATGTTTTCATTCACGCACTTCAGTCGACATCACTTTTCTATCTCATTCCTCCACACATCGACACTTGGTCATAACTGTATGAATATTTTAAAGTGAGAATCTCTCCAACCTTATCCTTGATTTTTCTCAGTGCAGCTATTTACCCTTCCACAAAAGAGTCCAGTGTATTGTGTAAGTCAAGTCAAAAATCAGTAAGTTTCAGAACAGAGTTCAGCATTATTATAAGGTTCTATAAATCCCTTTAAAAGTTTTGCAAAGTACATGCATAATACTAGTACAGGTACGAAAAAACTGCTATTGAATTATAGGTTGCAGTTCAATGCAAGCTGTTTTGACTCAGTGAGACATAAATATCCACCTTTAATGGGATTGCTAATAACCTGCTGAGCCAAGTTTGAAATGACAAAAAAATAAATAAAAAAGATCAAAACATTGCAACCTGCTACCATGAAGCAACAAATTACAATGTGCCGTGGACATAAACAGAATTAAAGGGAGTTTGTCCTGGTCTATAGAAACACCTACAAATCTCATTAAGCATGGCTTGTTGTCATGTGCTATGCCAGCGTCACGTTTTTGATGGATGGCTCCTGCGCCTCTCAAGCACTCTCTTCTCGATGACACCATGGCTACTCCTTCCTCATAAAAACGCCAACACTGGATTAAGCGTCTCACTTTCACATTATGCGCCTTCACTTCATTACAATAAAAGGATTAACCTGCCTTGGATCGGTAAGGTGATCTGTGGGGAGGGTGGACGACATGAGGCTGAACCGTCCTTTCCCGGACACGTAAATCACATCTCTTGTGTTCTTCCAACTCCTGCCACCAATTACCCACACTCCTACGGGGACAGCGTTTCACACTGAGGCAACACTGAGAGACGAGGGTAAAAAATCTTTAGCCATTAGGACACCCAGCAGTTGACTTATAGCATATGCTTCATACTCCACAGGGAAAGCCCATGCTTCACTGTCCTACTTTCTCTACATTTGCAGGGAGTACTTGGTGTTTTAAATGGCAAAAACTGTGTATTTTAGCCTAGCCATGAAGTTGTATATTCTTTGACAGATGATACACACAATTGGAAGGGTTTTTAAAAGTTGTAAGGGGTTTATTTATTCAATACCAGTAAAACGATGAGTGTAAAAGGAGAAATCCAATATAAATATATTACACTGGCTCCAAGTACTTTAGAGAGTGGAAAGATGGGCCTGGTTACACAAGGTCCCTCCCCTTAGTAATCGGTCTACTCATGAATGTGATCTGTGATAAATTAAAAGCTGATTATTACCTTGAAGTAGAAGCCAAGCGCGTGGCCCACAGCTCCTTTGCTGTGGCGGTGATGGATGACTCCACAGCCTGCAGGATGGACTTATCCCCACTGACTGCAGAGCCGCAGACGCCACCGGCCTAAGTGCCTCTTATCAAGATGCCATCTCTGACAACTCTTAATTTATTTCAATAGATGCTCCATCGTCTCTTGAAAGGAAAATTCTATTCTCTCAAATGACAGATGGTTATTTGAGTTTTTTAAAAACTAGTATTACACATTTGAAAACCATTAACACACTAATTTGCTGAATTTCAAAACCAGAAACAGTGCTTCCTTTCCTGTTTTTCTAATAAAATACAAGTCTCATACAGTGTCTTTTGAATGACATGAACATTTTACCCTCTATGATATGGACAGAAGAATATCATAGAACCAGTGCTCCTTAAATAAAGTAGTACTGGAGGCGGAGAGCAGCAAGGAGCTCAGGTGCACTGTCCATCAGTTTCCACAGCGCTCAGATTTTTACATAATGGGCCCATTCTCATGTGTCTGAGCCATTTTCCCTCGGTCGGCATCATTTGGAAGCCTTACAGCACAATTTGTCTGCAGTGATTGGGTCTGCCTGAGTGGGAACAAAGGCTGACCGCCTGGCTGGTGCGTCCTTTTGTGTCCCATATGTCATAAGTCTGCCACACATACAAAGCAGCAACTGCCAAGAGTATAGCAGTCATTATCAGCTGTAGAATCACTGTCATTATCCCGCTGCAATCATAACTCTAATTACAAAAGTTGCTTTGTAAGCAGGTAGATTATGCAATGTTAATTACGCGTGCACAATGGAGAAAGCGCATGTTCAAATGCCACTTGCTATTGTTATCTGCACAAAAGCTGCACACATTTTAATGTTCCGCCATATGCAAAGCACTCCGGAGTCCCCTGATGACTTGATTGCACCCTTATGGTGAAATCTCTAGCCATTAATAATATCCTCTTAATAAGAGTTATAATGCATCACCCTGAACCATATTATGCGACATGAGGTGGCAAGGGTGTGTGTGCGGTTTTAACTGATGAACCACTTTCTATAAACTGCTCCATGTCATTACTCAGTCCCACTTACACAGTCAGTTGTGTGGGGTTTATACTGAAAAAGAAAACAGCCTTGCGACAAATACTTCATTGACCACTTTCTTAATATACTAGAGTTTGTCACAGTCATCATCTGACAGGAAAATAACACACCACTGAGATGCTGGCTTTAGAAATGACAAAAACTAAAGCACATCAGGTTTACAGCTGTAGCAATATCATTTTTCAATCTCGGGTGACTGCTCAAAGTCTATAATCCAGCGATGTTACAGCGATGAGAATTATTATGATGACTCTCATTTATGTTTAATAGAGCTGAAAACGTTTACATACAGACTCAGCAGAGTTTGCATTGTGTCTTTACATACTTGCTCTCCACAAACACAGCTGAAAGAGGCGCATTAATAAAATCTTATGGATTTTATAAACAAAAGCTATAAACAAGATGACTTTCCCTGAGCAAAGCACAGCAAGTTTTTTTGCATTAATCATCATCAGGGTGCACTTTACCGACCCACTCTGGCAAATTAAATCCTCTGAATAATATCTCTATCATTGCTGTATTTCTGTGCTCTGACACAAATATCTATCTGGCTTTGGAAAGCACCGCAGAAAAGCCTGCCAAAATCGCAAAGACCTGAAGCCATGGGGCAATAAAAAGTGACATCAGCGATGTGAAAGTTAATAGTGTGTTTCAGATGCACTTTCTGGAGGACAGGAAAACCAGAGGCTTCATTTACTGTAAGTGACAGTAGCTGGCAACTTCCTTCCGCTTTCCATATGCCCTTATAAATTTCAACCTGCTCTCTGTTATAACTTATAAATAGATAAAGGCTTCCACGAGGGCTTTGTATAGCGTCTGTGCATCCACTGCCTTTACCGTCTGTGTACAAATCATAGTAACAGTTGTTTTCCTCATTCATCTATTCAATAGGATGCCTGATTGCCGTTTCCAGTTTTGTGTTGTTTGAATTTTCACACCGGTGGCTGTGTGAGGCTGTTTTAGACTTCACAAGCCTTTTTTCTTACTGCACAGAGCTTGTTTCAGCACAGCTGTCAGAGAGTGCCTCAAGCTGAATAAACAGAATCCAGAACCACACAGGCACACAGAAGACACGACTGTAGGAGCCTCTTTTTCAAATTGGGCCACAAGCGCATCAGTCTCTGCTTTTCTCCACTAAATGTTTTCTTTTTCGTTTAAACCTGACATACCTTGTATTTGCTCTGCAGTGAATTATATTGTTTCATTTTCCTTACAAGTTAAGTTGACCTGATTTTCAAGAAAGAAACATGATAAGACAGCTGCTTTTGCACACAGGAGTAGAATAAAAGAGTCCTCACTCAACTTTTATGATACTACACCACATACTACTCTTAATGCAGCAAAGTGAGGATCTTTTTGGACTGCTGTGGTCCCGGATTTTTTAAAAAGTTTAAAAATTTTGAAGGAAGAACATTCTGATGAGCCCACATGCTCGCAGAAACAACAAATGTGATGATACAGTACACAATTTTAAGCAAAGTAATCCCTGAACAAGAATTAAATGGCTTCACACTCGGACCATTCCATTTTGAAGTTTTTGTGTATTCCTGCTTAAGAAAGAAAAAGATATACCCAGTGTCCTAGATAGAGGTAATAGCTGAAGCTCAGAAGTATGACACTCATCAGGTGAGTAAATACGGTATGAAGGAAAGTATTGGACAAAGCAGCTCTCCAGCAATCAGAAGATGAGGACTTGTGAAATCCTGAGTCCATCCATCCATTTTCTTGACCCGTTGTTCCATTTCTGGGTCAGGGGGGTCGGCTGGAGCCTATCCCAGCCCATCCCAGGCGAGAGGCAGGGGTACACCCTGGACAGGTCGCCAGTCAATCACAGGGCCACATACACAGACGAACGACCATTCACACACACACTCACACCTATGGGCAATTTTACAGTTCCCAATCAACCTCACATACATGTTTTTGGACTGTGGGAGGAAACCAGAGTCCCCGGAGAAAACCCACACAAGCACGGGGAGGACATGCAAACTCCACACAGAAATCCTGTCTGGGATTGGAACCAGGAACCTTCTTGCTGTGAGGCAACAGTGCTAACCACTAAGCCACCATGCTGCCCCAAATCCTGAGTCTCCCCAGAAAATTGAAATTTAGACTAATTCAAATATGACACATACATTTAAATTCAATTCAAATGAAAAAAAAATGCTTGATTTATCCCAAAACAGGGAAGTAATTGTTGCAGATTAATTGTGCAGGGTTACAGCTGTGGGCAGGAAGGAGCTCCTGTACAGGTCCATGTAGCAAGATCGCTACAGGATATACATAACAATATACAACCATCTTTGTGTCATAAGAGGTACATAAAATATAATTTATATGCATATGCTACAGTATATAGGCCTTTTTTTATCTAATGCCTTCTGGTTAAGTTTATTGTGACTTCCTTGTCCCTGAATTTTCCCAGTGGTTTGTATTCACATTGAAAAAGTTGTTTCTTGATAGTAGATTTTCACAATGACACATCATTCTGTTGATTTGGCCTCATTTGAGGTTTTTGCTCTTGGAATTAAAGTTGTTTTTTAGCCCGATGGCCTTCTGCACTTTCACTGAGGACTCTTTGGACTTCATGTTGCTAACTCCAGTCAGACAGTTGCCAAATACCAACTCAATACCCGATATAAGCCCCAGACCTTTTATTTATTTACCAAAGGAATGAACTATATCTGGCCAATTAACTTCTTTTAAGTCAATTGTCCAATCCCTCTTAAGGGCCTGAAAATGGAGGTATGCCATATTTTTGAGAAACCTCTTAAATTAAACCTCAAAGCCTAAACTTTGATCACATCTTCACTGTTTTTGCCTCAAATCTGTTTAAATCATAAAAATTCAATTATTCTCCAAATACCTCTGAAACAAAGTGTAAGTTGTGACTGCGGTCAGTTTACAAACTATTCATGTTGCACTGTTTATCCATCTCTCAGCAAACATCTGAGCCGTGAAAATAATCCTTCTCTTCTTTCCCCTTGTAACATTTAAAGCACCGGCCATGACTAACCATACTGCTTCATGCTTGAAAAGACTGCAGACAAAGATCAAATGTGTGATATGAGACATGAAAACTATACCAGGATAAACAGCAGCAGCTGCAGCGGTAGCCACAGAGCAGGAAACAGAGAGCGAGCGAGACAAAAAACAGGTAGATAATGAAAACACAGTGGGTTTGAACTGTCTTGCGGCTGACAGACAGAAGCGCTGGTCCTGAACATGTACGTGGTTCAACAAGCTTCTGACACAGTGAGCCGTTCTCCCTGGGACTGCAAGCCTTCAGCGGAGCACATCATCTCTCTATGAGGATTTCATCACATTAGCCTAAGCCGGGTGTGCAGATAGCAGCAGCTACAGCGTGTGATCCACAGGCGGACACGCAATCACCAATTAGAGCTATCACACACTAAGTAATTAGCAAGTTGCACTGATTTCAGCGTGTGCAAAATGTATTCCTATTATCCAAACCACAAATAAGCACATTCATCTAATTAGCAAGCATTTCTCACAAGCTTAATTAAAGTTAATACATTATGATACCCCAAAATCCAGAGATTACAATGCTCCAAGGTTCTAGTTAATTAGGGTGCTCACACATTGACAGGCAGAGATCCCAGACTCCATTTCCCTTAGCAAATTAAAATTCAGGGTCAAAGTGGACAAAAGTTAGTTTCTTAGTTTTTTTTTTTTTTTTAATTAAGTTTTTCGTCAAGGGTTTAAATGTGCATCAGTCCTACTTCACTCATTTTATTTCGTTAAAACAAATTTCTCTCTTTATTTGGCATAACAACAACAAAAAAAAAAAAACAACTCAATCTTGGTGGTTGTTTCCAGAAAGCTCACCGAGAAAGAACATTTTCATATTGTTCCAATTACATTTTTCTTTTTCTTCCATGTCAGGCAGACAGATTATATCAAGTCAAAGCCACTGACTTTCAAACTACGCTGAATTAGCTTTGCACCCATGTGCTCCACAAAAGCTGGATTGTTTAAAGCATCCGTAAAGTGTCTCATTACAGCCTTGCATAGTGACAGGTTATAGCCTGACTAGTGGTCCACATTCTTTTTTCTTTGATATAAATAAGAACTCTGGTTCCTCTGATTTCAACTTTGATTTCCAGAGAATGCTACCAGAGGATGCAGAAGAAACTGCCTCTGGACACTACTGGATGATATAAAACCAACCAGAGAAACAAAGAATTGAATGTAGCAGAGCAACATCAAGACAAATATCAACAAAAGACATCTGGCATAGAGTATTGAGGAGTAGGAATGCTTGTGAATGACTGTTATTGCTTTTTCAGAAAAAGACTTGTTGATTAAAAGTGTTATTAACAATTCTCCAGCAATCTTGGTTTTATCATGGTGACTTTTGGACACTTCTGCGTGAGTTGATGAGTTATGCCAGGCCTTATTCTGTTCTGATTGGTCTGGTACATTCTGGACCGGTGGAAATAGTTGTGAATTGGAGAAACATCAGAGTGATTTTATTAGAGAATTTTTTAAAGAAGTGAACGGCTGACTATAGTTTACAGGTTAGGTTTAAAAGTTAATAGTGGACCGTACTGGGGACCGTACAACACTCAAATAAAGATGAGTGTTGACTTGTTGTCAGGGTAAAGTTGCAAACCATGAGAACCAATCTAGTCCGTAAATGTGATCATGTAACTCAATCTTGCCCTGTCAGAAGCAGATAACTCCATCACTTTATCAACAAAAACACAAATTTGCACAACATTTTATATGCATTTTTTAGTGAGCATTCTAAGCATATGCCATTATCTTTAGTTAAACCATCTGAAGAAGTCTTACTTAGTAACGCTGTCCATTTCAATATTACAAAGATAAGTTTGACTGATCTCCCATAAGTGGCACTTAGCAATAGCAAAGGGGAAACCTAGACAACAAGCAAAAGACACAAAAGAATATTAACTCTGTGTTTTGAAATCTAGTCTTAGATAGAAAACAAAGGGAGTTTATTTTGCCAAAACCTTAACTGGAGATGAGCCTAAAACAGAAGCCGAAGGCTCTACATTTGTAAACAAGGGCCCACAAAAAAGGCTGAACACTGGGACCAAAAGGGCTCCGTTGGGATGCTGTGGTACAACAAGATCTATGAAATATGGTTGAGAATGGTCATGAAGCATTTCTTGTGTGAGGAGAAAATTATACTCTGGACTCTGGAGGAAGGAACTAACAATCAAGAAAGATCATTGCTTGTTCCTGTCGGTATTTATGTTCCAGGTTTTAATAGATATGTTCAAAATTGATGGACTTACTTGCTTGCTCACTGAGACCAAATTAAGATCAATAATACTGAACATCTAGGACCAGCATCAAAAATATTGATTTTGACTGTGGCTTACATATGATTAACAGACTTCAACCCTAAATGTCTAATTAAGGATATAATGCTTATCCTAATCTGTTATTATTTTTGAAGTAAAAATGGTTGAAACTATTTTTTTTTGTATAGAATCCAAAATGTTACTGAATGTCAAAGTTAAAGTAAAAGAAGCATGAAAAGACAGTTAATGGGAAAGTGTTACTGCAGCGAAGACAACTTCATGAGAGATTTGAGCAGATTTAAGTAACAGATTAAATTTCTGAATTCTCAAAAATGACAACTGAAGCCAAAACGTCTTTTCATTAACCACCATGGGCCTTGTTTGTCAGTTTGTCATGACTCATAACTACAGCCTCCCAAGCATTCTTCAAACACTGTAAATATAACAACTGAATCTGCATTGAAAGCCAACAAACCTTCAATGGGATTAATTGGTGAGGAAGAGGTAGGGGTCATTACCCGGTCACCTGTGATGCCTTTGCTAGCAGGCCAAGCAATAACGTATGTGATCGGATCATTGCCCTGAATAAAGACAATGGCCCAACTGAATGCTGGGTAGTTCTTCCTCAAAGACTACTTCAAGAGCAGCTCCTATCAAGCAGAAACAGACAGCAAAATTGATTACTAATTGATCTACAAACCTAAACACTATCAGCTGAAGTAGTTCATAGCAATGTCCCTCAACTGTATCTGTCTGGCATATGCATCCATGGACCCCATCTTTCTGATCAGCATCACCCTCATATCATCCCTCTCCCTTGTGAAAGCACTTAAAAACCTGTTTTCAGATATAGTAATGTGGTCGTATCTTAGAGAACTCCATACAGTGTAAGTGTGGATGGTAAAAGGCTCCTGAAGGCTGTACATTTAACCATTTCTCAAGTTTATTTATTTATGAATAACAGAACTTGACAGCTATTCAGAGCAAGTGATTGTTGGTGATCATGGCTCAGTTTAGTTTAGCCATTTCAAGAGTGTTTCATCCATCTAAAAGGCATTTTATCATTACTTGTGCATTTGTTGTTGAGTATTCTGATATTGATGACACTACAGAAGCCGAAGGTGGAATCTTTTGAGAAGTAATTTTTTTCAGCTTTTTTTTCTTTTTTCTAGCTATTATATCTTCACTACCTTTCAACACTGAAATGTCATTCTTGGAGATTTTCAAGTTTTAAAATGTTTTTTTGTGAAAGCTACCTGTGTTCAGTAAGTACATATGATGCTGCTGCCAGTACCTGCTCAGTTTAGCCAAAACAAGCTCACAGATTGACTATCATCAAATCAAACATGTGTATTAATTAATTTTAGGATGGTCAAGAGAGAGATTTTGTTCATTTTTAATACAATCGGACTAGCCATATCTATCCTTTTCTGCTAATTTCGATAAAGCAAAAGACCTCCAACACCAAAGACACTACTGTCTCGTCAAGCATCGAACAAGGATGGTGATAACTGAGATACGACTGAGTGCTGATCTCATTTAGTCTTTACCAAGGTGACTTTACTATACTTTATGATATTGTCTTATTTAGTTTAATTTTTGTAAGAACAATGCACCTAGATCATCAAAGCTGTAAATATGCCAGCATCAGGCAAGTGAATATCTTAATAAACACTTCCCCAAATGTCATGAACCAGCCAAGCGTATAAGAAAATACATTTTTCAAACTAAACTGTAATTTCCCAAAGCTGAATTTATGAAAACAGATGGTAATAAACATTTTCAATTTCATTTTAACTATGTAGCCATACTGCCTACAGAGTCATCAATTATTTCTGTTTAACACTTAGAAGGTTCTTGATGAGAATAGATAGATAGATAGATAGATAGATAGATAGATAGATAGATAGATAGATAGATAGATAGATAGATAGATAGAT
>JAOWBL010000005.1:4877955-5041342 GCA_028564865.1 Zenarchopterus dispar
ACACACACATAAATTTTTAGGAGCCTGGAGCTCTTAGATTTGGGGTTTACTTATTGGATCATTCAATTTAAGAAGTACAGTGCTTTGGGAGTGCAACACAGGCCAAGTTTAAAATATTTAATGCCTTGCAAAGAGGCTTCTTACTGAGCCACACAATAAGTGTTGGGGCGGAAAAGGTGATTGATTACCCATCTCTAAATATTTTCAAGTCTCTGCAAGTTGATCTTCGCACAGCAGTGAAATAAACAATAATCGATGGCCACTTGGCGGGAATGCAATCAATATATATATATATATATATATATATATATATATATATATATAAAAACTGCTCTATGCTTTGGAAAGCATCCGTGGCTGACTTTGAAAGCAAAGAGCACAAGATTTGACATAAAGTCCCTCTCTCCTTAATTCCACAAGGACAAGAGAGTGTAAAGAAACTCAGTGACACCACATGAGGAGTCAGTATGGCCCCTTAGTGATGAACCGAAGTGGAAGCCACTGCTCCATCCATAAAATTGGACTTTAAATCAGAGTGAACCTCCATTAAAGGGTTGAAAGATAGGCTAGTGAAGCTCATCATTAGTAGAAACACTCAGAAATCATGGGGTAGCATCTGCTTTCCACATATCCTCCCACAACAATGCTCAGAGCAGTAGGCCTCGGGGAAGAGGGGCTTGCAGACGGCTATTCCCCTGCCCTTTACCATGAATAACAATCTCCTGCTCCAGGTAATTAAAGGGGACAAACGATGTCCACAGGGCCACACCAGCCCATCATTAAGCATGTGTGCACACATGAGAAGAAAGACCTCTTCACATATCCATTCAGTTAACATAAGGGCCATTGATTCTGAGTGGTCTATAAGAGAGCACATTGGAACATAGATATCGCTCAGATGAACCAGAGTATCTTTGCCTGACCTACCTGCAGTGCTACACATACATTTTATCCTTTGTTCTCAGCTGCCTCAAAGAGGATGTCTGCAGCCTTTGTCTCTGCCGGGGGTCTAGACTCAGAGATGTGCTACATCATGAAAACCTGGGCTATGTTGCGAGTTTCCACTTATCTCACATGCTGCATACAAGACACACACAGACACGGGGAGCTTTAAAACCACATACTGAGCATACTGAGGTGCTCAGATTCACGTTCAGGCTTTTTGCTGCCAAAATCAGAGGAGTGCACACATTTGACACTCCAACTGCCAACTCACTTGCAATCGAACTGTGTGCTCTTTCTGACATGTATTGGAATTGGTTATTGACATCAAACACTGAGTCACTGCTGAGCGAGCACAAACTTTGCCACTATGTTTAAAAGATGAAGACAAACACAAGCAAGAACATAACAGCCCACAGTCTGAATTCAAGCAGACGTGGTCAGACAGAAGGTGCCTTGTTTTTGTGCATTTGATGGATTGCTTAGTCTCATTAAAGTTGCACAATAAAAGGCACATTACTCACAGAACCATGTGAGGTAGATAACATGGAGAGTCTGTGAGACCGAGGATCTCTTTTTAAAAAAATAAGTAGTCAAGAACAAACTTCATCTGCTCAGCAGTAACTTCAGAAATTCAAGGTTGAACCGAAGGAGGAGGCAGGGGGAGGAAAAGAGCGGAAAAAAGTGGGTGGGGGCAATCTTTTGATGATAAAAAAAATGAACCGAGAAGCCCTTTACTGCTTCAGCCAAGTATTTCAGAATGTGTTCAAGTGGAGGACGGTCACATACAAAAGACTCTTTAAAAACCTGGAGAATGAAAAACACCCAAATACCTCCCACTGGGATCCAAGCTGTTTTATGACTGTAAAAGCTGCTAAATAATGCAACACCTTCCCACAGGAGGAAACACAAAATAATAGACCACACATACCTTACCAAACACTGGAAAGTGTGGATTTCACTAATGTTGGGGATGTCCAGACTTAATGAAAAGTCACTCCTCTGCCAAGATGAGATTCAAATATGTTGTGGTTTTAATTTATTTGCTTCATTGTCAAAAGATGTATGAAATTTGGTAAAGAAGTAGAGCGTAACTAAAGTAAGAGCCTATTAAATGTTGGCGCAAAAGAGAATGACTTTTTCTTTAAAGTGTGAAATTAGGCATTGGATTTGGCAGAAGATGCACTCTGAGTTCCCTTCCAGCTGTCATCTAAAGAAATTAGATGTAAGATGAAGTTACAAGCGGTGCATATTTGTCAATCTTGCAAGGAGAACGAGAAAGAACATGATTTTAACTGAAGAGATGGCATTTTCCAAAAGAATTTGCACATGACTTAGCGCGTTGGGTATAATGTTTAGTGTCTCATCAAATGGCACTTCAGGATGCCAATCATCAGATGATCATTATAGGTGGGAAATGTGCAGTCTGAATTGACACTGCTTTGTTTAAAATCTGCAAAGTTCAAAGTATCTAACATGAGACACTTACTTTGAGCACAAAACTTGAGCTATTTTTCAAAATGTATATAAAACTTTTAAAAAAAGCCATTTAATTGAGTTGTGCTCTGCAAAATAGTTATGTTTTTGCCTCTTAGTAAAAAGTCCTTCCAGGAATAATGTCTAAGGATGCCTAAAACCTCTTGAAAAGGAAGTGGACATCTGCAACATACTGACGCAAGGCAAAACCTTTTATTGGTGGAGCCAGCCACATCAGAGATTTCTGGAAGGTCTTTGGCACCATTTTACAAAGGAAGAGTAGAACTAAAACTTTTGAATGAGTTGCACAACCTTTGATGCAGGAAAGGAAGCAATAACTAATCTTGTTTTGCCTGCTCCATCAGAACCAAGGAAATCAGTCTCAGATGTAAGTCTTTTTTGACAAATCATGTGACCTGTAGATATGAAGTATATGTTCTTCAGTGTTAAGAAATATTTTTTTTAAATTATCAGATAAACCTCTTTTTTTCCATGCATCAGATTTTTTGTGAAATTGATATGTTCCTATTATAAATATATAAATATATTCTATTCATCATTTCTTGGGTAAATAGAAAAAAAGCACACTTAATATCATGTTGTTCTGGTCCCACAATAAAGCAAAGCAGAGCACCATTTCTTTGCTTTCACTTTTAAAGGAGTAGCAACAGCGGACCATCGTGTTCCATATATTAATTTGACATAGGTTTTTACATCTGATTACCCTCCTCCACAACGCTCCCCATTTATCCAAGCTTGGGACCAGCACTATGAGTAGCTGGGGCAAGAGGGCTATTGAGAGGTTCAGTATCCTAAGCAGGGACATTTTGGCACACAATGAGGCTGGGCATTGATCAGGCAACCGTCCAGTTGGAGGGCCCCAAACCCCCACAATCACGTTATGACTCGCTGCACATTAAAGCAGGAAAAACAAATATACTGACAAACTAGAAAACGAGGAGTTGTATTTTCATTTGAGCTGCACATGAATTCTACCAAATCCAATTCACTAATCAGATGACCAGCATTAATGACAGACTTTTTTTAATACCCAACAACAAATTTTGATTTCAGTTTAACTCTGGCATGCTTTCCCACTAAAACTCTTAAGCACTATCTTGAGTATAAGTGTGAAGTGTTTTTAGATCTACAGGTTGGTTACAGGAACATTTACATGTGGCGGTAAGCATTTCAGCATAAGAAGGCCTTGTGCATGCTGAGACTGCTCACAGGTGCTACTTTTCTGATGAAGCTTACAGAAGATGAACACATATCTAGGCAGGACAGCAATCTATCACAAAGGCTTTGCTTTAACAATAATTGGCAAGCAGCAATAGCATGGCTCCTATCTTCTGAAAATATTTGTTACAGCACCAATAACCAAGATAATGCTTTGAGTTTTGGGGCAGTAAATGCACAAATATCCTAACACAAATAATTTAACACACACTCACGTAGATGTTCTCTTTATTTAATTTGACATTTTATGAAGCTGTACATCAGTGTGGCATTACAGATGCAGGGACAGGCCAAACTCCTCTTCCATGACAGGATGTCCTTACAGTAAATATAAATAAAACTGGGCCAGCCAACGGGAATATATGAAAGCAGAAAATCAGTGCAGCGCCGCCTCATGAATAAAATCAAAGTTCCAATATTCTCCTTCAACTTTGAATACACGTGTATGTACGATCAAAAGTGGTAAAAAATGAGTGATTTGCACACACAGAGTATAATAGGACATATTTTGTGAAGCAATCTCCCAGGTAGTTAACAGCATCAAACTCCACATGGTGCTGCAGATTGTGTTTGATTTACACAACACTGAAAATCCTTGAGAGGCAGCCATGGATATCTTAATCCACGTCTTTGATCACCAGCTCCCACTTCTCACTCTTCTTAACAGCATTCTCACTTCTTATTATTCTTTTTTTTTTTATTAGTTTGCTTTTTCTCATAGCATTAAAATGAAACCACAGATTCAAAGTGGAAGCGCCTGCTACAATCAAGATGAAAAGACAAATATTTGTACTGGTTGTTTCAGAAATCGGAATGGTAAAGAGCAGTTCAAAATTGTTACCATCTTGCACTGTGTCTCCAGTCTTAGATGAATGACAAAATCCAACCAGCAAATGTTCCCCGATTTCTTCTAGACATGACTAATTGACTTGCCACCATGGGTGACTGACACTGCCATCCATGGGGCACCATAATGGCCGTGTCATGAGGGAATGATGAGACCTGACGACAGCTAGCAGCATTCGACCTTTTGCATGTGAGGTCGGGTGTCAGAGTGAACAGGATCTCCCTGATGTAGGACCCACAGCCCCAGGGCTCTGTGGGGATGGGCTGCAGATAACAGGGGGACTGGAGTTTTTCAATCAGGTAACCTTGCAGGACAGTGATTTTGTGCATTTTGGCAGTAGGGTGAAATATAAAAACAATAAAACAGAAATCAATCGTCATCAGCCTCAGGGGATTCGGGCTTCTCTAGGGTGGAGGGAAGATGAAGGAGAGCGATGGTAACTTCCTCAATCATTTTCATCTGACAAAACATTATTGTGTGTGTGTGCATGTGTGTTTTTTGCTTTCTCCTCCAGTTTCTAGACCAAAAATGTTCCTAACGTGGATATACCTCTTATTTTAAGTGAATATTTGTAGTATTCCTTTTATACTTATGCAGAATACAAATCAATGACCACAAGTCTTTTTAAAACAGGGAGGGTCAGTGCAAACACAGACAATGTGGTTCAAGGGATTTATGAACAGAAGCCTGTGTGCCTTTCAAAGAATCATTATTCATACATTAGTTAGTATTGTTAGTTGTGCTCTCTGGGTATTAACGTCTTACTCATTTTTCTGCTTCCTGCCTTATTTCCAAATATCGCTAATCCTGTTAGATGAGATCTGTTAATGTTCTGCTTTGGCTGCCACCCACAAATTTTTCAAGACTGCCGATAAGCCCCAAATTTACCATGAAGGCATATCTGGTCTGCCTCTCTGGATTAGAGAGATTTGTTGAGGGCAGGCACAGACGTGTGACCAGCAGCTCACAGTGGTAAAGTCATCCATTCAACAAATAGAAGCAAGAATTAACTGTGAATTGGTTTCTATTTTCTGTTATTCTTTTTCCTGATTATGTCCCTGATTCCTCCTTCTCTCTGGGGGTGCATCTGATTTCAATTATGGACCTATTCATTACTATTTTGAAACAATGTGATATTTATTCAGCAGTCTGTTATGACAAAGAACATGAAAATGTGTACACAAGATGTGTTACAAAAAGGATGGGCGTTCTTTCTGCAGACCAGTGAATACAAAACTAAAACAACCATCTCTTAACTGAACACAGTTTTTTGATAATTTGAAAGGAAATGGTGAGCATTTTCTTTAAAAATAGTAAATACCTTGTTTTAGAAAAAACTGATCTTATTAGCAAACATATCTTTTGGTTGGACCTTTTTTAATATGTCCCAGTGAAGCTCCAAAAAATCCTCTCATAATGCTCACTTAAGGCAAGGCTGGCTTTGAGCAACGGAGTTGGGGGGGCTATGAGACCATACAGAAAATCCAATCATTCCATCATCTCCTACATCACTGCACCGGAACAAGAGGACAGAAAAGAAAAAATGCTTCTCCGTTCTCTGGGAAAGTACCACAAAGGACTGACTACATCCTAGAACATGAGCAATGAGAGGCAACATGAAGCAATGCAACAGAGGAAGCAGTCTGAATTGTGCTCCACCTATCCAAGAAATCTCTCAAAGATTTGGTGAACACGTCAAGCCAGAACATTTCTTTTTTTTTTTTAAAGCATCGGTATAAGAACAATTACAGTTTATCTTTGTGGTAGTACAGTGGTTGTGAGGGGCAAACGCGCAGCATCCAAATGCAGTCATTTCAACGAGACCCTGGTCTGCTTTCGCTGCATGTAACATGAAATGCTCTCATGGCATTGTATGGGAAGTTCATTCAACTACTCCTTGGAGAAACAAAGTCTCCTGTGCAAATTCCCAAGGATAATTTGTACAGCCCACGCATTAAGGAAACAATCTATTTATTCAATTTACACTGATTAATTCCTCCTTTCTATCCCAGTTCAAATCTGCTCTCAGTGCGTCAAGTCAGTGCGTATTTTTTTTTCGCGAAAAGACAGAAATCCCTCATTTCGAATGATAATGATTATGTTCGTTTTCAGTTTTTCAGTAATAAAAGTCGTGTTCAGTGACGACAGGTAGCCTCATCCTCTCTTTCATCTTTCTTCTCCCTGGATGTAACAAGCCATGTGGCCGGTCTGGAAAGTTTCAGCACTGCAGACGATGGACAGTTCCGACAGAAAAGCGCGAGTGTCCTGTCAGCTCGTCAGTCAACAGGCTGCTTTGACATGAAACAGTCCTGTCAAATCACAGTGAAACTCCAGGCAGGCTCAAGACAGGGTTTTTGGATAAAAGTCCAATCTCACAGTCTCACATTGTGTCTTAAAACTAGTTTCACAGGCAGCATCTGATCTATTTAATTTGCGCAAAGGCGCTAGGATTTACGCACAGTCTAATTTGACTTTGAGTGGATTATCTTTACTTGGAAAAACCGCAATCTGTTCTTTGTGGATCACACAAAAAACACCAGATCCCTCACCTCCGCAAAGGCATATCACCGTAATTTTTCATCAAACTGTGCGCCACCACACTTAAACATTCTAGCAGACACAAGTTAAAAAAAATCCGCTTACCGCTCCGAAACGATTCAAAGACCACTGCACGCTTTTGCCTCTCAAAAGCACGGGTGATCCATACCGGCGGGTTCGTAAAACTTTTATTCGCTGTGCTCCTTGTGGAGAGCGACAAAGGTAGAGTCTAAACTAATGGTCGAGTGACTTGCGTGGAGGCTGGTTATCCGTTTTCTAGAAGAAGACCATTGTTAAGTCGAGTGGAAGCAGAGTCCTGCGTTGAAGCATATCCTTCGGTGTGAAAATAGAATATCCTTTGCGGTTTTGTGGGCTACGATGCGGTTAGTGCAGCGGTGGAGAGCCGGGCGCATACAAATGTGTCCATGCTGCTCCTGCAGGGAGCAGCAGCGTCAACCTCCCCGGGTCCTAAAGCTGCGCTAAACTGAGGACACCGCTACCAACCTCTGTGAGACAGTAAGCAAGCAGCCACATAAAACTACAGTTCACACAGGGCTGCAAAGCGTTTCCTGTCCCACGACAGCATCTTTAAAAAAAAAAATAAAAAAATAATAATAATAATTTGTTGTTCCCGAAAATGGTCTTTCTCTTCAACTTAATTTCAAGAGCTTATGTATTCCTAAGAGTTTCTTAACATTGGATACATGGAGCAATTTCCCTATAGGCTTTGGTTGGGGTGAAATAAAGGCTCTGGTCACAACCACATGACATAACACAATTGCAACAAAAATAGGTTCAGCCTTGCAAAAAGCAACAAAGTAAGCGCTTAAGAAGTAGTTGATTGATCAGGTGAGTCATGGAATAAAACATCTATTTAGTGGTATGACAGTTAAACAGCCTCACCTTTATATTTTCTCTCAGGATTTGGATCACTGCACACTAGAAAACCACATCACTTCAGTGTCACCACAGGACCTGTGCAGTTGTTAGTGTCCCCTCATGTTAAATATAGCCTTGTTAGCCTTTTAGAAATAGATTTGCAGATTTTATAAAGCATCCACAACCCATCACTGGACAGCAGGAACAGCCTTCATTTATGCACCCACAGTTCCATATGCACAAATGCCTTGGGTAAAGTAGAGGATATGTGGGAGTGTGATGATTAATTATTTTCTTGCAGGTGCATTATTCATCTAATGCATTTTAAATAGCTTTGAAAACACAGTGAAGCGTGACTAAAATGAATCAAAAAGCTGAAAACATGTTCAAACCAAACTCTTCACTAATGACTAGCATCATCAAAACATTTCAGATAGTGTACATATATTGCTGATAGTTTTAGACCTATAAATAAATCTAGCAAAACCTTAAGCATACTTATCTTTTATTTTAGTAGCCCACTATTTGCTGAAGAGTTAACTATTTGATGATGCAAAATAATAAAAATATTTTTTGTCCATTTCAAATAGTGTTTTCCTTGCCAAACCATTTTAACATATCTAGATTTCTGGCACATTTGTCTTGTTTCACAATTAAAAAGGACACTTCTTTCTCTCTTTTTTATCCCTCTATACAAAGAAAATCTTTCAATGACAAAAGATTCAATTCGGTCTCAAAACTGACTTTCTATTTTAATGCATTTATGTATTCAATCATCTTCTGGAATCAGCCCATCAATTCACACATTGTGTTCCCATTTCCATTCCTTCCTCTTTGGCAATTCACTTGCAGCGTCCTTTTGCACTCCAGTATTTGAATTTATTTATTTTCATAGTTTTACAATCTCATGTATTTCTATGTGGGTAAATAAGAACACAACCTCTACTCCTGTCAATCACTGCAGAGGATAGTGTTTTGAAATGGATTGAACAGGCATTCGAGCTGCTTCTCCACCTCTCCCTGCATCCTCAAGGTCTGTCTGGCCCAGTCAGAGAGAGGGGTCACATCCAGAGGGACCGGAGAACAAAGATCAGTCTCAGTTTTACTCACAAACTCATAATTCCACACGTGGACCTGAGGACTTGAGCTCTGTTAATGCAACTAAATCAGCTGGTGTCATGGCAAAACTTCTGAATGCTGTGAAAATATAAGCTGTACTGTTGGCTCAGGTGCTTAATAATAATTAAGTTTTATTGTAATTCAGACCAACACATATGACTTTAAATATTTGATTGTAGAGTTGCTTGAAGTGACGTGGATTATTAACAGCAACAAACACCAAACATTTACACTGCAAGATTTTGTTTTAAATAACTCTTCAAACAATTGCTATTTAGGTGATATTGTGTTTTCTACATATTGTTCAGTGAAAAAAAAATCCTAAATCGCTATTACGTTGTCATGGTAGATTATTTTCTGCCAGTTTGGCAGTTACTAAGAAACTGATTTGATCTTTTATCTTTGTTCCTTTGCTGACAGATATTGTCTACATGCAACACAACTCTGCGAAATAAAATTAAACATCTTCACAGATGTGTGAAGTCACCTCAAGAAGAATGTCTTTGTTCTCTGATTTATCACTGCAAGTGACTCTTTTCACAGTACAAGGTAATTTATGCACTGAAAACATAAAACTACCATGAAAAACTAAGTTGGCAGTGATGAAACAGTATTGCAAGAACTACTGCAAGAAGTACTCAAACTGCCAAAGTTTGAATACTTTGGCAATTATTTATATTGTTCCTGTCCTTAACATGTACATATGTTGTAATATGATAATATGAAATCTGTGCAAGGTACGGTCATGAAACTCTGTAAGTGTTTAGTTGAGATCATAATGAGCAGTAACGCTGCATAAGAGCTGCAAGTGTGATTACAATACAAGATAGTTTCTAGTTATGATCAAATTCATTATCTAAACACCATCATTTATCGAGCCAGTGAAAAGACATTTCAGGTCATGTAGTTATGGCTGATTGTGACGTGACATGATAACTAAAGTTCATTTCCTTTTAAATTCCCTTGCTGTGGCTGGAGAAGAAAAGTGAAGTGTCAGCTGCTGCAACCATGCTTGATATGCAGGGCAAGAACCCACATTTGCAACTTGTTAATCATATCAAAACAAAAGAAATGACACACAATGAGGTCACGCATTGAATAAGAGAATAACGCTCCTTAATCTTTTATTCATTATTTGTTTAAGTACACAGGTGCTGCTTCAGAGAAAAGACAGGCATGATTTAGCTATTTACACTGCATAAATATTAATACATTGCAAATCTAATACATTCTTGTGTTTGTACAATACCTGTTCATGAGAGGGAAGAGCTTTGTGATCACTTATGCTCAAAAATGTTTGTCACACTCGTCTGAGCTGCTGATGTGGCAGCTGGTAGGTGGCAGAGTGTGAGATTAAACTTTTCTCTGATTCCAACAGAACATTTAGGCTAGATCTGACAAACACCCGTTCTTTAATGTTGTTTGAAGATTAGACTGCATCCACCCTTTGTGTGTACGAGCATCTGTGTAAGCATCAGCGAGAACAGATGGAGCAGAAACGGAAACTCTTGCTAATGGGCGCTGGTTGACGCAAACATTCACTTATAGACAGACCAACAGGTCAGCTTTCCTTGGAAGACCACCACATGCTCAGCACCAACAATCAAAAAGATCCTGCTGTTATTGAAATTCAGAAAGACCCCATTCCACATGCTGATTGATGATTGAAAGCAGAGCACAGACATACCTCACAGAGACACTGATAAAACCGGTCTGACAAACAATATTCAGATATCCACTTTCATAACATACATAGCAATTAAAATACACTATATTATATATATACATATATATATATATATATAGCAAAATATTCTCATGTTACAAGTTTCAAGTGGAATTGTAGTTTCAGCTGGTTAAAAAAAGGAAAAAACACAATCTCTCTAAGAGGAAACAGAAAAGCAAAGCCAGACAAATCTGACACTCGAAGAAGAAACTAACTGCAAATGCCAGCTGGATAGTTGGATGCACTCTTGATCAGCTCCCAACAAGTAATCATTTTGTTAGTGGTGATTTATGTTTTGTGGTAAAACAATGTGTTTCCAGCTATGCATGATAACTGATGAAGAGTTGCCTGCAGTTAGCTTTGAAAACAACTCAGGTTATATAATGAGACTCATAAGGTGTCATTTCAAAGTTTAAAAAAGACACCTCTATTGCAATGTTGTTCCTCAAGAAGAATCCAACAGTGATAATTATTTTGTTAGATTTTATGTCAGTGTGTTGATGGTGATGTTATTTTATCTCACCTCATCTTCCTGCTAGACTGCTGATTTGTTTCTACTGTAACCATTCAGGATCATCTTCACTCAATAGTTTTTTAGTCACACCTACCAGAGCAAGTACTTTATCACATTAAAATAATAATGAAAGCAGTCCTCAGGGACAATACATGGGGCTGGAACGTAACTTTAAAAGAAACTATATGCATGTTGTAATAATCTGGGGTTTTTCTGAGAGTTTTTCTTCAGATTTTACTTGGTTCTTTAGATTTGGCCTTATTTTAAATACATCTAGCTTTATTTTCAAAGTCTGCTTCATAGTTGACTTCTTTTGTTCATATCACTCCTGATTGTTTGCAGCTGTGTCTCATCATTCCTGTGTGTATTTATTGTCTTGTCTTTCCCTTCTGTCCAGCTGGTCTGTGAATGTGGCATTTCTTTTTGCCACCACACCTTTTACTGTCCAGTTTTCCACTCTGTGTGGTCCCTGTTGTGTAGTTTGCTTGTTTTGGTGTCAGTTCTGGTCTTCCGATCATTACTCCCAATGGGTCCTCAGCACAACTCATCCCATGACACGTGTGTGACAGGCATCCAACCTTGTTACTTAGTCAACTCAGTATAGAGATTGAAGTACTTGAGGCTCCATCTAATGACTTTATTACCAAATGAGACATACATACTTCCTCTTAACTGATTTAAGGACAGATGGGGGAAAAAAATCAGCTTGATGAAACACAACTATAATAGTTTTGCTAAAGGCTCTTGTTGCACTGTTTTAGACTGCAACTCGTGTTTGCAATATGAAAACATTTTCAGATGAGATGTTCTCCAATGTCTGAAAGATGTTTTTATCCAGAACCCTCTGTTGTAATCCAGATATCTCCAAACTGAAAAGTTCCTGACCCCCAGCATGAAAAACTTTGATGTCTTGAAGTCAGATCCAATTTCATGCCCCTTGATTTCACCAAGCAGCTGACGCTCTGTTGTCACTCACCATGACACTTTAAGTGTGTGAGAACCTCTTATATTTTATCCTCCTACATTTTTAATGCTTGTAATTTAACCCACAAGTTTCTAATGTGCAACTTGAATGGTATGCAGCATCAGACATTCTCCAAAATGTGACAGAGCAACTCTTCCATCTGTATGACCATGTTTCTCAAATTAGCATTGAGAATATTCAGCAATAACACTAATCTGATTTAACTGGAAGCACGCCTTCAAACAGAAGAGCATCACTGAAGGACAACTGTGAAAGACCTGTAGATCTTTACAAGTGTCTTTGGGTACAATTTTCAGATGTCTGAAGGTCCTGCATTCATCCATTCAAACAATACTTGAATATTAATAAAGTACTGGGGTGAACAAGCTTTAGTACAAAATGCGCAGATGAACTCAGGAATAACACCACCACACAACCTTGTGAAAATAAAAGAAAAAAATCAGCTGTAGGTCATTTCACCCAGGTAGTGTGAACGTAGTCATAGAAACTAGTATCCAAACCTTGAAAGTACACATCTCTGACCAAGAAATATTTGTCTTGTTTTATATACTGCTTCTTTTGCTAAGCATAGCTCTTAGCAGTTAAGATATTTTCATTTCACTTGCTCTATATTCTCTAGTCTTTGTTCAGTCATTCTTTAGGTGTCACAGATATTCTAGGAAGTGCCATATCTCTAAATTCAATGCTAGTGCCCTTTACATCATTCCTGAACTGTAGGCAGGATGCAGTGCAGATAAAGGAGAAGCTGTCTGAGTGCCTGTTGGCTTGGACTCAGTGGGATGAAGATATGGCATACAGTTTATGTCAGAGGTTCATGTCGGCCATCTTTACATCTCTACCATCTTTTTTGGGCAGCTTGATGGTCCCATGATCTCTATCCCTGGGTGGTCTTCTGCCCTATCTGAACTGTGTGGATAGAAAAGAGAGAGTCACACTCTGTTCTGATCATCTTTATGCGTACTGTTTCTGTCATAACTCCAGGTCTCTAAGCTGATTTGCAGAGTCCCTCTGTTCTTTGTGCAGTTCTAATTGCTTGGCCCACTTATTGCTGTGATGCTGTCATCTCACCTCACAACAGCTTCAGGCACACCAGCAGAACGAAACATTTTCTTCCCTCGGAGCACCCAACTCCAAAAGACTCGGCCTCTTATCCCAGAGCTATGTTTACAGCTGAACAATAGTTGTTACAAATTGATCACAGAGGTGCCAGCATGGTCTCGATATGTTTTTTCCACTTTCTTTTTCTTTTCTAAGACTAACATCCCATAGCAGAGGCTTTCTTTGTTCAATAACTGCTGTGGATTTGCAAACTGAACATTATGCTGGAGGCAACAGTTATAAAATTAAACAAACAAAAAAAATGAAATATTATATCAAACAAACTGGCAGAGGACTGATTCCTCACAATGTGCATAAAGACATTTGAGATAATGAAATAAGCCTCCCACAATCCACGGTTGTGGTTACATACATTAATAGGCTGTCAGTTCTCAGGTGCTCACCTAAAAGAAATGGAACTGGTGGCACGCTGGCAATTAAAAGTTTAAGTGTGTCTGCTCATCCCTGGTAGTAAATGTGTGTCTCAAGTGGAGATTTGTGATTGGATCTCACTCTTCCACCCTATATCTAAATAATAAGGTATGTGATCTCTGCCTGCAAAGAGAAAATGCAGTGTTGTGGTTTTTTTACCAGCGGGAGGCAGCGGCCCTTGCTTTTCACCCATAGAGAGCTGGGATAGGCTCCAGCAGACCACCATGACCCTGCCCAGGACGGAGCAGTGGAGGCAGTGGTGCAGCTAGTTGTTAGGAAGAACAACCACCATCATCTCAGTTGGATTTTCTTTCCAGCTTTACTTAATGTATGTGGCAAACATGCAACAAAAAAATGGCAATACAAAAACATTTTAAAACATGGAAAATAACAAAAGGTTTCAGAGATGTTGAAATCGAAATTTAACATGTTTAAAGAAGAAAAACTGAGGTTTTAAAAAAGCGACACAGAGGAGACTGTGATGCTTGGGTTGCGTGTTGTTGGTTGTTATGGCTACCACTTGTTATTTTGCACTTTAATATAACACCATTTTTGTCCGGTTGAGTGCCTGCTTCCATCTAAATAGACATCATATGTGTAGGCGGCTCTTCAAAATGGTGAGACAAATGTGGTCCAGACCACATCCCATTATGGTTTGAGTTATCAGGTCTCAGTATGACCTGGGTGTGTTTACACTTGTAGTTATGATCGAATCACTCAGGATGGATTTTAAAACCAAAAGTCAGACATTAAAATTCTTTCTGAGTAGGACAAGCACCTCTGAACCACAAGTATGTGATGTATTGGTGGCACAGCATGAATATTGGTACAAAATAACATTCATTCAATATTTTATGAGATATGAATGCAAGCTGACTGACAATAACTGCCATGTCTAGCAATTCAAAACGAGTCACAAAAGACCAAAACACTGAATCCCTGAGTTCCGTTAACTCACTTAATATCGTTAATATGTTCTGAGGAAAAAGTTTCCTGCATGTCTGACTTCTTATATGCTTATTGTAGAAGCACTGGGAAGTTTTTCTGATATTTTTACAATGCAACAAGTATTTAAAAAGCTTACTTTTTCAAGTGTTTTATGACTGTTTATCAAGACTGTTCTTGTTTATACTGCATTTAGTTACAGTAAAAACAAGTGTGGTTAATACCATCAGAAATTCCCTTTGGTTTATTTGTACAAAATGAATTTACAACTAAAGTCATTTTAAAATTCTGCACACAGAAGTTCAATACCCTCCTGAGAACCGAGGAAAAAATGTGTCTTTCAATATCACTTTTTTGTGATTTCATGGCTGTTTGGAGCTCAAACAACAACTCACAATTTAGAAATTTACAAAAATAATTTTATTTTAGATTTTACAGTAGTTGACAAAGGAACAATTCCTCTGTAATAAATGGTGACACTTCAAAATCAAAATAGACTGACACCAAATTATAATTCCTGACATGTTCCTAAACAAGAAAATATATGATTACCGAAGGTAAACAAACAATATAACAACAGTATTTGATATACCTTTTTCTTTTTCTGGCATGTGCATTTTACTGCAGTCTCATTTTTTGTCTCATGATGAAAACAAAGTTCCTCTTATCCCACCCAAACACATGAGATATCATTTGAAAGGCCAGGATGTCCTCTACGACACACATCAGGGCTTAGTTGGGTAGCTAAAATGAGTCAAAATATATAAACCAAAAACAAATGTCCACTCCAGAGGACATAAATGTATAGGCTGGGTCTCAGGAGGATACAGTCCATTTTTTTTTGTAATGCCACTTAACCCTGAAGAACCCACGGGGTCAAATTTGACCACCATTTTTTGCTGATACCCAATGTAAAAAAAAAAAAAAAAAAAGGGGGTTGTTGGGTTCTCCAAGGTTAATTAAACACAGTCTATATTTTTTATTTATTTTGGACTTTGGTTCTCTTGTTCTTCTTAGATAGTTTTCTTTTTGCTTGTCTTGTTATCCAACACCTGCCCTTGTTCTTGCTGTTGCAAAAATGCAATTTCCCCACTGCGGGACAAATGAAGGTTTTCTTATTCTTATTCTAACTAAGGAATCCAACAGATTGTGTTGAACCTTTATTTCGGTCCAATTCTCAGTCCTGAACATGCACTGAGCATACTCAGGACTGGGGATTGAGCAACAAATTTCATGTTCCTCTTTCACAGATTACATAAATGATACCTGTTGATTCCACAACTTTATTGGTTTCTTATTTTTTCCATGCACCACCTCAGCACCTTGACATTTCTTACAAAAGCTTTTTTTGGGGAAAAAAAAAAAGGTTTCCTATTTTATATTTGGATGAACTAGTTACATCTGCGTATCACCATAACGTACTTTGCTGTTATCACACTATTAGCATTAAAGGTGGTAAAGCATAAGGCATGACAGATTGGGGAAGTTGTATACAGTTCTGTTGTGACATATCTTTCTCAAAAGTCTAAATTGGATTTTTATTATGGATCCGCAGTGCACAAAATCCATAGCTGTTGTGTATTTTATAGGCAAGCATCAAAGTTTTACCATCCACATGGGATGGCCAGAGCAGCACTGAAGGTTCCTCTAACGATCACCATCTCCCCAGCTAATAGCTTCTTGTATTGGAAGTTAATTCTGCAACGGAATTAAATTATAAACCATGTCCAAACAAATTAACGTCAAACCGCAAGCAGGTGCATTTTTTGACAGGCTCAGGGCATTGGTAATCTAACGCATGAGCCGTCTTTCCTCTTAGCTCCGGGGCCCCGGCTTCCAAGTAATACACCTGCTGCCTTTTCACTCTTCCCACCAATTCCCATTTCAGAGGCCACTGGTGTGGAGGCACGTTGTGGGGGAGGGGGATTAATATACCATGTGACTGTGGATCTATGGAGAGCAGGTTTTATCCTGGTCCCAAATGTCAAAGCGAAAGTATTACCAAACACATCTGGTTGGAGAGATTTACCTGTTAAAACATTTATTCGCACTTTCCATTACAATTTGGTTTTTCATCAATGAGAGGAAAATTACCATGTATGATACTGCCATGGGATGTAGAGAATTAAATTGAACTTGATAACCAGTTTGATATTGTGAAGCAAACTACCCTGGGATGATCATATGTGTTGTGTGTGCCTTCTTCACCCAATTTCAGTCTTGAGTTAAACCTTGATGCAGACAGTCCATGATGCAAATCTTAATTTTATAGTGTTTTTTAATTTCTTTTTATTTAAGCTTAGAGGCAAACACGATCTTCATGTCTGCTCCAGAAGGGATAACCAGTTCCCTAAACACTGACTATTGGTTCAGGAGCTTAAAATCAAGTAGAATGAGGGTTAATAAAACTTATGATAACCACTATAATGCTGGATATCCACAAGCTTGGTCATATAATATTTTCAGCTTTGATTTCTGGATGTCAGATGTTTTAAAGAGGCTGTATTATACTTGGAAAGGTGAGGGGGCTAATTTATTATTTTTTTCTCTATGTAAAAGCTGCAAAGTTACAAAGCCTCATTTGTGCTCCAGCATTTCATCGGTCATATATTTACATCATAATGAAACACATTTGCAGAGTGCCTAGTCTGACACACATCAATTAGAGGCTGAATTAAAGTTTGATTAATCAGAGACTGGGCCTTTCAGGTAAGGAAGCTAAAACACACTTTTGAGAGAAAGAGAAAGAGAGAGAATAAGAGAACAGGAGCTACAGCATTTTAGAAAATTAGATAAATGTTTTATCAGCATCAAATTTATTCTAGTCAGAAACCGAAAGTAAAATTCTGAACTTTAAAAATGAGCATAATACAAAAGATTGATATTTAAAGTCTCTGTAAAGCAAAAAAAAAAATATGTTTGATTGTGACAGAGAGAGTGTACCCTCAGCAGTTGGTGGATAGTACTGTTGCCTCAAAGGTTCCTGGTTTGCATCCCACCAGGGGCTTTTCTGTCTGGAGCTTATACGTATGCGTGGGTTTTCTCCGGGTACTCCGACCTCCTCCCAATGTCCAAAAAATGTCCATAATCATTCTCAGCTGGAGCATGCAGTAGAAAAGTGAGGAATTGAGAGTGAGAGCAAAGTAGGAAAGTTTAAAAAAAAAACCTGAAAAACTTTAGTTGCGATGGGTTTTGTATTCGTGGTCCCTTTCATGGGATTCAGAAGAGTAATTGTGCTCACACACAGGAGCAATTCAGCAGCGCTTGACGGCCTGTGTTTCTGACACTTTCGGTTGTCCCTTGTTGACCCCTTTGTAATACCAGTAAACAATCAATCAAATTTCTTCTTGCCAGCCACACAACAAAGCCGGGTGCTTTGACACAGTCTCACCCCCATTTATGATTTTATTGGCGAGGACTAGCTGTGTAGCCACAACTTGGTTGACTGATATGTGCATCAACGCCTGAAAATCCGAACAATTCCCACTCCATAATTCATCGCATTTTTAAACAATAAAAAGTCAAGGACAACAACAATGCAACATATGGCATCTTGTTGGTATTTTAAAGGGGTAGAGAGTCTGAAGAACATTCTCACAATACATATTTTGAGCCTTGACAGTGAAACTTCAGTGTTTCACAAGAGTCTGTGGGATTCCAAGCAATGGAAAAGTAAAACCAATTCTAACAAAATAAGGTTGAAATAAATGCTTATATATCCTGCCTGTTGTCTGAGCTATTTAGAATCTTGCATAACCTCACTAATGAGCCTTCTTATGGCAGTAAAACAAAAAAGAGTCTGGTTGTTTGGCTTCACTTGTCATGCAGTAGCCACAGTGGCAGAGTAAAGGTTAGTGGTTCTCACTAAAAAGCAAAAGGCCAGGTCTGAAGAGCTGCGTGAATGCTAAAAGAGGCTGTTGTTGAAGCAGTACTTTGAGGGGGGTGAGAAAAGGTCGCTGAGGGCTCTTTAATTATGATGAACAAAGCACAGCATGTTGGGTAAATAAACCCTAATGAACAAGGAAGCAAAAGATTCCCTCATGACCCATCTTTACCTTTTTGGGCTTCCATGTGTTCTTGTCAGATTATTGGTTTGTTTGTTTGTTTTTTTTTAATTTTAGACAAAATACAGTCAGCATCTTTGTAGAGAATATAAAGTCTCTTCATTCTAAATATGATTTATTCGGCATTTCTCAGCACTCAGTTCCCCTTCTTCAAACAAATGTGACATGTTTGCACTACACCATTGTTATCTTTCTTGTAAACATTGTTTTCTGATAAGCTCAAGTGCATTTGCATCCTCTCATCTCTCTCACGTGGTCCACAGCAAGAACACAAACCCTGGGTGGTCTTTCAACTTCACACAGAGGCATATAGGGACATTTACAGAAAGAAAAGAGAGAAGCGAGTAGTACATTATAAACACAAACCCTTTACCCTCCCACTGGTTGAGTGGTAGGCGAGCAGACGTAACCTACAGTCAGAGGTGGTTAGCAGTTATACTGGCAGCAGGGAGAAGAGAAAATTGAGCCAGTTGAGGCTTGAACAGGTGGTCATCTGTACAATCACTTGTGAACAGAGCTTTTGCCCCTCAGTAGAGAGAAGACGAAGGATAAAGATAAGAAATGGTTATTGATCGACAGTCGCTTTATCAGCCTCAGCTCTGATGACCACACAATGCAATCTAACTTGGTCAAGAAAGTAGCTGATGGATCCTCAGTCTACTCATTTTCTGGATTTTATACATCTTGATTTTTTTTTTCTTTCTTTAATCTTGTATAAGGAGCATTTAATTTAAAACCAACCCATTCTTTGTTTATTGATTAACACTATAACCATCTTTAATCTCTGGAAGCACTAAACACCAAGTGAACAAAATACCAAGAGCCACAAGCATATAAGTAATTACAAAGGCAGAAATTTGCGTAAACCTTCTTTTCATCTCATTTATGAAACCTTATGTAGCCTATGAATGGTTTCTATCTTATGATTAAAAGTTTTCATGATATTTTACACAAGTAATTTGACTTCCATACTCATATTTAGCCATAAAGGGTTGCACAAAAAGTAAGCAATATGTTGTTTTCACAACAACTAAACAGACAAAACACAAAAACCAAGAGCAATAAAGGAAGTCATTTTCATTACACAGCACTGATTCACTGCAAAAGTCATTTCGCAGACAGCAAACAAGTTCAATGGAGTTCAGCTGAGTATGATCCAATTCAGTCCAGTTTTAGTCCAGTTCAGAGTAATTCAGTTAACTCTCTTAATTTCAATAGAGTGCAGATTCAAGATTCATATAAATCAAATTACCCTGACTCTTTAGTTCAATGCAATTTTGCACAATTGCAATCAATCATTCAATCAATCAACAATAAACTGCTGAATGGAAGAATAGGTGAAGCAAGTGAACAGGTCTGCACATTTACAGCAGAGGTTCTAGCAGAATTTAAAAAAAAAATACCTGTATTACAAATACAAGGCAACTCAGCTTTCACCTTTCAGGGGTTGCCACAGCCGATCAGAGTTCTCTATATTGATTTGGCATAAAGGTTTCACACTGGATGCATTCCTGACATAACCATTCCCATTTATCTGGTTTTGGGAGGACAGCAGGTGATGAGCCTAGAGATCGATCTGGTGACCTTCTGACTTTACCTGCCATGCCAGGGCCACCCATAGAAAAACTAAAAAAAAATAGAAAAGAAGAGCTTATTGACACATGCTGAAAAACAGACCATTAACTTTGCTTTCAGTGTAATAGGATAAAGGCATAATGCAGTTTTAGTAGGTATGACTAGAAGCAAGACACCAATGTACAAATGGAGCATTGCATGTTGACTGTTATCTCAGACAACTTAAAGCAGCACTTTATCATCTCATTGATGTCAGTAAATCGGAAAGATCTCAACTTTATCTTCCTAAAGTTGTGTTGCTTAGAGCTTGTAACACCACCAGAGCAGCAATCTTTGTACACAACTATAGCAGATGGCTGCAGTTATTTATAACATCTACAAATAGACAAGAATATAAAAAAAACAAGGAAGAGATGATGCCGTAAATGATGTCATGTTTATCCTTGTTTATTATTGAGCAAGCACCACAATAGAATCATTTTATTTTGATTATGACTCACAATCTCCCTTAGACCTGATAGATTTTACAACCTAAATGGCTGTTCTTTCAAAACTTTTATGTACTGGTTAATGTGGAGCTAAAACACTTAATGTGGATGAACACTGGTTTTGTCAAGTACACATGTGGTGTCAAAATCCTAATATGGACATTATACAAGCATCACATTTTAAACTGATACAAGTGTTTCTTTCTCGATAATCAAGCTGATTCAAAGACACACTGGTAAATATTAGAGCTAGCCATTTCTATTCTCTTTCCAGCTCAACTCTCTGGTACATGAACTCTTCAGTGGAAATCTTTAAAGTACCAAACTGCCACACACTAAAAGGACCTGATTAAAACTGTTTGGAGAGCATCAAAGGTGTTTATCATATAGCTGTTGGGGCGTGAATGCTGGTATTTTGAGGATGTTTTTTGGTGTCTGGCAAAGGGATAAAGAGAGGACAAGATCATTCAGACTTGATAGGTTATGACGTGTCCATTAATAGGTCCTCTTCAAAGTTTGAGTGTTTCACTTTGTGACATGACATATCATCATTGTCACCTTTTGGGGGTTATACTTAGCTTGGAAACTAAGTTTATTCGGATGGTATGTGTCAAAGAAAAACACATGAATGCCAGCACCCAAACACTACCTGGCAGTTTATTGCACTGAGACAAAAGGATCAATACCCACTGATTCAATGTATAACTGATAAGCAGATGTTGCTAAATGCGTCTATCTGATGTGCTGTGTGTTGCTTAACAGGTTGTGTGCAACAGTTGCTTTTGTTTTTCTAAGAAAACAACCACCCACGGAACCAAAGATTATGCTTTGAGAGTCGATGAAAAAGGTAAAGACAGAAATTAATCAAAAAGGTAAAATAGTTTGGAATATTCTCTATAGCCGAAGGGACCTGTAGGGTTAAATAATAATAATAATAATGATGATCCAAGTTTATAACAAAAAGCAACATTCATCTGCCAGTAGTGCATAGTCTATTATTGCTAGAAAAACTGCATATACTCACAAATGTACTCTATATCCTTCTCTTCATCCTCTTAAAGTCAGTGTACTAGCATTTTCTGTATCAGTTCACTTGCACTGATCAAAAAGACTGACTGCCCTCCACTATAGCTTATTAAGAGTGATTGCTTGAACAAAATGCACAGGACAGATTGCATTTGCATCCACCACCACATTACCATTCAATAAATGGAAAGCCTTGGTATCATGGGAGATGTGTGGTTTATAATGAGGAGCCACACTGATGCTCTCAAACATCCCATTGCTCAAAATATGCACAAATCTAGATAAACACAATCAGGGGCACACACACACACACAAACAACATAAAGTCAATGAGGAAAAAAAAAGAAAAAGGTACGGCTCTCTTTCCAGCGAGCAGAGATCATTTTGGGAACGCTGATGGAATATGGTGAGCCCATGTGGCTCGAGGTGGATATCAATTAAAATGATGTATGGTTCCATTGTTTTCTAATTGGGACATGGCGATGTATTTAATAACACACATTAGAACCCTAATTAGCAATAAATTGAGCTGCATTGCGTTGTCGACTAATCAACATGGTGGATTGGGTGGATAAATAACCTCAGATGGAAGGCCTCCGTGATCTAACAAACCTTTAAAATATCTATTTGCTCACTCTGGTTCAGTTTGTACAGCTCATGTTTCAGCAATTATTAAGCCCTGTTTTGAGCAATTTATTAGTGTCCACATCATGATGTTATAGCCTGCATTTCCTGTAGTAAAAAAATTTAATAAGATATTTTACATCATTTATATTCATTTAAAATTGAATAACATTGTCTTCCACATATGCTGAAGCAGATAAATCACAATATATTGCAACATGGATAGGGTTTTAATGATTCAACACGCTGGACTTTCAGCAACTGTATGGGGATTTAAAACAAAATAAAATAAGAAGGACTTGAATATTTCATCTCCCTTTGGCAGTATAGGTGACTTTGACTTTATCTGTTAGTGAGAGATGAAGAAGTATAATCAAATATGTTTTGGCTGGAGGTTCTTTCCATCACAGAAAACTGGAATATCTCAGAAAAAGCTGATTTTGGGGGAGGGGGATCACATAACCTTTTCACTTAGCCAAATCTGCTATTTGAACAAAGAGAGTTATATAGTGAAAAAGTGCATTATATTTTTCACTTTTAAACTAACAATCTGCAAAACTGCATGTACTTGTGTTAAATGTGCCTACAAAGCTTTGAGGAATAATACCAGGTAGCTGCAAAACAGGTTTGTGCTTTTACAGTATGACTGTTTCTCTGGTAGGTCAGCATACTGTAAATAGTAGTCATCCATCCATGCTGACTCCAGCGTAAAACCCCTCTGAGCACATTTTATGGATTGAAGAAACGTTTGACAAGCTCTCTGCAATCGGATGTGTCAGTATAAAGGATTATGTGTTTTATGGGTCCTGGCCTGAGCAGCAGATCTGTTCCTATAAACATGCACTACAATTTAGCCCAAGGTGTGCTCCGGAAAGGTTATCCAATCAGCCTTTTGAAAGTGGCTCTCAAAATGAGTGAATGCCTTGGCTGATGCAACGCAGTCGCACTGTAGCAGAAGATTCATAGTGGTCTTTTATAAACTGGCTGAAAAAGTGCAGCATTAAAACTAACAGCTTTTGCTTTTTATCTGCATTTCCAATAATTCTTGATTTCTCTCTCTCATTCTTTTTTCCTTATTTTTTTTTAACCCTCCAAAAAAGTGGACGCCTTCTGTGCTCCACACTAGGGAGTAAACACACCCATTTATTGATTGCAAACTGACTTGCTCAGTCTTACTGTATAGGTTATCTATATGGTAATGCAGGAGTGCATGTCTCATTTTATTATTTCATCTTTCTCTGTCTCTTCATTACAAGACTGTGGAGCTCTGAACACCTCCTGTGTATTAAGATAAGGCTATCTGAATGGATAACACATTCTCTTTTGCATACAAAGGGTTATCTTTCAAAAAGCAAGCTCACCTGCTCCAATAAAACCATTCATCATTGTACCTCTGTATACCTTATTCTTGGAAAGATAATTAGGATACCTCTACCAGAGAGGGGAGGGAGATGTATAGATGGGTATCACTTGAAGGACAAGTTAAAATGTCAGGAAGTATAATGTGTTTGGATGTGGATTAAATACTGATCCATATAATCGGAGCCTTTTTGATTTTGGATGAGTGTTTAGTTCCATTTAAACTGAAGTCCAGAAAGGGGGCTCCATCTCTGATCACCATCCAACTTCTCTCCCTTTTTATATGCAAATGAGTAAATCTGTGGCACATAACAAACAAAGTCTAAGGGGAGCTAACTGTCTAAAAGCATCACCATTAAGCATTTTGTGCCAATAGAGTTGAAAAGCGGATATAAAAGTTTGTATTTTTTGCATTGATGAAAACCAGCCTTGTGGTCAGTTAAGCTTGGATTAGACTACACAATGAAATAAACTGTCACAAACTTCATAGACATCTGCAGCATAATTCATTTCTTCACTGTCCATCTGTGTCCAGTATCATCCAGACTGTTGTATTTCAGATAAAGCTATTGCTTTAAAATGTTTCCATTCCAACTCTCATGATCAAGAGACAAATTAGTCTCTAAGAAATGACATGTATTTTATTTACTTTTTCATTCTTATACTTTCATACTAGCTGTTATGAGAGCAATGCATGCTGTATCTTGAAAAGTCAAAAACTAAGTTTTATTCTGTTCATAACTTTCTGAGGGATTCTTTAAAAAATTTTTTAAAAAAGATGTAACACACAGTTGCCTTAATAGTTGTTAGAAAAGCAAAATTGTATTGATAACGATTAGTTTTGATTTAAAATGTGATAAATAAAGAGCAACTTGTATAAAAAAAAGAGGTCTGAGAGCCCACCCCTCCCAAGACAATGCTGTATTTAGTTATTTTAATATGTTATTCAGTAACTATATGTTGCATTCGCTCAGGTTCCAAATCTTTACCAATCCTCATGATATCTGGTTTGGATGGCTTTGTACAGCAACATCACATATCACTGCCTCAGCTTGAGAAAAAGTTGAGGAACATCATATCATTAATGGAGAAAAAAAACTTGGGTGGGAACCTTGGTCTCAAGTATAAAAGTCCACCAAACCAAAAAAACAGTATTGTTACATATTACATACATATTTGCTTCCTCCTGCTTATGATGCTTAGCAATAGACTTCACATTGCTTTCTATTTTATCCTACCTATCATTCTGTCAAATAGCTAGCTTGTCTGAAATCCTCCTGATCTTCCAAATATCCTGGATATTAAGAATCACACTGGTTACTCATGAAAATAAATGCTTATAAATGCTAATAAAAATAAATGCTTGGGGATTTGGCTCTACCATTGTAAACAGCCATATATCTGAACTGACTCTGATGGACTGGTGACCTGTCCAGGGTGTACTGGCGTCCACAGGCTCCAGGAGACGCCCGTGACCCTGCACAGGAGCCACCTGGTATATAGAAAATGGATGGATGGATATCTGAACTGAACACTCTTTTAATGCCTTGTAAATATGTCTAGCTTGTGTGTTTTCAAGCTACCAGTGCTACAAGAGTGTCTGAGCAGGTTACAGTTTTACAATGACTTTAGAAAGGACGATTTGTGTGGAACATCAGTTTAACTCTCTGGTTAAAGGAAATATTCAAGAGCAGCGCTGATACAGACAGGCATGACAGTGCATTTAAAAAGAAAACAGTCTGTCCCTCTGTCCTTTCTTTCTGTATTTTATTTTAGGTTCATTCGGAGAGGACTGTAATGAGGAGGCAGGTATTATTACTGAGTTGTGACACATTCAGTGCCTTAGGCCCCGTGCTGGAGGTGGTAAATATAGCTAATTAGATCTTCTGCTTCACAGCCTCTTTATCTTAATACAGCAAGACACAAACCTGCCCACCCAATACTTTATTACTGTGCAGCAAAGTAATAAGTGCCTGATGTTTTTAACCAGGGCTCTTTGTAACAATCAGAAACATGTTACAAAAGACAAAAGTGTGAGCTTTCTTATTTCAGCCTTAATCTGCACATATCCTAATGGCTCTCTCTCACCAGGTTACTTCTTAGCATCACGTCCAGAAGACATTGTAACATCTTTGTGAATGGTAATAACATTAGGTGCTGAAATGGAGATCTCAAGATCATTGGTGACTGCTCTGTTATCTAAGAGTGATGATTGTTGACAAAAAAAACAAACAGTTTTTGTTCCTGAATAACTTCAGAAATGTATAACTGCCTCACTCAGAAAGCCAGTTTTGTCTCTCAAGGTTTAAAAATCTTAAAAACTGATACATATTGAAGTTGGCAGTTATGAATTGTGACATTAGCATTTTGTGAAACTGTCACAAAATGAAATACACAAAGGCATTTGTAAAGTGATGGTGAGGGATGCTAGTGGAGTTAAATTATGCACTGTCAGAGCAGACCTGAGTTTGAGAGCCAATTAAAATCAACATTTTTTGTAGCTTTTTCATTTTTTCCCTGTGCTATCGCTTTGGTTTAGGTAAAAAGACAAAATATGCAGTTAGGGTTACATATTAAAAAAATACATAGTTTGGGTTCACCATCACATCATGTGAATGCTAACAAAAGTAGACTGATCCACAGGAGGTAGGTCAGGCAGGTGGTCTCATGCAGTGCTTATGCTCACTTTCACCCTCTGCATGTTTAACTGCATTTACTTCATCTCAGTCATTGGCCTCTGATGTCTCTCACCCACCAACCACATTGCTGCTCTTAAAATCCCACCTCTGGCTCAAGTTGTAGAGTTGAGGCATTAAGTTCATTGCACCCAATATTTCAATGTAAGCTTAATAAATGGGGATTGATAGGAGCCTGGCAGTCGAAACATAACTATGTTTTATCACTAATAAGGCATATGAACTCCTTATTGGGTGAGTTCACTAACTAAAATACATTGTTGTGCTCTGGAAAACCACATCTACGTATATAACATTTTCTAGAGTGAAAATGTGCTGACATCTTTTAAACTTTTTAGATTATACTAAATTGGTTCATCTACAGTGTTGGGAAGGGATATAAACCCTTGTTTTAAGTCAATGTTTTGTTTGGCAGGATATTTAAAAAAAAAAAATCTTTTCTTTACCAGATCTTAAAATTTAGTGAATAACACATCACTTTAACGGAAACACATCACTTATTTTCCTTTCTCATTACTTAAATAGGCCACAAAGTCCAAATACAAACCTGGCAGAAATTCTGAAATGGTGTTGTGAGATCACAAAATCCATTAAATTTAAGAAAAAATTGTAGAGGAGGGTGAACCAAAACCTGAATAACTAATGAAAGAGTAATAAGTCATGCATTTTGTATTCATTTAATTTACAGACCTTCTGAGGAAGAGCTGAATTTTCATTAGGTCCATTTAGAAATGAAAGAGGCTGGACTTTTTTCCACAAATGTAAATCAGATCAAAGCCAGATCACGCATGTAACTCTTTACAGTTTGTGTGGGATGGGTGCTGGTGTGGGGCTCGTCTGGAGGGGTCAACCTCATCTGTAAAAACACAAATATTTATACCAACATCAGTGAGAAATCTCAAACTCCTGAATATCAGTGTCATTAGACAGCCAGACAGAAGCTGTGTATCTCTACGGAAACGAGTGGTTGGTATGTATTTATGGGGCTGTGGATCTGTAAAGTTTTGTCTTGTGGACCAGTGGGTTCAAAAAGCCATCTGTGGTGGCTTTATTTAACATGGCAGTAGGAAAAAAAAACTTGACTCATGGATGCACAGCTGAAGTTTTAGCTTTATTTTCCTTTTGTTTTTGAACTGTTCTTCTAACTTACTGATATACTTCCTTAAAAAATCTAACTTTAATCCTGATCATTGAATGTCAGCCTCACATATTCAAATCAATGACAATTAATCACTGTTATTAACTATGTCCATTCTCCACTGCTTCAATATGATTATTATGTTTTTTTAAAATTCAGTCCTATTTTGTAATATTAATTATCCGGCTGATTATCATCAAGGCTGAATTCACTCAACTGAGGAAACAAAACCACCTCAGTGGGTGACAGGAAACAAAAGAGAGAGAGGAGTTATTTCTGCCATCAGCTCTTTTGCAGCTTTGCGTCAAGGTCAACAGTTCTGGACACGAGGGCGAGAGAGAATGACACGGAGCGAGCAAGGAGGACTGAATTTCACACAAGCCGACTTCTTCATTCTCAACCAAATTACACTGAATGAAAGCAGGATCAGCGGGATGACATGGATTTCATTCCCCATAATTCCTCTGTCATACATGTGATTGAGCACATCTCATTTACAGTAGCTGTGAGAATTAATTTCCGTCTCGATTCAGACTCGGCCAATGCAAATTTCACACACTTGACTTTTCACCTGAGCCTGAATCAACAGTCTGCTATTTAATTAAATGACTATCCAGTAATATATGTTAAAATTAATCACAAAATTCTCACACTTTATTTCCTATTACTCACGCTGAGCAGTAAAGCATTAATCACATTATTACAGCAATATAATTACATGTGACAGAGGTAAGCAGTGTGTAAATTCAGCAGCTCTGAGGTGTTTGTATTTAAAGGTCAGATGTAAAAACCGCACCAGCCAGGAGCCACTTTTCAAGCTCAAGTAGTGCAGTGCAAGTACACTCTGTCTCGCAATTCTAACATGCATTCGTGTCATGTTAATGTCATTATGTTTGACAGATCTAGTTGTACGGACTGAGGGGCTCATTGATCGCGTTGCAGACATATCTGTCTGCAGATGTGAAGGCTGAGAACGCATCAGAGAAGCAAACAGTTCCCAGTAAAGATAACACAAGCGCAGAAAATGGAACAAGCTGAACAATAATGAATGGGCACATTTGCAGTCGGCCCGTGAAACATCGCACCCAGTGTCATGCTCATTCACATTCAAGCCACACACAAATATACACCTGAGTCTCGCACACTACTGCATCCCTGCTCTTCCATTTCTCATTTTCCCCCTCAGCCCTCCTGGTTCCCTGTGGAAACTAGAGGTCATTGTTGTTGAGCTGCAGGTTTTAGTGCAAGCAGGGGAAGGGAGGAGGACCTGGTGAGAGACAGGTTTAAACCTCTGAGAAGATTATATTGCTTCTGACTTTATAGCCTTCACATCAGCATACAGCCTGTTAGACAGCATTGGACATACGTCAGCTGAAGAGTAGTAAAAATAGCATTTATCATCAAGGAATGAGTGTTACTTATTCTCGGCCTCAATATATCCTCTGACAACATAACTATACTGCAGCTGAGAGAACCCAGTTTAATGTGATGGGCTTTCTTTAGATGTGGTCTGTTGAGCTCACCACAGTGTACAAATTAGTTATAGCTTCCTACGGTACCCTTAAATGTTACTGTGAAAAATGCAGGTTTAAAGTTGTGTGGATGGGAGTATTTTAAGCTAAAATTGCAAGTAAGTGGGTTATAAAGTAAAATAAAAATTTAAATAAAAACATACATGTCACATATCACAGGTCAATATACACACCAAGTATGAGAAGTATGTACAAAGTGTTTTTGTCTTTTTTTTTCATATTTAGAAATTTTACTTTGGCTTGAGACAACAAAGTTTACAGATCTAGTCTCCAAATCCTACAATGTAAAGAAATTCATCCAAAAATTATGTTATTCTGAACATTGTGCTTCCAGTCAGGTGAACACTGAATAACCCTATTTAACATTTATTTCATTTTCACTGAATTTATTTATTTATCAGTCAATCTTCAGACCCAGACACACTGGTCTCTTCTTCATCTCCATTTGGATCTCTCTGTTTGGAAATAAATCTGATTCAAACAACACCTGAGCTGCTGATGGGAGCTGGACCGCATCTGGGTCTCAGGTGGACTTATTCAAATAACATCCAAGTCTTACAGTGGGCATACATGTATACTCATACACACACACACACACACACACACACACACACACACTCACACAATGCACATACAAAACGCAAAGGTTATGGTCAATCAAACTGTCCGTGCTCATGGGTCATATATACAAACTATAAGCCATGGAACACACATTCAGACATCTTTTGTGTCTATCTCATTCATTCTTTATTTCTATTTTCCCTTCTCTTTTTCTTTGTGTTTCTCTCTCTCTCTCACACACACACACACACACTTGCAATTCTCCTTGCCATTCATTAACTGGCATCTCCCAAGTCTCCCAGGTGGAATTGTTGGAAAGCAGAGGATTTGCATTTGTATTTTTCCAATATCTACTCTAGACGGAGGATCATGGGCTTACCATGGGAAAAGAAGCGGGCAGGACAGAGGCAGCCCGACATCCATCTCCTCTAATTTTGCTCACTTTATAAATAGAAAGAAGTCTCATCACCCACTTGTTCTTACCTGTGCGGAGGGACGTTGTTGTGGAGGGAATGACAGGTTTGGTCTATACATTGTGCTGCTGCAGGTCAAATATGCAGCTGACACAGAGCTCAACCCAAAATTATTTATTTATAACAATGCAAATTTTAAAACTTTTATTTTAGTTTTTTTGTGTAAATCCTAACAAGCTTCAGCAGTTGTTGCCTTCCTACAAACACAACACCTCCATGCATTCATGGACTTCTCAGGAGATTTCAACTAGGCATCTCCCTCTCTCTCTCTCCGCTACACTTCCAGCTTTCCAACAAGTTTTTTTGAACTAATTTCTTTCTCTTACAAATAATTCCCTATGTTTGGTAAGAAATTATCATTAACATTAATCAAATTAGTACCCAAACTTCCCTAAAGGGCTTTGGCTGTCATACATGGACCTTGGGAAATCTATAGGCAAGAAAACTATGCCAACATTTAAGAGAACAACATCCGGCTATCTGCAGAAATGTTGGCCTTGGGCAGCACTCGACCTTCCAACAATACATTGATTAGAAATATAGTCAAAATAGTCAAAACGTCAATAGAGGACGATATCAACAATTTTGGAGTTGTTGAGGCAGAGTCAAACCCTGAATCCCTTACAGAATCTGTGGAGCTTGCTAAAGACCACAGCAGTGGCGATGAGGCCCACCAGTCTCAGACTACTGGAAAATAGTTTGGAAAAAGAGTGCTGCCAAATCCCAGAAGAAAATTACAGGAACAGTTTGACTGCTGTAACAGCAAACAGGTTTAATCAATGATAACATGGACAGCATATAAATAATGTCAGACATGGCAATTTTTGGTAAAAGCACAACTAGTTTCTAGTTATAGGGATAGTAAGGATAGTAAAAAATCTGACATAATTTGATATAAGCATGAGTGACTTTAAACTTCAATGCACATCCCATTAACATCTGTGTTAGCCAACAAAGAAAGAGCGGTTGTTGTTGTGTTTGTGTAAGATGATATGGGTCCTGAAATGTCTGCAAAAAAGAAAAAGAAATAGGAAAAACTTAATTAATTAATCAAAATAATCACTGGCAGTCTGTATGTTTTTTAGTACCATGGGATATAGATAGTAATGCAATCCTATTTAAATGACATGTTTTAAAAGTACAACTTTATGGGGATACTATATAACTGCACTAGATTTTTCTTTTTAATGAAAAGATATTTTCAAGAAAAAAAACATATTTATTTATTTACTTAAATCTGAGTAAAGCATAGCTTGGTAACTGAATTAACTGTCATAGCAGAGTCGTGTCTCAGGTGAAGAACTGCAAGAGTCTGGAGCCCATGATACTAAGAAATACTACTGGAACTTAAAGAAGGTATTATGTGCATAAAAATTTGCATCAGTTGCGGCTTCAAATTATTGTTTACAGCTTTGCAGACACAATTTTCAAGGCTTGAAATCTACATGAGCGCACTAAATAAAAGTAATGGCTGACACAGAAACACTATCACTCACAGTCATGTAAAAGAAAAAAAGCCTCATCCTTTACATCGATTATTTTATATGGTTAAACTAATGAAACCTGGTATGATTCAGATTAAAAGTGACACTCAATTTAAATGACTTTCACAGGAGGATCACTACTTAAATACTACTGGAAAAAGAGAGAGACCATTTGGCATTGAGTAAACAAAAATAAGAGTAATGTTGTTTACATCTTTTTGCTCTGAGCAAAATAATAGACATTCCCTGTGGTCATTTATGTGCAAAGAGCAGCCAGGATTTAAATCAGAATTTTGCAGCTGATGGATCTATTCTTGATTTTAACTTTTAGCTCTGCTGTATTTAAGTATTCAAGGTGGCTGAAGGTTGGGGGCTCTCAGTGTCAGACGGCTCAGTTACGGCTGCACTTAATGCTGATGTCCACTCCATTAAGTGGCTGGTGTCTGTGTACAGTAGGATATTTTATTAATACAGTTAGACCTATAAAGAGTTTAAATGAGGGGTATAGATTAGCCCATTACCCTGGAGACATTTATGGTTCCCCAATCTGATTTCAGATTAATAATAACATGGGAAAAGAGGCAGGCAGCCCAACTCCCCTCCCACAGCATATGTCAGATTAGCTGCTAAACACTGAACTGATCTAAATTTCTGGGCATCATCACAAAAAAACAAATTTTCAAATATAGTCATAAATGTTGCTTGAATAATAAGAATATCAATATTTCTATGTAAATTTTTAGACTACAGAAAAAAAGTCACAAAATGAAATATCAGGTGATGTCTATCTCTGATATGAGGGAAGGTGCAGCACTTAGAGACTAAAATCTTAAAATAAAACATGTGTACAATCCTATTACCAAAGGTGAAAGGAGCCAAATAGGATGTTTTGCTGCCACTGAGAAGCAAAAACCATCAGCATTTCATTTAGACAAACATAAACTTTTTTTGTTGAGTGGTTAATCAAATGTCAAACTCATACATATTGTATGTTTTGAAGTTTTTGTAACCAGGATCATGATCAACACCAGAATTTAATGACTACTTCCTTCTTCCATCCTCTACCTTTTCACATTTCACAAAATTTAGACTGCTAGTTTTCATGAAATCTTAAACAGAATCTCAGCCACAGCTCTCACCACACTGCAAAAACTCAAAAAGCCTTGTTTCAAGAAAATTAGAAGACTATTTGGAACTAGTTTGCTAGTTTTAAGCATTATACTCAAGATTGTTTTTCTTACCCCATTGGCAAAGACATTATTGCTCAAAATAAGACAACTTTCACTAGATTTATGTAACATTAGGATTATTTCTAGAGGGGCTGTTTTAGCAGTGCAGGAATCAATTATCTTTCATTGTGTCTATATTTAAGGATCCCAAAGCTGCAGGGGACACCACATGTTTACAACATTTCCAGGAGCAACAACCACAAGATTAATCACAGAACATGTCCCAAAGAATCTCCCATTCCAGCGTGAAATATGACATATCTGGGATTTTGGATATATCCGTAAATCTTATCATAGCTTTAAATGTGTTGTTCTCAACCTATAAGTTACACTTCTGAGATGTAATTTTTTTTTTTTTTACTTACTGTGGAACAAAATGTGTCTCTCTGCTTCTCTGATATCAAATCCAGTTTACTATTATTAGCTTTTTTTTCCCCTCAGACATCATAATAACTTTCTTGCAGCTTGAGAGAAAGCATTAATAATCACAGCCCAGAAAAAATTTTAACACTTCAGAATGAAAGATGTATGATATTTGATTCTGTCTTTATCACACTTTGCTTTCTCATGTTCTTCCCGCACCTCTTCAGACCTTTTTCGGATTTTTAAAATGTATTTATTCAACATTAATTATGTGCATTCAGTTCAACTCAATAAGAAGATGCTTATTTATTGTTAGTGAACAGAAGAGAATAGATGCTGCACCATTACTGAGGGCTGATTTATTCACCGTTGAATGATATTCCTGTCTCTGTATCTTGTTGCCTGCTGAAGGAGTGCTGCTCAACATTTCACACACCGATTAAAGCATATAAACCAGGTGTAGCTTTGGGCATGATTCTTCATCTCAAAATAAACACAAAAACAGGAATTTCAGAAGTGAATGCAATTTCAAAGCAATCAGGAATAGCAAAATACTCTGCACATCATACTCAAGAGAAAGCAAAATAAAAAAAAAATCTGCAAACACAAATCAGAAAGGGTTTGGTTGAGATGGAAAAAAAGTAGTGAGGAAGTGGCAGAAGAAAATGTTTCAAAGAGATTTGTACAAAAGCAATATCTGAATCTCTGAGAAGCAAATATGAGAAAAAGATCTTTACTTTGCATCTTTACTTTGCAAGTGTGTGAGAAAAATCATTGGGATGTTTAAAAAAAAAGGATTTTTCAAAGACAATTTACAAGAGATTTGTTCATTTCTCCTATAGCACTTTGTATTAATCCACACCACATAATATGAGGAATCTGTGTAATTTCAAAGGCGCAAGCCTCAGCTGAACACAACCTCTGATCCCTTGGCTGGCCACTTTGGACACCACCAAAGATAAATGGACTATCCAGACTGGGTCTGTGATGGTGAAAGGTTGTTATTCCCCTTGGCAAATGCCGTTCACACTTCCGAGATGGCACCATTAATGTGAGGAAGACTGAACTTTAGAGCAGCATATGATGCCTTCAAGACCATGTCATGGAGAGTGACGTCCATGATTTTTCTTTTTTTTTTTTTTTTTTAACTAAATAAGAGTTGTCCTATTCCAGTCCTTCAGAGGCTCTGTCCTGTATGTTCTAGATATTTTCCTGCTTCAGCACCTGATTTGGATGGAACCACCTGCCAGTTTGTGTTCAGGAAGCAGGCACGCTCTCTATCTATAAGACTTAACTTAAAATCCCCTTTTTTGAAAAAGCCTATAGTTAGGGATGGCTCAAGTGCTCTAAAACATCCCTTAGTTATGCTGCCACAGGTCTAGACTCCTGGAGGACCTCCCGTGATACACCTCTCCTCCTCCTGTTCTCTTCAACTCCAACTCTAATAATGACACTATTGTGATTGTTAACCTGTGTCCCTTCTTCCCAGCAGATGTTCCTGATCAATCATTGTTGCTGCTCTGTCCTCTGTCCTGCTCTATCAACACTCGACTGGTCGAGGCAGATGGCTGCCCTCCCAGAGTTAGGTTCTTCCAGATGTTCCTTCCTATTAAATGAGAGTTTTTCCTTTCCACAGTCACCTGACGCCTGCTCAGGATGGGGGATTGTATAACAGAAAAGTTTTAATGCAGTCCATTGGTTTCCTCAGCAAAGGAGTAATTAATATTATTTTATTGGCTTTATATTAATTGGACTAGTTTGGAATGAGTTGAACTATATTGTTGAAGTGCCTTTAGATGACATTTATCACTATTTGGCGCTATGTAAATCTGAAATGAATTGAATCAAATCTTTGATTACTTCTGTACACCAGCTTATAGTATGGGTCACTTCATCTTAATCTTACTATGTATGCAGGTCACTTTGGAACAGATCCCTGTTTGCAACAAAGTCTGGTATAAGACTCATTTAAAATACTAAATGTGGACAACCAAAAAAAGAAAAAAAAAAATCGAATCTTGGCAAAAAGTCAGAATTGAGCAATAAGATCAACAGTGTGAACATGGCCTCAGTCACCTCTGTCATTGCATCTACTCTAGCTTTATGACTTACTTCCATTGTTTGTTTTGTTTGTTCTTTTTGTAGAAATAGTGTGAGAAAGCAACACACTGATGCCCCAATATACAGCTAGATTGACACTTGAAAGTTACTTTGGGTGATTTTTGCCAAAAGTAGAGATGGAAGACCACAAGAGCTAGACAGTGATTCTTAAAAATAATCCAGGATTGAAATGAAAGTGAAACTGATACCAAAAAAACACTTTGGCATAAAATTAAGATATGTCAACAGGAATAATGAAGGAATTCAAAAAAAAAAAAAAATTTTTTTTAAAAAGCCTCAGTAGTAGAACCTTAAAGTGTTGGCAGAGAGAATACCAATATTAGAAAATAATAAAGTGCCCATTAGCTTGAAGTGCAAAAGATGGATGTATACTTAATTAAATCATAATGTATATGTAAAAATGTTAAAGAAAAGTTCATTCTATCTGCAAAGAGAGTCCAAACTCATATCACCAACTAGCCCCCCCTCAACCACCACCACCTTTTTCCATATTATCCTGACATGAGAGTTTGTACTAGGCAAAAAAAAGAAAACAAAACAATCTTTCTGTTAAATTTGATAAAACTTGGTGTCAGATGACCATAACGCATACCCCACCTTGTGGCAGATGATGATGCCGATGGGAAGACGGTGAAAGAACAAGTGTTAAAGCAGAAGTTAAGCTTACCCTACAGATGAAATTCCAAGGCTGTCTGATGTTTAAAGTCTTCCATTAAATCCTTTAGATTAAGCTGCCATACCCTCTGAGCTCTATCCTCTTTTGTCTCTTTTACTGGTATCTTCTGAAACCTGCTTTTATTTTTGTATGTCAGACTTTTTGCAGGTTTTTTTCTTTCTGCTTTAGAAATAAATGACAAACTTCCTCACTATGTGTTACGTATCTTTCATATATGTGCCATTGTTACTATTGTTGTTATTCCGGTTTTTTGTTGTTTAGTTTTAGTTTTATAGCAAATATCCTTTAGAATAATCTGTGTGTGTGGGCATCTCCTGTCCTCTGAAGTCCTCAACCAGACGAGGCAGATGGCCTCCCTTTTTGAGCCTGGTTCTGCTAGAGGCGTCTTTCCATTCAGCTTGAGTTTTTTCTTATCACTGTCACCCTGTGCATGCTAAGAGCAAAATATTGAAGTCAGGATTCATTGTAATCTGTTTCATCCCATTGGTAGGTTTTAGCTTATAAATGGACTAGCGTTTTATGTGTATTTGATTTGGGCTGAATTGAGTAAATTGTATTGCAAATTGATAACTAACTGAATATAACTGAACTGAATTGGCTTATAACTATGTGTACTGCAATAAATTTGTTTACATTTTGGAAAAAAGTGCATTCAGTAACTTTTCCTATGAATTTGGTGACATCCAAATAAAATGAATTGAATTGAAAAATGGAGCAGCACTCAGACTTCCAACATGACATTATTGGAGGGGCTGATGCTGATCTAAAAAGCCTAACATGCTGCTTTCAGTCTTGTTTCAAGTTCACATAAACAGGAAAGCATATTCACAAATAACCTACAGAATACGTGAGCTATGAATAAATTTCACAACCCTTATATAAAAGAAATAATAGGGAAATGTGCCCTCTTCGGTTTATTGGAATGTTTTATAATCTTGGTGAAGCGGTGAGATATGAACTCTCGGAGATGGATTTCTGCAGACACAGACTAAACAATCCCCTTGGAACCACTCCATCATTGTCCTTTTGTCCTCTATTTTTAGTGTTACTTTTTTCAAATACGTTCAAAGCTGCATTGACTTGTAAAAGGTGGAAGATACAGCTATCCACATCGACATAACCAGCATAAAGAAGCCAGGAGAAGAGAGGCTATTGATTGTGTCACCTCTCCACAGGCCCGAAGCTGTGAGGGCTCTTTGTGGGTCCGGCCCTCGATGGAGGACTGCAGGCACTTGTACATAAAAAGATTCAGTGTATAAAGCAGCTGGGGCTGGGGTGGTAAGCTGCACGGTGGTACAAACTCCTATTTTATGTCCTGCTGTCTCCCTCTCTTTCGTCCCACCTTGCTCTCTCCATCACTGGTGCTGCTTTCTTGTGCACTCTCTCTATCTCTCTTAAGCCTTTGTGTTTACATTAAATCTGTCCAGTAGTCTCTCTTCATTTGTAATTGTAGCTGATCATGTAACAGAATAGATAGTGGACTATTTTTGGCAATAGCTACACTTTTTTCAGTAAGTGTTCAGCTATAAACATAATGGTCAGTACTTGTTTCTGTGGCAACAACCAGCAGCAGTCAACGGCCAGATGGATGATATGAAGCTACTTTATTGTCAACAGTGATGGAGAAGTGATGCATTCACACTTCAGTTTGATTTAGAATTAGACATGGACCGGGGGGTGGAAAAATCCTTTTCTTTATTTCCCTTTTATGTTTTTTTTTTCACCTTTTTTTGTCAGAGAGGCTAATTAGCTCTCTTGAAATGGTTTTACTGAGATGGGAAGGTGCTTTTGGAAAGAGAGACATGAAACCTGGAGGGTCGTGTTTATCCCACTGAAGCTCGAGGCATTGGCTTTGCAGCACAGTTTTCAGCCTGCAATTACGGTGTAACCTCGACTAATGGGCCTGAAGAGCCCACTCAAATTTTTTTTTTTTTTTTTTTTACAGTGCGAATGCTCATTCAGGTAGGTGCTCTAACGTGCAGGTCAAGTTCAGTTCGGATGTAGAGAAGAAAAAAAAACACATAATAAACACAGTCAGATGCTTCAGAGTAAACAATGCCTGCCTGTTTTTGCAAATGGATACTACCATGTGCTGCATGAAGTAAAACATTCTGACTAAATACTAAACACTTTCTAGATCATTGATCTACATTTAAAGTCAAAGATGAGTTTTTTAGTTTCAAAAATTACCACACCAATCGGACTTTTTTGAGAACTGGTAAAATGCATCTATAATGTTCTAAATGAACATGGTCATTTCAATATTTCCAATAAAGTTTCATCCATCCATGTATATTATATATGGGCACAATCTAATTAGAAATGTTGAAATAACTATTTTCAGTGTTTATTCTTAGGAATAAATGACCCACAGTTCAACTGCTAATAATGACAACCTGCTGCAGTACACCATTTACACCTTTTTTTTTTTCTTTACAGGGGGTGGTGCGTCAGTTAAATCAAACTCTAAATCAAACCGTCTCTAAGCAGCAGACTCTCTCCCACTCCGGTGATACTGTTATATTTATAACAGCAACAGATAGCTCATTGACTTCTCCAGAAATAGGGATGATCGCACTGTTGAAGGCCAACGTACCACAAAATGAGGAGCTGAACAAGACAGAAGTATAAACTCCACAAAAAAAAAAACTCCATGCTTGCATTTTGCACCTCATTCAAGTAATACTAATTGTTAATTCAAAATTTTAAAGTCACTCAAAAGAAAAAGGTCAAGCTAAATGAAAGCAAAACGATCAGTTACGCAGATGCAGTAACGAGAGCGCTCGGCTGCTTTCTGAGCATGCTCAATAGATTTAGCCACCTTGTCAGGTTGGAGACGCAGTCAGTCCACCAGCCTCTGACCTGCAGAGTGAGATGTAATTATCAGCTGTTGTTCTTCTGCTCTGTTTCAGGTAATCGTTGCTTATTTCCTCAGGAAGAGTTAAAATCCGTATTGATTTTCAACTTAAGCAGGCCAAGTTTATCACCTGACTCTCTTCCTCCTCTCTGAAGAATCAATACAAATTTCACCCAACAACCTCCTTCACCCATCTTCACCATCCTAAGAACTGAAGGTCCCTCTCATGCTTATCTATCCTCTAATGCACAATGCCTTCAAAGCATATAGTGCTGCTCCACAAAGCTCTGCTTCAGCCTCTTAACTCCCCGCTCATGAAATCTAATTACAGCCTCACTCACTAATCTGGAATTAATTCACTGCAGATGAAGGTGATTGATAACGGCCCATGGTAAAGTCACCTAGGTCGCTTGTCAACAGTGTGACTTCACATTGAATGAAGGAGTTGAACTTGACAGATCGGTGCTATTCTAGAGGACGTTGGCTCTGTCAGAAAGGACTGCCGACGAGGCTGCACTTTAACAATGTTGACAGTGACGCTCAATATTTTTGGGAAATAGTTTTTAATTAGAGTCACTTTACTCCTCATCGCTGCCGTAAAAACAACACATTCTTCTGACCGCATGGCTTAGCACAAAAAAGACAGATACATTCAGGCTGTAGTACTGTCGGCAAGATAATGAACCTGCGTGGGAGTGAAGGTTGGGCAGCTGCCCTCTGTTACACTGACACATGGGGCTGGGGAAAAAAAATACTGGAATTATTCTTTTTTTTTCTTCTTTTCATCACTCCTCTCAGATGTTGTGCTTTCGATATCGTGTCAATGCAAGGTTTTTATTGGAGGAGGAGATGAAATGGTGCTCGGTGCACTGGGTAAACTAATGGACCTTTTTTCACCAAAGCGGTTCCACTGCTGGTTCAAAGCCAGTGTCTAACTTAGAAACAGTTCTTTGTTGTTCGACAGGCACAATGAAAGCATCGATTCAGAGCCAGAAAAACCCGAGCTACTCTGGCTCCAAAACTCTGCTGGGATAGATGCAAAAAGTAGTTTCGTCAGGAGTGAGGGCCAACAAAAACATTCAGACCACCGATGTTAAATCTGTGTGGAACTAGTATTCAAGAAGCTAACAAAAAATGAAAAAAGCCACAGCAAAATCAAGCAGCAGTGATGCGTAGAGGAGGCTCTCTCATTGCTTTGGTCATTGACAGTAATGGGCAGTGACGCATCACAGAAAACAATATAAATGCTGCAATCTCCCTTTGTGCACTGTGGTCCTCTACAGAAAATTAGACTAAAGGGAGGTTCAAACCATTCTTAAAGAATGGCCGGGCTCTGTAATTGATAACACAAACAGTCCTCAAAACTTTTCCAAGTTAAACCAGTTCTGAAGCGGCTCTAACACCAGCACAGCACCAGTATGCAGTTCAAGTTGGTAAAAAGGGAACGAGTGAAAGAGTGTATTATTTGCATTTTGGATTAGCAGCATTTATTTTAAACTCAGCTGTTTTCTACTAGTTTTAGTGTTGATACCCTACCTTAGCTGTATGGAAAAGAGAGCAAGTTTTAAAAAAATGAAACTGAAGTTGAAAAATTGTCACCCAAAGAGGTCTTGAGCTAGAGTTTCACATCTGTGGGTCCTGTAACGATCCACCGCTTCCTCTCAATCCCTCATAGTAACTCCTTGAAGAAAAGTTAAAAAATGAGGCATAATCACTGGCTGATTTTTCCAGGCAACAACAGCAAAAGAAACTTTGTGTAAGTTTAACAGAAGCCAAAAGTTTTGAGTAAAGGGCAATGTTTGACACTGAAAATAACAGACTGGATTTATGCACACAAATACAAATATAAATAATAATACTGTCCTTTGTGACTCAGCTTTTAATTACAAGGCCATGAAAGTGCAGAAGTCATGATTAATTTCTGCAAGCAAACAATAAGTTTCAAAGCATTTTGCAATGTGTTTAAACCATCATTCCACAGCACACAACAAATTATCACAATAAAATCTTTTCAATAATGATGTCCTTTTTAGTGTTCTCTTGTGGTATGTCTATATCACTTGCCAAATGCAAAACAGAAAACACATCTCTCATCCATCTGACTGAGGTTCATCTTTGCACCGAGTTTCTGTATAAGAAAATATCCCATTTTTGACATAGGACCTTGTATAATATCAGCAAATGTTAAAAAAAGGCCTATTTTCTATTTTTCCAGGCTGATAAAGTAGCAAATCCCATCATGGAAAAAAGCAAAACAGGAGTTTTTAATTAGTAGCTACACAACATGAATTTGAACTTTTCCTAATGTTGACAACATTGTAAAATTGATTTTAATCAAAAACTCCTCCACTCTTGAACAATAACCTGCACAGTCAGTGACTTAATACGTTAGCATCATACCAAGGTTCTAGTAACGCCCTCTTTGAAACACTAAATGTTAAACTTACTTTTCAGTCTGCTGTCCTGCGTCTGCACTTTGATTGATGGTAAACACTAAATTTGTGGATTTATAAAAGATCACCTTCAAACCAGAAGGCTGGTGATTCGATCCATGCCACGTGTTAAAGAATCCCTCTGTGAGGACACCAAGTCCCCAGAGTGCCCCCAACATGTTCACTGGTGTGTGGCTGCAGAGGAAAAGTGATTACTGTACATAGAGTGCTTAAAGAAAAAGTGTACTGGTGTATGTGTGAATGAGAAGCACATTGTCTGACCCAAATGAAAAAAGAGGTGCTACATCATCATCTACATAATGTAATCCTTTGTCCACTTTAGATGCAATAACAATCCAATATATTACTTAATTTTCACATCAGTAGCCCACTGTAAGAATCTCTTGCTATTGTTTAGCTCTTTAGATATTCTTTAGTTAATTCCTGTAACCAGGAAATCTTGACACACCGTTGGCAAATTTAAATTTACTTTGCAGGTACCTCTGGCTACCATCTGTTTGGAGCTCATTAAATATGCACAAAAGTCGTGGGGAGCCAATCAAATTCGTCTATGCTTGTAGCGAGCGTCTCTGGGCGGGATTAACACGATGACGTCAGAGCAGGGCGGTAATCTGAATGTAAACAGCTGCGCAATGACAGGGATTTGAATCAGATTTTGCATCGTTGATTAAAGATTACTTTTTCTTTTTAAATTGAACAGAAAACAACACTCAAATCAATCTTTTGCAACATTTTTGCTGTTTTGCGGACAAGCTACTATAAAAGTTTAATTTACTCCTTCAGACAACACGCTCTGGCCTTGACTTGTTTCTGCTGCTCTGATTGGTCGTAGCACTAACCAATTGCACTGAAAAGCAGTTTAATAAGAAACCACTGGTTGCTCCATTTGGATGGGAAGACCCTATGAATAATTTTCTATGAATTAATTTTCTATAATTTTCTATGAATAATTTTCAGACCTTCATCTTTTAAGATGCCAATCTGTCAGGCTATAAATCCTGAGTAGTGTCTAATAAAAATGTGTCTATAAAAAAGTATTTTTGGGAGTTGGTTGCATTTTGCCATAATCTCAGTCACCAAAAGTAAGTTACTACTGTTTATTTGGCTTAATACTTTCTCACGATCTCTAAACTGAAAGTTGTTCATAAAAGAAATTCAACTGAATTGAATCTGTGGTCTTTAAATGTCTTCAAAAGTTCACTTCATAAATAATACACCCTTCTCTATATTTGGGCCAATATTACATTTTAAGAGTCAATAGTTATGTACCACATGTGTACCAATATGTACTGCTGACGTCTCTTTTATTGTTCATTGTTTATTTAATTCTCTTAAATAAATTACACCAGCTGCTGGATTTTCATATAACCTTTACACTCAACACAGCAATCTGCAAAAAGTCAACATGTTTCAATTTCTTGGATCCAGCACACAAACCAGATTTGATTTTGCTTGTGCAGAAGCCAGCAGAAAAGTAATGGTTTTCTCATGTTGGATACAACTTTGCACTGCCCTTAAAGTTGGGCAAATAAGTGTGAAATCATGAGAGTATATGCATCGGCAGTAAACCAAAGTGGCAACAAAAAACTGCTATATGTATTAAAATGAAAGATTACATGGTGATGAGTTTAATAATCATGTCTGGAAACTGAGTTTGAAACCCTTAAGTACCTGTGTAATAATTTAGCAAAACTGTGGTAAGGACCTGAAATTAGAAAACCAAAACCATCATGCAGAGGGGGGGAAAAAAAAAAAGTTGTGGTATCTTGATAAATTAAATCAATTAGGACCATCAGAGAGGAAATTTCACCTGGAACACAAATAATGGGAAAATTCGACTATACAAAAAAAAAAAAAAAAAATCATTAGAGATCATCATACCCAGATGGCCAACATGATTTGTATTGACGTGAGAGGGGGAAAAAAAGACCAAAGAAAGATACTGTGTAAGAGGCAAAGCACCGCACTCCAAACTTAATGGGCCCTAATGACTCCATTTAGACACTTCATTTCTGCCTCAATTTGTGATTTTTTTTTTTTTTTTAAAACAAACTATTTTGGTAAGAGCTTTGAGTAAATGAGACAAAGTCCAATTATGACCAATAACAGAGCAGCAAATTCATGACAGTTGAATTACTTTAAAGAGGGTAATGACAGTGAAGCAGATGCTGGAGAGGCTAATAGAGCTCTACTGATGTCACTGAACAGAAGCTGTACATGCTTTTATCCCACTTTTCTGGAAGAGTAATTGCAAAGGCTGTAACTTTTATTATGAGGCTATCAATACGGCGCAGATAATACATTGATTTCTCTGAGCATGCAGTTCGGTAACGTGATAAGAACTGGAGGCCTGACACATTTATATTTTGTCACATTTGAAACCAAGCCCTGATGTTTATTCCTACTGTGAGCGGTAAGAAAGAGTCTGTATCACTCTGTCTACAGTAGCTGTGAAAGAAAAGGCTCAAGGGATGAGAACAAAAGAAACGGGTCATGTTTTTGCCCCTAAAGGATTCAAACATATGAGGGATAACGGTGGTGATAAAGTATTTCTATTGTGGCTTCAGACGTCTCACATTACCATCATGGAACTTTGTAGAAAAGTAATGAATTCGAGGTATGCGCACAATAAAAACCTTTTTGAAAAATAATACGGCACCTCATTCTGAGCAGCTGTGTCACATCTAGGTCTATTCATGCCACCGTGATGAATTTAGCTTTCTGAATTTCTTCTTCTCAATATGTTGAGGGAATCTCTGTTATAAGCGAACCACACATGTCTGACTATGCCCCCGTGAAAAAAATTTTTTCTTTAACCCTCATTTGGAAGATCTATTGCATACATTTTAGATATGCTACTCCCTCTCAAGAGGAAATCTAATTTTAAAACAAAGATTGGACCTCAGACAAGCTCTTTCTCCGAGAGCAGAATTCCTGATAAAGAATTTAATCTTCATATTGTTTAATTACTTTCAAGGCGAGAGGACCACAGGAGTGTGAGAGACTGATATTGGCTTGGTTTATGCCAGGCATGTCAGTGATAAAAATGCAGTGACTTTTTTGTGTAAAATTTATAGCAATTATTTTGATATAAACTGTATGCTTTATTTTTTTTTAACTTAACCACACTAAATATTAATACAATGCAAACACATCTAAGAGGAACATTTTATTCCTCTTCATTAATTCACTTATTGAAGTAATACAGCAAAAATAATATTTGAGCAGTAAAATTGTTTAACAATGACACACAGCTTATTATTAAGTGTTAATTAGTTCAGGCCATGATTTTCACCGTCATATAACAACTACAAGTCATGATTAATATGATCAAAGCAAATAAGAATAAAGTTAAGTATATAGTTGCAGCACAGGTGTATATAAGAACATAGCTGTATACAAGTAACTGGTGCTGAAGATGGAGAAGGCTGATAACAAGCTCATAATATCGCTCTCAACAGTTGCTTTAGTGTAGTAAATCAGGTTAACAGTATAACCAGATATATTTAATACAATCAAACCAAAGCAGTCTGGTGTGTCAAATTAAAACTTTTCTGATTGCAGTGCTGATATGACTTTCTGATGTGCTGTATTGTTATCCAGAGTCTTGAAGTGGTGAAGTGGTGTTTATACAAACAAAAGAAATATTAGTTGTGATTTTGCCGACAAAAATACATGCAGGAAGTGACATAAACCCCTGAAGGAAACAAAAGTTTATTTTAAAATAAATCTGTGGAAGAAAGAAGTGACTTCAGCACCTTGAGCAACGATTTGGTGAGAAAACAAATTAAAAAGTCTGTATGTTGAATATTTACAGCATCCCCCCACTTGTTTTACAGGTTTTCTTCTTCATGTTGAGCTCATCCCCTGTCTTGCTTTCTCAGTGACTGTAGTTCTGATGTGAAGTCAGCAACAGTCTATCATTGGAGAACTGCAGTGTGTCTTTGGAGCATTTTTGAGTTGTTCACATGTAACCATTAAGTGTTGATAGGTGAGAAGTGATAGCTCGGAGATTTACCTCCCATTAAGCGTCTTTGTTCACATGGAGACATAAAAGTCTGGCTTAAAACTATGTGGTGCTACCTTGTCACTCAGTGGGACTTGTCACTCAGGAAGTAAATAAGGGATTTAAGAACTGGTGTAGTTGGCACATATCCTCCTAGTGTTGGTTAAAAAAAAAAAAAAAAGTTGTGTGAAGGATGCTTAAGCAAAGAAGAAGATGGGTGTTTACAGCGAAAGGATGAATTTATTTTCTTCTTATTCAGACAGTCCAAACCACTTTTCTACCAAGTAACTGGGACAAATATAACGATGGTATTCAGTCGCTCCAGGACTGATTTGTACCAAAAGGTGTTAACTTGTTGGAAAGCAGTATTTTTAATGAAAATTTTTTAAATGAAAATTCCCAACAACATTGGTTTGATACGGCCTTTTATGTATTTATCATTTTGGCAGCTAGATTTTTTTTTCTTCCCCTCCCCCTCCCTCTTCACAGCACATAGAAAAAGACCATACTGAAGAAAACTGTTTCCCATCTGTTGCACATCTGAACCAATATGATGTAAGTGCTCGCAGGCAGAGTGTCAAGCCAGCAGGTGGTTACCAACAATCGTGGTTGTTTACATAATGTACAGGGTAAAACTGTGCCAGATGACCTGTTATATATATGTGTGTGTGTGTGTGTGTGTGTGTGTGCATGTGTGTGTTTAGTTTACAGCCAATTCACCCAAAATAAAGTTAGCAACTTTTATATAATTTTATATGTAAAACAGGAGGCAAATTCACCTGACATAGTGAGCAGGCGTTCTGGGAGTGATGGATGCTGAAAGGTTAATCATCCTACATATACAGTTAAAAAGAGAGCATAACTGATCAAAGACAAGTAAATAAAGTCGAAACTACATGTCGGTTAAAAAACTCTTACCTACATAGACCTAAATGCTGCAAATTTACACTCTTTTTTAATCTTATTTTGTGACTCCTGGTCACAAGCCCTAAACACGAGGCTGTCCAATTAGTTTTATTTAATCACCTGGTAGAGTCATTGTTGTTGGAGTTACCCCCACCCCCGAATGTCAAGTCATCCAAGGGCAAGACACTGAACCCACATCACCTCCTGACAAGATGGTTAATGTATACTGCTAGTAGCAATATATATGTAAAATATACTGTAGAGTTTTTATACAAATTCATATATTTTGTAGACAATATACAAGTCTGTGTGAATGTGATATTGAGAAATGTGATTTTGTAAAACTATGGAGAGTTAAAATGATGCCATATGCACATAATTTACATTTAGTCTTGGCCTCTTTCCCAAAACAAGAATTCTGATAAAGCTTTTTTTCTTAATACAATCTATTGTAAATTTGTGACAGTTTAAATGTTTTGTTTATAAGAGAAACGGTGGCTGGTTTCTGCTGCTGTCGAGGCAGCATTTTCTTTTTTAACTTAACATTAGATTTACACAGTGCAGTCTACATGAACGGTAACTACCCTGGGACCTGTGGGTGGCTGAGTGATTGAGGAGCTCCCAGTTTTCCATGAATCCCTCACCTCATTAATGAGACCAAGGATTCATAGAACTGGCAGCCTACTTAGGGTGTGCTGGTGGGCAGCCACCCTTTGATGGCTGCTGATGAGTGGGGAGCGTCCAAAGCCACTGGGGTGAGAGTTGGCAGGACGTGGGGTCTGTCCAGATGGGGTTTCATCTGGCCCTTGTTCCCCCATCTCTTTTCTTTGTTTTGTTTTACAAATCAGCTGCCTTCACACAATAGGACAGATCAGTGACAAACTCTGAATCTGAAATGACACCAAATGAGGGTGAGAGGTGTACGGTACATCAAAAGTAGCCCTGACTGCCAGACACCTCAGAGAGATCCATCACTGACATTTAGACTCTGTCTGATGGCCAAAGATGGAAAGGTTAGATTTTCGATGTTTGAAGCTGAATTGCACAGGAGGGGTGCAGCAGACATGAAAGAGAAAGCAGAATATAAATGGACGAATATCAGTCAGCAAAGGAAAGGAAAACAAAAAAATCATAAAGACTTTAGAGTTATGCTGCATATGGACGGTAACATATTAACAGAATATTCCCTATTCACTCTTCTACATGGAGTAAGTTAGTTTGATTATCACTGTCACTTAAATCCCTGAGTTGAAAAGTGGACTTTAAGCGTTGAATAGAAAATAGAGAAGACTGACTTCCATAACTTTAGCCATCTGGCAATTTTCTTCAATTGTCTGGAGAATAGCAGACTAGGACTGAACAAAGAAAAGAAGAAAAAACTTCCAACCTTGCCAGCTGCCACCAAACTGAGACTTCCTATATGAGTTCAGCCAAATAAAGATGCATCTTAAACCACTGATTGCATTTTATTATTGTATTATTTATATATTTATGCACAGAAAAGAATAAACTCCGAAGCAAACCACAGCAAAACTTATATTAGAATTTAATACTAACAGTTTGACCTTAATCACACTGCGTAAACAGCTACAGTTTTTGATACAATACTTGGAGATTAGGTTGTACATTGGGATTCAGTATAATATATGAAGAATCTGTTTTTAAAACAATCACTATAATGTCCAGATGATCAAAGATAATGTACAAATGGCAAGATAATAAATGCAAAAAAGGAACATTTTTATTGTAGGCAAATAACAAAACAAGTCTTAATGACATGCTCTATCCATGTCCTTCCACACCCACTATGTTTACCAATGAGCACTGCTCTCGTCCACTGGGAACCGCTAGTAGCAATGATTTCCGATACACAGCAGATCCTTCCACCATCTTTCCTTTGAAAACCCACACTAATTCCCCTTCCCTGCGCACAGCGAGCTAAGCAGGGTTCCCAGTGGGCCGCGTCCATGTAGAGCCGGGTTAGCTGAGCTGGCTGGTCATGCATGGGAGTCAATTGATGCAAATCAGTGAGAAACCTCCACAATAAAAACAACTTCTTGCCTACTATTCAGTCCAGTGGAACCAGTTCATCACTCCTGCACACACCACAAACCTCCATTTTCACCTCTGAGGTTGCAGCATGAGAGTTTGTGACAGCAGCTGATGAATCCCTTTGTGCTGTCTTGGCAAAAGTAGTCAACATACTTCTGGATAACAGGACCTCCTTGCATTATTCTCTCAAGCAATGAGTCCAGAGTGTTTTAGAACTGAGCTGACACAATTAACCTGCTGCCAGAGAATGAAAGTAATCAAGCCCGCTGAATCAAAATGTATAATTAAAATGCAAATCCTCGTGGCTCTCTGCAGCTCTAACAGAATTATTTCAAATTAGCTGTCACAAAAGAGTGGCTCAAATACTGCAGCCAGCGCTAAAAGATGACACTCTACAATACTTGATTCTAAAGGACATTCATGAACTTCTGCAGATTGGTATACTCATGGACCTCCAAATAGCAAATAATATGAGCTGAAATTACAATGTTTGGAGTCAGACAACAATTTTGGTCTAAAAGGAATAAACATTTAAGTCACAGTTAGTATTAATTGGCCAAACAAAATTCTCAATACCCACAAAATACTTTGCTTCCAGTTTTTATTATTTCTCTTAGTAGCTGTTCTGTGTACTTTTATTAGATTGTCTCCTATTTATTGTTATCTTTGCAGTTTTCCTTTAATTTGTGTCTATTTTTGTTCCTTTGTTCATCCTAATGGCTGTTATGCTCCCTGTAATGATTTTCTTTATGATAAACCTGCTTTTTTAGTTGTCATTTTGGGTTCTGAGTGAATTTTATTTGTATCTTTGTGCTCTTTTGAAGCTACTTCATAGACAATTTATGGCTTTTTAGTCTAATTTAAATGACTTTACAACAATAAGTGAAACATCTAAAAGCATGGTCTATAGTATTGGGCAGAAAAGAGACAGATTCACTAAGAATTTTGTGATTTTAATAAAAGACTATTCACTACCCAAAACATTAATCATCCCAGGCTTTGTGTCATCTCACATAATGAAAACTAAACAGAACATTAAGTTCGTGTTGGACTTCTCGGCCATCTGCTGGCGCTGCGAATTAATCTGTAGTTTAAACAGAGCACAGTGGAGGGGCCCATGTGTCGGTTATTTTACTGTCTCGTGTTGAGGATGGGGGAGGGCCGTCTCTTGTCTCATCAGTGTCATCACCAAATTGAAATGAAGCACGTCTTGCCTTTCGGGGAGGTGGCAGAAAGATCGGGGCATTGCTCATTTTGCTTAGCAGATTACGGAGGTGATGGGAGGGGTATTATGAAGAGTGATGAGCAGGAGTAGGTGGATCACTAAGATGTAAAGTGCTTCATCTTGTGCCTCACTGAGCAGTGAAGAGACGAGGGCCAAACAGGTGGCAGAACTCTCCATCAGACTTCACACAGTCTGAGCATCTCGAGTCAAGGCACTCAATTCAAGCTGTGTGGGCAAGTGTATCCGCTGATTAGTTCCACTTACTCTGTCTGTACTGAGCACAGGGCTTTGAATAAATGTTATTTATATTTCTTTATGAATTATTATATTACTTTGACAAGCAGATGGCTCCTTTCCAGTAAAGAATACAATAAAATTAGTGTGTTTTTTTATTTCTCCTCCATCCAAAGAATTTAGGTGAACTTGAAATTAAATAACGGGCAAAGTTAACACAAACCTTTGAGTTTGAACTTAAAGACACTTGGCAGGGAGGTGGAGCTCATCAAGTCCTGATACAGATCTGCATCACTTTCCTGAGAAGCTCAAAATAAGGCACACTCTTAAGAACTGTCCTGGGAGTAACCCTGCCTTTGGCCTGAGAAGAGATATGATACGCTCCAGCAAAACCCCTTGACTCTGAACAGGGAGAAGCAGGTGTACCTAATGGATGCATTGATGGATGGCACAGTCTTAGTGCCCTTCTACTAGAAATGCAGAATAGGTTATTTAGTGAAACTGTTCATCTTTTCAGTTTTAGCACTACTGAAAAGCTATGAAAGATGTAAAGTCCTCTCTGGGTCTGGGGTGAGATTCTGCCTCATGTGGAAGAAGTTCAATTATCTTGGGGTCAGGTTCACAGGTGAGGAAAGACTGGGGCAAGAAATTGACAGGTAGATTGAAGCGGTGTCTGCAGTAACTCAGACTTTGTACTAGTCTGTTGTAGTGAAGAGAGAGCTGATCCAAAACGTGAGGTTTTCCCTTTACTAGTTGATCCATGTTCATACTCACTTATGATCATAAATTGCTGGTAATGACAGAACAAAACAGTGAATACAAGTGGGTGAAATGGGTTTCCTCTGCAGCATGGCTGGACTCTTCCTTAGAGATGGGATGAAAAGTTCAGACTTCACGCTCTGCTCCTCCACCTCAAGGGGAGCCAAATGAGGTGGTTCAGGCGCCTAGTCAGGATCTTCCTGACTAGGTAGCCTCTGGGGAGATGTTCTGGGCCTGTCCAACTGGCAGAAGGCCCTGAGGTAGCCTCGAGACACATGGAGAGATGATATCACTCCATTTTTCCTGGGAACACCTTGCCCCTGAATAGCAAGAAGAGGTGGCAGGGGAAAAAAGAGGTTTGACCCTCTCTGCTCAGGCTGTTGTCTCTGCCACCCAAGCTCTGATAAGCAGAAGTTAATGGATGGATGGAGATCTTTTTTAATTTAGCATGGATTCACAAACTTTAGTTATCAGAGTTTTTAATAGCTATCAATTAAAAGAAAGTGGTTGGCTAAAATTGAAAAAAAAAATCAGCTTGAAAAAGTTGCATGATAACTTACAAGCACAGGTGTAAAATACTTCAATGATGCTATATCCAGCATACATTTTATATTTGTGATAATCCAACCTGAACAACCATACTAAGTATGACACTTACAGTCAATTCAAGAGCCTAATATTGTTCATATTTTTCGCTTGCTTTTAGTTCTGGCACATAAGTTTATGGAAACATCAGATTTAGGTCAACCTTTTATAAAGCACCCAGTGAAGTATCTTAAGTTTAAAAATGTAAACACAGATGGGGTAAAATTACATGACCTTTTTTCTTTTCTAACTTTTCCTGTATTTGTCATTGCATATATATTTGCCGATGATAAAAAATACATTTACATTCTTTGACAAAAGGCTAAAATACCTGTTAGAGCAATTGCTGTAATAATGAAACTTAACTACTGATGATAATAATCTACATAGTGTGTTGGATCATTTTCACCTGCTTTAGATGCCATCAGCCTATTTGATTACTTATTTACTGCCTTCAGCATGGACCCAAGATGTCGTCCTCCACGTACAGGCTTACTGGGTATTTATCAGATATTCTGAACCATAATTAACAGATGGCAACCCATATTAGATGCATGCTCTGCATGCATGTGAAGAGGTACATGTAAGGCTTTGTATGAAAGGTTGAAGATGAGCTACAAATATGATATTTTACTAAAATTAAAGAATTATCATCTCTGCCTCCAATTCATATTCACAAGTCCTTGTGTGGCATTGTTTTTTACTAAGTTTGAGAAAGTCAAAATATCCCTTTCTGTCCAGAACTGCAACATCTTGTTCTGACACATGGAAAGTCATAGTAAATAAGGACTTCTCCAGCACATACCAAAGAGTCTCACTAGAAATAAGGTTTGGGATCTGTTGTGACAAATCCATGTATGAAAATGATGTATCCTGCTTGGTGAAGCTTTCTTTTAAAATTCAGCCATATTCAGAATTTTTAGGACTGATTTTGGCAGCTCTTATTCCCAAAGCCTGTTGAAACAACACAATCAGCTCTCTAGAACAATGTCAAAAGTTCCAAAAAACAAAAACTCATCCTTATAACCCACCAGTTGGATCTTAATGAGATAAATCCTTTGTTAAACCCTCACAGATGCTGTGGCTGTCATCAGTATGAGGTAGTCATTGAGGGAAATCTCAGGTTGACCCAATGAAACTGTGTAACTAGTGGCAGCACTTTCCATTTTACTGACATTAGAGTCACACTAACAATTGCAACATCCTCAGGTAAATTGGGATGACTGAAAGGATGTCTTAAATTTGTACAAATGGCTCTAACACCTTGGGGAAGTAATTCTACATTAACTTGCTAGCTGTGATTGAAAATAATGAAGTGATTTCAGGACAGATCAGTGCGGACAGATGGCTTCTTCTTAACCGGTGGCTACAAACCTCTGGCAAGCAGAGATGAGAGACAGCGCTCACTGTTTGTCTTGCAATTTGTTGTGTCTGGTGTGTTCAAAGTGCACATTTTGTCATATAGGGAAGGACTGCACAGATAAGAAGTCAGAGACGCGTGCTAAAATTTACCACCTCCAGCACGGATTAAAAATGGGGATGTTATCTTTGAGATGTCTAGACAGGTGGCAAGCAAACCCCACGGTTACGCAGTCAGCCAAGGCTCAGCCTCTCACTTGCTTTCTGTGCTTGTACAGCCCGAAGAAGACCAGAGGACAATAGGTACTTAAGAACATAACCTGCAGCTCAATGTGAAGACAGAAATAAAGGTAAACACACAAAAGTAAACAAGAAACTCAAGGTCATGGGCCTTATCTTAGGAAGAGCAGGGCTGTCTATCCAAGCCCTGCTGTGCTATTGTTTGTTCAGCATTTCTCTGCTTATGTCATATGCATTTCTACATGTATGTTCATCCCTTCCCTCCCCCACACAACCTCCTCCGTCTCCTCTGGGGCAGAGATACATAAAAGAAATGCATTGCTTATGCATTAAGAGAATTACTACTTAAATTGCTTTCACGTTGAGGCTCTCCGCCTCACCAATTCAGTTTTGACTCTGAATTAGCTGCCTGAAAAGACTGCCTGAACATCATTATTGAAACAGCTAACAGTTGGGGACTGCTTATAAGCTTTTTTTTTCCCTGATTCTTTTTTCCTTCGGACAAAAATCGGTGTCCATGCTGTTACCCATCTCTGATTCAAAAAGGGCTGTAAACTGCAATAATGAAGGTCCAGCTGGAGGTCGACGTCTGTGGGGTAAATGTGTGTCGGGGATCAGTCAGCCAGACTAAAGAGAGGTTTGGGCAGGACGTTTTGCCAGACTGTGCAGCGTTCATGTCTGAGTGTCCCTGTGTTAGACTGGACTGCAACTGCAGCACCTTCAAGTTGCTGCTGATTTCAAAGTGTGCACGATGTCTTTAGCAGTAATAATGATGTTGTTAGAGTGTGTTATCAGGACTAATGGAGGAGGAGGCGGAAGAAATTAACTAAATGCTGCTAAATTGATTTAGCATTGTGTTGTGAAGAGACACTTTGTCCTTTATGTGTACAAGATTTTAAATTGTGACACATATCATCAATAAGGTATATAAATACACACACATATGTGTGTGTGTGTGTGTGTGTGTGTGTGTGTGTGTGTGTGTGTGTGTGTGTGTGTATGTGTATATATATATATATATGTACACATACGAAACTGAAATTTAGCCAGAAGATCAAAACTTGTTGGACAAGTTAGTGGAGCATATCATTCTGGAAAAACCATTTTTATTGTGTTGTTCAGAAAAAAAAATTTTAAAAATCTGATAATTTGCATTTACATGCATCAGTGCAATTACGAGTAAAGTCATCTTACTTCTGAAACAGAATTAAACTAAATCTCCTTAAAATATCATAAATATTTAAAAGAATGTGATGTTACTGCAAAGACTGGCTCTTAACTACTGCAAAAAATAACCTGCTGGATATAATTTCAGCAGTCACTCCATGCTGGAAATAACTGAAGGTTACAGGACATGATGAGAAGCCTTCAAGCAACATCTGGCAGACGAGTTGGGCACATGACACACTCTGCTCTCTGCTGTGCGAGCACCTGTAGGCCCTTCTTGCCATGTGGGAGAGTTTATTATTGTCACAGCCTTGATGTCAAATATAAATTGTGCATAATCTGCATTCACTTAATATTAAATCAGTTCACTTAAAAAAACAGCCCTCAGTCTAAATTTGAGTCATGACCATGAAGCATATTGCTATATAATTCATCAGAAGAAAAAATAAAGTTTCAGTAGCAGTTAAAAGTAGTGTATGAAACATTGCAAAAAAAGCAAGTAAATTTGTGTTTGGTAGATTATTTCTCTGTTGTAACAATGCTTCTTGGCAATAAATCTTATACTGTTGGAAAGCATATTTGTTTCCCTTTTAAATGGTGCCACATTTGTGAAGAACATGCATTTGTGGGATGAGCAGCAGAGTTGGGCATGTGGGTTGCACCCATGAAAAAATTGCCAAAAAATTTGGAGTCAGATGCTTCTGTGTCCCCTTGTTGAGACTCTATATAGTCCTCATCCTCCGAAACCCACTCGTTCATCTCACTGTTCTGCTCTGTGTTCACTACCTCATCAGCTTAGAAATCTACCATTTAAAAAAAAAAAAGACAATCACTGGGGTTTGATATGATTAAACCTCACAAACCCAAATGCTCCATCAGGTTGCCATATGTTAAAACTTAAGAGAGGAAAAAAAAGGCACAAAGGAAACGTACGTTTATCCTTATTTTAAATTATTTGAACAAGTAATATTTAAAGTATGGTGTGAGGCTTTTAATTGGAAAATCAAAACATAAATGAGGTCAAAGATGGATCATTAATGCTTTATATGTATCTATGCTCAGCATGACAGCAGGTATGGACAATGTGTTAACTCAAGGAATGGTTTAATAAAAAGGGAACTGCCATTCAGAGATTTAGAGTTTGGAATCCAATGCAAAACGGTGCTTAACTTTTCAAATCTCACTATTGAAGTCCCAGTCACGGCTACATGGAGGCATACAACCTGATGGGCTTGTCAGTTTTAGCTGATGAGGCCCCTGAGGTTGGCATGTGTCATCTTACAGGCAGACTGAAGCGACAGATGCAGGCCAGTGCTCTGCAGAGCCTCTCTCATGTTGGAGGACTGTTACTGCTTCTTTGTCCCTGAAGTCTGCAGTCTGAGAAAAACTGCAGCAATTTTAAGAAGATTTTTGTCTTTTACAAAGTATAAATAAATAATAACTTCAGAATTGTACATATTTCATTAAATAAGTGTCAATCATGAACAAGTAATCAAGTAGGATGCAGCCAAAGTTTGAGTTACTGGAAGTTGTCTAAAAAACACGATATGAAGCCCTATTTTCTGCCACAAAATCAGGAGGGAAGCTTCAAAGGGCTGCACGTCTAAAAACAGAGGAAAAACTAAGAAACTGTACAGCAAATATCTTCTCTAACAAAGTACTGGTGCTTGTTTTCAGAATGCCATTTCTTCCTGACTCTGACACAACAGTTTGATTTCTAACAGCGGCAGACATTTGACTCAGAAAAAGATCTGTGGCTTCCCTTGGATTGCATTTGGTTACTTACCTGTCACAGCGTTTGATTCTTAGAGATCAAATTCCCAAGAATATTTAATTGCATATAACCTCAAATAATGTAGTGATTGATTCTCAACGAAAGCAAAAACAAGTGTCATGATCACACGCTGTGATATTTAGCGTCAGTGAAAAAATTATCCGTAGCTGTGCTTCGGCATAACTGTGAAGTCAATTTGAGGCAAATTCTTTACAAGTAAAAGCTGATGCTTCCAATAAACTTCTTTGTAAGGTGATGGTACAAGCTGTGTTAACATGGCTGTAAATAACAGAGTCAAAGACATAATCATTGAACCAAAAAAAAAAATGTATATATAGCGCTCAAGGATAAACAAACCGATTTGACCATGTGTGACTGCAAACATGAAGAGTTTCTTCAGGAAATTCTTTTTCCAATTGGACACTGTAATTGCTCAAACAAGTCAACAAGCCCTGGTTGCTCTCTAAAAGCAGAAAGAGCTGTTCAGTCATGTGAGTTAAATATTTGCTACAACAGAACTTAATTGGAAAGGTTCTGTTGTAGCAAATGTCTCCATTTCCTGTCAATGCATATCAATTCCCCCCACACCAAATGACAAAAACACCATGCCAGGTGAGTATGAAACCTTTGATGTGACATTCTCTTTCCTTTTCCTCAACTCTTTCTGTTGCAGTATTTAAAAATGGCCATGAAGGATAGAATTGAACTCGAGCCCTGGTCACACATTTGAGGCTGGGGTATTTCAAAGACGCCCTCCAGGTATGCTCATGGTAATAAAAGCAATCTTCTTTGACAGAGGTTGTGATTTCAATTGATTGTCTAACAAGGGGAAAAAAAACTTGGTTGTAGTACTATGTCTTCTTGCATCAGAAAATCCACAATATAAAAAAAATATCACTTCAAAAGTCGAATTTAACCCTGGAGAACCCACGTGGTCCAATTTGACCATTTTTTGCTGATACCCAATGTAAAAAAAAAAAGGGTTGTTGGGTTCTCCAGGATACAATTTCATACAATTTCATCAAATACTTGTCAAATAGCAAATAGCTTAATAAAAATGCCACAGAAATACAACACAATAGCTTGGTTTTAAACCATATCTATATACCTTTGTTCAAATCAGCTGCTTTGAAATAAATCAGATTACAACTTCAGAGTACGTTCAACATACTGCAAATATAGCATGATGTGATGTTCTGCAAAGACAAACACATGGAGGCCAGGCAGCTCCAGTCTGACCCACTGTGATGTCACAGTACCAAGCAAATTTAAGTGGCTGAGTGAACATGTTTCTGATATTGTGACCCCAAACAAAGCAACAGAATAATATTATCAATCACAATTGCTTCCCCAAAGAGAAAGCTATAGCTTCACTCTTTTTCACTCTTTTCACACTCACAGTAGATTTCCCCTTAAAGATTGTCCCCGAAATCAAAAGCTGCATAAAAGTCCCTGATCTGTCACCTGCAGCCAACTGCAGCATCAACCTGCATTCACGCCTATAGTCTTCAATTGAATATTGCATCTCGCATTGCGTTTCATTTCAAGGATATGCACGACCGATGTGCCAATCAAATACAGAAGGATTAGTGTAGAAGAAGAATAATGCATCTTTTTCTCTCTTTTTAAAGAAGTAGAATCAACTCTGAATTTGTTTTTTATTTGACTTGACAATTTAAGTGCATTCTGGTTTTCCTGAAGAATAATTCATTTGGTCTTCATTTAACCAAGTTTAAGTGTCAGATAAGCAGGTAAGTGAGGTTAAAGTCATTGTGTGGCTCAACAGAAACTGGCTATTGTTGGTGTTACAATCACATCTAAAGTGCAAGCGATTACTGGCGTATTAAAACTGCTTTAGTAATGTAATGGGCTGTGTGTGAATCGATCTGAATAATTTTGAGACAATTTTGTTTATAACGCATGTCACACTAATGGAGCCCCAGTAGATTAGGCCCCATAAACAAAAGCTGTCATGATAATGGAGGGCTCTGTGTGCGATAATTGTTATCAGGGTACTGATATGATTCTAAGTTACGGAGGTGTGGTAATGACTGGATGGTTCTCTTTACAGGTTTAATTTAGCCCCTCTAAAAACTAGAAAGGGTCATTAAGTCTGAGATCAGGGCAGTGGTCATTAAAGTCATGGGAGCTATTAGAGTGTAGAGAGGGAAAAAAAAAAACTTTATCAAGATCTCCATCTTTGCTCCATTTCCTCCTGGTGCATGCTCAATACAGCATGAAGGGAAAACATCACTTTATGTGAGCAGCAAGGGCAGCATCATGCATCCTTCCTTTCGTGGAATTCAACTTCCCCAATTAACTTTGATGGCCAATAATATCATTTTATGGTCCTCATTCCCTTCTCTCTATTTGAACTCCTTCATGAATTCATATTATACTCCTCCATCCTCGCAGCTTCTCATCCTGCAGTGCCAGCTCCTCCGCATCCATTCTTCTCCTAATTCACCTCTTCAGACCTGCAGTGTCAGTGGTTTAAACGGATTGCTCATGCAGCCAGTTAACCTTCTCATCCCATAAAAAGTCTAATTGGTTTACTATAGAATGGAGCCTTCTCCATGCTCGGAATAATCCCTCAGCTTGATTAATGCTTCTCTAATCAATTGGTGTCTGAGAGACCCGCCTCTTCAGTCACATCTTATAAAGGGGAACAGCTGGCTTTCCTAAAGGTCAGACAGCAGGAGGGCACCTGGGGTCAGAGGGGGTGATGGATCAAGCAGGGGGTGTCAGGCCACTTTTACATGTTAACGAAACTGCTGCACTGTTTTTAGGGAGTTGTCAAAGATTGTGTAAAATAATCACAGAGTTTATGTTGCATTCATGCGAGTGTGTGTGTGAGAAGAGGTCGTGCACTTGTAGGTCTCCCCAGCTTTTATGATTCAACATTGATCCATAAAAAGCAATTTGCAGACAGATTAGGTCACAATGAAACCATCACATTTTCAAGATGTGGGGATTTAACATGCTCAGAATTAGAAGTGTGTGCATGTAGGATAAAGGTTAAGTTTAGGTATGGTTACAAGGGTGAAGGTTAAGGCCACAAGGTCAAGGATGGTAATAGGATCCCCGCCACCCACCCCCCCTAGACAAATGTATATTGCAAGTGTGCATCTGTGCTTGTATGTTTACTGTTCAGGTTCTCCCATGTGACTTCACAAATCCATATATTCTGCTCAAGACGAAAAAAAAAGGAACAAGAAAATACTTCATTTGGATGAAATTGCCCCGAGATGAGCCTGTGCACCGACATCCTAGAGAATGAGAAAGGATCCCCCGATGTATTGCTCTTGTAATTTTCTCTTCAAACTGGATACGGGATGCACCGCATCATTCTCACAGCCAACTCAGCTGAAGGGTTTGTGCTCCATTCACAGCAGATTTGAATAAGTCTTGGAAATTGACACAGAGCCTGCTGCGATGTATGAATATCAATGTCACCTCTGACAGAGTAGAATGGCAGGCAGGGAAATATCAATTTATTATGAGTTCTGGATTGAGACAAACCATTTCACTTTGAGCATAGATGATGTTTTCCTCTCTTATGAGCAGGACTAGTCTGCGTATTCTCCGTGGAGTTGTCTTTGTGACAGCAAGGTTATCTTCACCAAACATTTTAATCAATACACAATAATATCACTGACAGACACTTAAAAATGACCACACTAAACAAGACGTTACGCTTGAGGACTTTGAATAGTAAATAATGAATCACTACATTAGCGCAATGCCTGTTGTATACATTAGCATTCAAAGTGCATGTCTAAATTACTTTGAATCTATAAGCGTCGCTTGTCACCGAGAGAAGATGAATGCTTTTGTCTCTGCAGGAGCTTTGACGTGATCCCCGTGATTCGAAAAGACAATAAATCCGACCTAACTTATACAAATGTTAGATAAAGTTGACAATGAGAGCTGCATTAATCTCAGCTAATAATTTTAGATTCCTGCTGCAACAGAGACAGTGTTGAATTATCTATCATTCACAGCTGATTTTATTTTTTTTTTTTTATATCACCTCACTACTGTTGTGTTTTTGCTGCCCTACCTTTACCTCCAGCCTTTCAACTTTCCACAGGGTCTCACAGCTGATCGGCTGGTGATTTAGTTAAACATGTAAACACCACCAGCCATCTGTCTCAATCAACTTTAATAACAGCTCAATGCTTATTCCTTTATTTATAAGAACCCAGAGCTCAGTCAGCACGCGCTCGGCGTTGGCATAGGAGGATATCGCAGCACGGCCCGTGTTAGTATGCACACGCACACCTCTCCAACACACAGACTCACTGCGACAACGCTGCAGTCAGACATGGGGGAGATGGTGAAAATGGGGTGGGGGATGGATGTCGGGGGTTGAATAGGAGGGAATTCTGTTTCAGCATCTCCTTGAAGTTAGTGTTTTGGACTTGCATAAAGAGAGGGACGCCGTCGGGCATAAATATACCCGCAACAGATCTTTAAATGAGGCACTGCAAGGTGAGCAGAATAAATATTTCACACGCAAAAACACACAATGGGGTTGTAATGAATCTGCACTGAGCTAGTAAGTGAGTCCTTCATTGTGTTGTTTTATTATTAATACTTTTGAGCCAATTGGCTGAAGAATATGCATGGCGTGACCTGCCCTTCCCTCTTCTTATGCTAATCATCACTGACATTTCCCGCATACAGCCCACCCGTTTTTGCCTCTTCTGCAGTGGACCAGAAAACCACCAAACATAATCAACAATAAAATCTATCAGAAAGAGCAATAATCCTCCCTGAGAAGTTACCTTACTGCAATCACGGCTGTCCATCTGGCACAGTGTTGACCTGATGGGAAAGATTTTGTTGTCACCTTAAAGGTTTGACATTCAGGCGTTCTTTGTATTTGGAAAGCTACTGCATTCATCTTCAGCCCATTTGTCACTCCTGTCTACTTTTCACTGGTCCTCCATTCATCTATCAGTCCATTCATCTTTCCATCCATCAGTTCATGTGGCCTTTGTTCCACATTTGGATCCATCTGTCACGGCCTCTGCGATGGCTGGTGCTTTTATATACAGACATCTCATTCCAACTGTCCACTGCCGATTGCTTAAGATACGCAATGTTTGATAAATATTCTGGGTTTTTCCAAGATATCCCAGAGGAAAGAAGTCTCTTTGAGAACTCTTGGTAGACCACAATTGTGGACATTACTCTCCTTCATGCCCTGAGCTATTCTCTCAAACAGCCACATGAAAAGCATCAAAGAAACATGTTTACAATTTCCAACAGAAATGGACATTTCTATTTACACCTAACCAAAACTATCAATATCAGAATAAATAACAGCTTCATAACATTGAGTCATAGCCACATTTTCTGGGAAAATATTGTTGAAAATATTTTTCATATCTTTATCCAGTGCAGTTAATGAAGGAGTGGGCTTTAAGACAAGAATACACTCAAATGCTCCACTCGCAACAGCAAAAGAATGAATTTTAAGTAAATCTATTCAAAAAAGCGACTGCAAAAATTCAAGCAAATGAAAATATGATAAACTTAAATAGATTATCCTTGTCACATGGAGTGGTAGACAATGGAAACTTAGCCTTTCTATGCCAGCCATCATAGTTATGTTCCTCTTGGAAACAAAAAATGAATTCACTTTTTCTGAATTTGACTCTGATTTCCAGGTGGCTGAACCAACACAGAAGAAACTGTCTCTGAACGCCGCTGGAGAGGTTTGCGACCCATCAGAGAAACAAAACATGTGATGTAGTGGAGCAAAACAACCAGTGCAGTGGAGCGCCAGTGAATGGCTGTTGTCAGTTTTACTATAAGAAAAAATAATTTATCCAAGGTGTCACAAGAAATTATACGGCAATGTTAGTTGCTTTGAATTGTGTCTATTGGGCCTTCCTGTACGAGTCATCATACAACGTTCGCCTCCATGCTGTTGTGATTGGTTCTGTATGTTCTTCAATGGTGGAAATAAATGTGAGTGGGAGGTGAGCCAAACCATTTCACGAAAGAGGATTGGACCAGGCAGGACTCTTTGTTGGTTAGGTCTCTCTGTGGTGTCATTACCTATTCATTATCACAGGATGAGGAACATTCCTTTCTTCTCAACACTGGTGCCAAACAATTACCTTCTTTAAACTTTCAGACAACAATTGGTCTTCCTCTGAAGTTTGGAGACTTCAGTAGAGCATTTAATCCAAGGTACTGAGGCAACAAACTGCCTGAGCTTTTTCTTTCAACAGGTAATACAGCTGCCACATCCATTGTCTCTTTCTTAATCTAGTTTGTAAGAACTATTATTTTGCCATCAAAACAAGAGGATCAATGGGCTGATAGAGATAGAGTAACAACCAAGCTAACTGGATTCCTGGCTCCAATACAAGCCAATTAACCTTACACTTAGGCAATTAACAGGGAATGGAGTGGTTCAATATCACAAAAGTGAAGCCCTAAGAAGTTATTTGCAGAATAGTTTATCTCTATTGAACTGCACAGTGCCAGTCTTAAAACAAGCAATCCACTCAGCACGCAAGGTTACAACCCCCACCCTGATCGGTAAATGTGACCCCCATGCCATGTCAACTTTTAATGATGATTCATGCCAGCTTTCTGCCCCTGCAGGTGGATGCTACTAACCTCTCTGCATGTTAATGATGACTTTCCTTTTGACTGGGTGCCGCAGGTTCATCAGGACGAAGAACGGTGCACTAGTTCAGATATGACTCACGAGAGACACACATGATTAGGGAGACAAATGATATTAGAGCCAATCATCTCAAGCCCGCTGCAGCCATTAAAACAACACACAGCAACAATAGATCAGTGCTAATTGGATGCAGAATATGGCCATAACAACACATCACAACCATCAATCAGCGAATCCGTCTTGGAGGATAACTTATATTGTCCTCCTGTCAGTTTTTTTCTCCCCAACAGTAACTTTAAAAGTGAGATAGTCAATAATATGGGCTGTTTCTCCTCCAGGTAATGCAACATGGAATACCACTACAATAGAAAGAGAAATTAAAGTTGGGTTCAGAGGCTGTAATGAGGAAACGTCTTGTTACATTGAGTGTATAGCTCCTTGCCATCTGCTTGTGAAAACACTGTTGTTGTTTTTTGGGAAAAAAAAAAGAAACTCCCTCTCTCTCGCTCCACACACGCGAAACAAACAGAGTGGGTCAGTCTGCCCCCCAAACCATAAAAAACATTGCTTCATGAAGTGGGGGGAGAGGGCTGGGTTGAGATCATGATGGGGTGTGTTTTCTCAGGGAGCACTAGAAGGTGTGTAAGGATGGGTGGGTGGGGTGGGTGTGCGGGAGTAGCTCTCTGTATTTTGCTAATGTTTTGTTTCAAGTATCAACAGTTGTGTTGCCATCCAGGAAATCTATAGCCAGTCAGTAAATTGAAATAATCACTGAATTTTATTCCTGTGCTTTGTTTGACAGAGAGAAAAAAATAAGTTTCGCTGTGTCAAACAGGGAAATTGTTTCTGCAAACAACTTTTCTGGTTCTGCTTTTTATTTTAAAAATTGCTTACGCCCTTTTTTATGTGGGGACCTGTAGTAATCTGTCATAATCCTGAGGTCTGTGATATTAAACCAGTGTGAATGTGCCACATCTGTGGTTTGTGAAGTAAAGAGTCAACCGCAAATTACGAACCTTTTTCAGTGAACACAGACATTAGAGGATCATTTTAATCCTGTGGGAATGCACATCTCAGTGAGTGAGCAATCTTTCTTTAAAATACAGTCCCTCTATATTCACCTTTTCTGCCTTTTCTCCCAGCGAAGTTGCCTTGTTAGGATTCTTTTGGCAGACAAAAATAAAGAAATTAAGCTTCACGTGGAGACGTATAAAGAGCAAGAAGACCAGAGGCAGCACAAGTGTAACAAAGAGATGAATGATATGTGTAGCTGTATGTGGTAAGAAAACCATCCATCTTGCATCACGTTCAAAGCCCAGTCTGACAACACAAAGCCTTTAGGCTACAACAAAAGTGCCAGTTACAGTTAATGTTCTGTTTACTGTTACCATAGCAACCTAAGGAAATAGGCCTATATGTCGTTTTCAGGTTTTCTCATCTATCAAAAAGTGACGCGTTGTCACTGAAGTCCACTTTTTTTCAGTTTCCAATTCAATATCGCCCCACAGTTGTGCACAAACAAGCCGTGGATTAATATCGTGTTTCAAAGTTCATGTTAATTAATTAAATGGTAATTGTTTAACAAAGTGCAAGACCTTGACAACACATCGAGGGACTATGAGACTGGACTTATCCTGTGCAAATGTACCTCCTGAAAAACAGACTTTGGAGTGTAATTTTTTAATCACTTTTGTGCCATTTGTATCCATATTATAAGTTAAGAGGTCAGGCATAATCCTATAACAACTACCCAGAAATTGTGGCCATTTTACATTTTTGTGTCCTTTTCAACCTATATTGCCATTAGAACTGCTGCATTGATTATTTTTTAAATATGTTCAGTTATGAGCTCATCTCAGGTTAAATGTCACAACAATGGAAACACGATAGCCTTCAAACCGCCAAAAAGAAACTTCAAAAACATCGTAAGCTTGTGCTCGACTGGATTTAGAGCTCCATCAGATACTGTAGGCCGATAAATCTGTAGGTCATCTACAGCCAATGAAAATCACAAGCTTTGACTGACACACAGCTCAAATATATTTTTTCTTTACTGCTTTCAGAAAAGTAGCAGACTAATAAATAATAATATGATGGCTGGACAGCTGAACAGTGTACCAGGGGCGCCGACAAGAAAAGGATATTAGCAGTTAAATGGACATGTTTAATAAACGCTACCCGTGAAAATCAAAAAGAAGTTTCTTTTTGCCCTTGAATGTGAAAAGTGTTTACTGAAATTATTATTGCTGGAGCTACAGCCCTCCACCAAGAAATTTCCACAAAGAATTTGTATTAACTAAATAAAAGTGTTTTTTTTTTAAACTAGTAGGCATGATTCCTTAATCAAACTCATAATTAAAGGGGCTGTTTGTCATTCCTAATGCAGCTTGACTTCAGAAACTGTGATGAAATGGAAGAGTTTAAAAAGAATCAATGTCACAAAAGTGACTAAAATATAAAAAGGTATAAAATTGTTACATGTCCAAATTTGCCTTTTAAAAATGGTAATATACCTGAACCAAAAGAGAGAGCAAAAATCAGAGCTCCATCTGACTTTCTCTGAAGTTCTTTAACGTTTCACTCAATATCAGTCAGGATTACGAATTAAAAAACACACAAGATAATGCTTAGCCAAATCACATAAACACGGCTCTACACAAAACAGCAGCCAATTTCTTTTCATTTAATTTGTCAATAAATGGACTCTAACGCCGTTTATCTCACTTTATTGTGACATGTTTGTGGATTATGGAAAAGATAATGGCTATTTCACACCAAAACTCCTTTCTTTTCCCTTATTCAAACTCTCCTCACTGATTTCTGACATACCATGGCCTTATTTTTCACGCAAGTTTCGATTGTCCTTGCTACAATCCCTGGGTTTACCATCAAATTCTCTTGTTTCATGTTGTGAATTTAATAGTTGCAAAGGCTCATAAATGATGCATTAGGTCTCTGACAAATCCCGTGCTGACTTATTACAGAATGCAACTTTTCCTTCTCAAGATAAAAACATTAAAACATATACAATGTTGGCCTTTCCAAAAGGACCTGGAGGATCTGGAGGTGCTTTCGTCAAATGTACAGTTTTATTCACCACGTGCTTTTTAAGTAACGTGTCACTTAACAGCATCTCTGTTGAATATAAAGTACATATTTCTTTTGTCCAAAAAGGAGATTGCTTCATTTACACATGTCACAATGCAATTATGGAGGAAATCTAAATAAGAAAATAATATCCTGTTAGTAATATCCTGAGATCACTAAATCCTGCTAAATCCTCTCATTGTGTAATCAGTTATTACAGATGTATCCTCCTGAGAAGGTTTTCATGGAAACTGAAGTATGCTGCATTTTTAATTAAAAAAAAAAAATACAAATTATAATCTGAGTCACTTTCATTCATGACAAGCCAAGGGTTGTGGAGTGAATGATAGTTTCCAATCCCAAAATGACCCAGCAGCCCAGGAAAACCATCTATCCGTCCCCAGCTTCCTCCACTGACACTATCGTCAGGTCACAGGTACTGACCAATCATCTGCCCAATCGAATTGATCGGTGCAGAAAGTATGGGAATTCAATGGCAAGGTATCGTGATGATGCTTCCACACTTCTGGCAAAAACATGACAGTCGATTGGGCAGAATCCAATAAAGGTTGAGTCAAGGATGAGATAGCCACACGGGTCCAGAGATCAAATGAGGAGTCAAAGGTCCAAGACAGATGCATTAAAACCTCAGTTTGTGAGACGAAGAAACAAATTGCTATCAGACTATTGGCAGGAAACGAGGCAGGTTTTCTGATGATTGCTTTGTTGAAGAAAGATGGACAAGTCTATTCACACTGTGCACTGCTTGGCTAAAAAAAAAAAAAGACAATAATGTCAGGATGAAAAATCTGACAACATACAGAGAAGGAAAAGAAGTAGTATTTCTTATCTTGACAAACAGCTGTGAGGAGTTAAGGTGACCAGTCGCCCTCTTTTGGTGCACTTGACATGACATACTTTAACTTTTAATCCTCCTACATGGAGCATCACAAACCTGATTTTATTGTGATGGCGTTCTAGGCAAATCTATACAGCCAATAGGACAAAACTGAGTACATGTTCCAATAAAATTAAAAACTCTGTGTTTTGAGATGTCAGAAGAGTACTGCTTTATTCTAAACATCTACTGGGACACGTGTTGATATCAGAAGTTGCTGCTTGATGTTCAGTGCATGTAACTACATATCCATCATTCTACAAGTTAAAAAAAATTCACTTGAACATGATTATGCAGTTGTCACCAAACATGAGCTATGAGCCTAAATCTGTCATTAATTCTCATTCTTACATATACATTCAGTCCACCTTGTGATTAATATGTTTTCTGATAAAATGAAAACACAGTTTGGGGGTGAAAGTGTCATGCCGAGGGAATCCAGATTGAAAAGCGGGCCTGTGGAATGGCTCCAGAGCAAACAGAATGACATATTGGACCTCTGAAGGTATGGGGTGAAATAGGACTGGAAGTGTCCATTAATTTGTGTGACACGGAGCTCTCCTGGATTGTCAGCATGATCTCACTTGTTAGATGACCTCCATTAAAGGGGCCGACAGGTGTTGGATCCCTCTTCCATTAACAGCTGTGCCATATTACTCTCAAGTATGTTTACTGAGAAGCCGGGAAGCAAGGTTTCACTCCACAGAGGTGGTGTGATCATGAAATCTCATGTTGATTAAATATGTTGGTATTCAGAACGACTGAATCCAGCACTCGCCCAAACCTCCCTCAGACTCAGGAGAAACACTGCAAAAGCTGAAAGCCAATGAATACCATATATACTCGCTCATAAGTCGAGATTTTTTTCCCCAGAAAATCGGTCCCAAAAAGTGCATTCGACTTGTGAGCGGGTCAGTCTAAGACATTAATTTTTTCCGGTGTTTAAAGTCAGCTGAAGTACGTTAATACATCGACAATTTAACTTCTTTAGTGGTTAGTAGCAACAAACAACTTTGATAATCAATAAACTCAAAAAAATATGTTGTTTTTTTCTTACCTTTGTGTTTTTAAAGCAATTATCTGACAATCTACGCGCTAATTATCCGACACGATAATTATATAAGGTATTCTTTTACAATTAGTCCCAGCGAACTTGGGATAAATTGTACCTGAATATTGTGTCTCGATCACTGGTTTTGAAAATACGTAAACTTGCCATGGTTGATCATAAAATACTAAAGAAATAGCATTAGTTCATCTTCAAAATATAATTTGACATTTGCATTTATTCGTACATAATTCCCTTTTATTAAACAGAAGATGATCACCGTTCTTTGCTTGCATCACATGAGCCTGATATATGAAAAAGATTATGAGTCTTAGCTCCGAAAGCAGCAGAGAAAGTAGCAGCTGAGTCACTGGAGTGGGCTTTATCAAATCCTTTATGATTTATTGCAGCCATTTGTGCTATCAAACCATAAACTTACTTTATACACCTTTTAAAGGTACAACAGAGCTGTAAAAACACCTAAGGGCGATGTTAAATGTTTTATGTGTGTGATTGGGGTAGATCTTTCCTCCGCTTTTTCCCTTGCCTGTTTCAGCCTCATCTTTTGCAGCAATGATTATTATTGCCATGTTTGAAGGGCACTCTGGACGTTTTATTAAAAAGTATCATCAAATGGCACTCTGCTCCAACGTCTGACAACTCGCAGGTGTGTAACTCCCCTTAAAACAATAGTTGTCCTTCAAAAACTAACTCCAAAGACAGAGATATACAAGTGCATTATAGTCCAGAGGCATAAAATGGTTTAATACCCTTCATAAAATAGCACTTTCTTCTGTGTCCCTCTTTGAAAACTATTTTTCTTCAGGATCTAATGGGGCTCGTTGAAACTCCTAATTGGCAGTCACTGCACCCTGTCCTTTGAGCTGCAGTTGCTATGGGGAGATTTCAGTTTTCAAACCAGCTTTGAAGTGCTTAAAGTGTTTTTTTTTCCTCCATTGCTATGGCAGCAGAAATACCAATGACCAGATGGGATGGTAATTGAATGGAATAGTTATAAACGAAGCCAGTGCCATCAGTCTACAACACCGTACTGTACTTTGACAGGAGACTTTGGATCATTATTGTGGCTAAATGAGCACCAATGCTTTCACAGACATGTAGCTCCTGTTCCATAGAAACCAGTCTACAAAGAATTATGAAGTCTTATTAGGTTTTTTTTTTTTTTTTAGAAAACATTTCCATATCATATGTACATTCCTAAGCTAAAGGAGATCAAAGTTTTTGCCACAGTGACAGCGAGTTTGTGAGGACTGTGTACGATTCATTAACACTCCATTTAAGGTAAACACTTTTTGCCTCTGTGTGTGTGTGTGTGTGTGTGTGTGTGTGTGTGTCCTTTACCTTCATCGGCTGCCCTTTGTTTCTTTTTTAACAAAAACTGTATCCTACAGGAAACACTTGCTACAGGATGAAACAGCCACAGCCAAAATAAACCAAGAAGACAAGAATAGCTTCCTGCAGGAATTTAACATTCACCCAAGCCAACAGAATGGTATTTTACAACCATCATCACTCTTTCCTACACTTCATACACATGTTTTTGGTCGATTTGTTTCATGAAGCTGAAGATGTCTGGCTTGAAAGTAAGACATGCAAGTGTCCCTGAAGAAAAAGACATAAAAGACATATAACCCACTTGGTTCTGCATAGGTTACAAAATCTAAAATGGAATATATAGCTACATAATGAATGTAGATATTTTGCATAATTTTGGTTGCCTGGGAACAAAACCCACAGGAAAATAGTTGGTGTGTGAGGACACAACAGCTTCTCATTGTCCCATCAACACAATGTTTTCAGATATTTATATGTCCACCTATGGCTTTTTGTATCTTCATCTATACTCACTGGCCACTTCATTGAATATTCCAGGTGTACCCAGTAAAGGGGCAAGTGAGTGTTTATTAAGGAACAGATACCAGTTTATGTAATCAACAGTGGAAGAGACTTGATGGCTAAGTCTACTCCGTTATATTAAAATATCACCGACCTCAAGTATTGGTTCCTGCCAGGATGGGAATATATACTCCGACGCTATGTGAGAGATATTTCTGAAAAGCTGCATTTCCTTTACTGAAGTGTTGAATTGTAGCCAATTGAAAGCTGTCATGAAAAAAAAAACAACAAATGGTGCAAAGTGATGCACAGATGCATCTGTAGACAGAAGAGTTGGGAGGAAAAACGAGATACTGGATGCAAATGACAGAAATGGAGTTTCTAAGCAGATCAGTCAGAATCTAAACTGAACCCAAAAGTTTGTTCATGTGTCCTCACATGGGTCATTTGAAGAAAAAACAAACAGTCCCATCTAATGAATCAACTCAAAGTAAAAGATGTAGTTTATCTTTCCTCTTAACACATTTTTAAACTGTGACAGTTTTGACCCCCTTTGTTGAGTGAAGAGATCACTTATATAGGATAAGCCCTTTCTATTTAATTTATTAAAATATTACGCAGAAAAAAATTCATGGTGTCTGGCATCATCTAGGTAATTGTTTATTTATTTATTCAGCACATGAGTTAAAAGAGGATTAGGATAAGGTTAATATGAAGAGTTAATGTGCAAACAGAGCAAATTCAGTCGCAAATGTTAAGTTCAATTCTATAAACAAAAGCCTTCACATTTCTCTGCACTCAACAAGATGAATCCTTTGACCCTGCCTGCGGCTCCTGCAGGAATAGGTCTTAAAGTCTCAGATTTAAAAGCTGAGGCATAGATGGCAGTTCAGCAGATTGGATTAGACCCCAAACCTTCAAAGAAGTCCCTTTCCACCAAAGCTGCTCCCTTCAATCACACTAATACTGTTTTTTTATTTTTGTATCTTGTTTTTTTTCTTATTTCTCCCACTTTTACTAGTGGCTGAATAAAACTCAACTAAATCTAAGAGTGGTAAAAAAAAAAAAAAAAAAAAAAACACCGACAAATGAATATTTACAGACACAGGTGGTTAACGATGGTCCTAAGAGTGGGCAAGTCTTAATGCAGCATCCTAATTTACAGTACAGCTCCTTTTAGAAGAAGAAGAAGAAGAAGAAGAAAACCTTTATTTGTCCACACTATGTATATAGATTTGTATTGATTATTAGTATATATATTCCCTTTTGAAGTCCTTCATTTTATTCTTATTTATCTTTGTTTTTTATTATTTTTTTGTTGCACTTTAAAAGAGAGAAGTCATTTAGTGTTTCATTGTACACTGTGTATAATGACAGTAGAAGCTTTTGATTTCCATCCATCCATTTTCTATACCCATTAGTTCCTGTACAGGGTCACGGGGGTCTGCTGGAGTCTATCCAAGCTCATTACAGGCGATGGGCAAGGGTACACCCTGGACAGGTCGCCAGTCCATTGCAAGGCCACATATAGAGACAAATAACCATGCACACTCACACTTATGGGCAATTTAGAGTGCTCAATCAACCTTATATACATGTTTTTGGACTGGGGGAGGAAGCCGGAAAACCAAGAGACATTCCACGCAAACACAGGGAGAACATGCAAACTCTACACAGAAAGACTCATGGCAGGCCCGGGAGTCAAAGCCAGAACCTTCTCGCTGTGAGGCAACAGTGCTAACCACTAAGCCACCATGCTGCCCTGCTTTCAATTTCATTTTTCATTTCTTCATTTCATCTTTTCCAAAGAGGAAGCCGTGAAAATTCACGCCAAACCCTTCTCTTCTCTCATAAGGATGCTTTTCTTTATTTCAGTTATTTTATACTGGAAAAACACCTTTCCTTTCTCTCTTGTTCTTGCAGCTGCTTCAGTGTGAATATGCACACATGGAACACTCTAGAGGAAGATAAATATTAGTTTAGACCATTTTTTCCTCTTTATGATGCTTTATGCTTGTACTATCTTCATGAATTGGTCAAGTGGGTATTGTCGTGATGGCAACTGGCCCTTTATTACACTAAAACAGTGGCTGCATGTATGTAAGTTTTGTCCCATAAGTAGATGGGTTTAAAGTTGTGCATGGTTGAAAGCACATATCCATTAAACTCAAAACTGTTTTGAATGTGTTTTATCATAAGGAAAATCTACTTCACTTGCTCACAGCACAGTCTGGCCAGTAAAGTTTCTACTTAGTCCACAGAGTAGCCAAGCATAGAGGATTGAATGCAAGGCAGCTGGCAAGCAATTAATATCAATTACAGGAGGGGAAAAAAAGAGCGTGAATGTGATTTCACCACTGTAGTTTTCACATCTATGCATTTTAAAAACACACAACCTTTCTAGCATATAGAATTGGTTTATTTTGCACTTTATTTCACACTCCACTAAAATCGCTTAAGAGCAGGATTTAAGTTTCAAAGCTATGAATCCCAGCACAAAAAGCCATTACCCACATACAACTGAGACTGCTCTCCTCATAATTACACCACTGAGCTTTTCTTTTTCACATGAAACTGTAAAAGCGACTGGCTGTGTGTGCAGAATCGGATAGGGAACAAAGGAAAGCAAGTCAAGTGAACAAAGCATTATGTAATCAATATCGCTGGTCAGCTGGAACAGAGCGAGGTCTTGATCTGTTGACTCGAGGACTGTTTACAGACATTTTTCCTTTTCTCATGCTGCAGATGTCAAAGAAGGAAGGGAAACAAGAGTAAAGTGAGAAACACTTCCACACTGCCAAAAAATAATAATAAAAAAAAAAATCATGAAGTAAGAGAAATTTAAAATGATTTTAAAAAGAAATGTGGGGGCTCAAGGGAAACGGAGTTGATTGAAGACACTTTGAGAGGTGAGGCGTAGCGATCCATGTCAGAGCAGAGCAAGGTCAAGGCCGAGCCTGCCTATCTCTGTAAATTAAAACTGTCGACTTGAACAATGGAAGGATGATTTCAATTAAATCGTGCACTGCGAGATCTCAGGAGTCACTGAAGAACAAACGCTATCACATTATTGCTTTCATATTATTCCCTGTTGTGACCAAAAACCTCTGATGTCCCTACAGGTCAGGCTGATGCTCTCTGAGCAAATAATGACACACTGGAACTTCCCAAACACATTTCATTCTCGTCCATCCCCCATTACTGATTGATATTATATCACCCAATATGGTTACTTATGTAGGGCTTTTTTAGTACATTTTTTGATTGCAAACACATTGCACATCAATGGCAAATTGCAACAGGTTATTTTACCCTAAGTGATGCAGTAAGCAGCTTCTCAGTTCCTAAATGACAGATGAAAAATGATCATTTTGAAAGAAGCTGCAGCTAATATCTTTTGTCGTAGCTTCAAACTGTGATCAACTACCTTCACAAAGGTCTCGCCACCCAAGACCAGATAATTATCTGGCAGAAATCCAAAAACTTTGTCTACATAAAAGCCAATTAAAACACATTCTCTGCCTTTACCACTTCTTTTTCAAGTATTTTATACAAGATTAAGCAGGTGCAGGTTGTACAGTCTGAGATCTGAGACAAAAGTGAAGATAAAAAGAGAGTGGCTACAACACAACAGCAAGCACACACCTCAATCTCAGTTGACTGTCTAATAACATGCAGCAGAAGGGTTTCACAAGGTCCTCTTCATTACTGACCTCAAAAATCATAAAAACTATACATAAACCTCAAAAAAATTTAAAAAAAATAGCAGCACATGCAGATACAAGACGTTCTGTGATACTAGCAAAAGTGGGTGATAATGAGCACTGAACATACTAGGGTAACAATGCTTTTGCCTCGAGCTTACTTTTTATTTTTGTGAATTAGAAATAATAAAACTGCAGACCACAGATGGAGAAGTTCATGTTAACTAACAGCTGAAAGTAAATTAATGAGAGGTTCCTTTTCCCCCACAATGTCACAACTCTAATTTGGGTTTGTTTGATGTGCAATATCAATAGTAATCATTATTTTTTCACATTTGAAAATCACAATTTATGACTATAATTTGGGCAGCATTTTTACTTTGAAACCATAATAGTTTAACACCAGTAACTTTAGTTTTGTTCTCCCACACAGCCACCAAACTTCTTCAGATATTCAGGAGTCTAATTATTTTACTTTCCTTAGGAGGCAAAAAAAATAATTCTTTTTATTTTTTTCTCTCTATGTTACAGGGAAGACATCTGTTTTGACAGAAACATACGAGAAAGAAATTGTGCCAACAGAATTTCAAAAATGAGCTTTTGGAAGCTGTATTGGATTAGTGTCTGGCAATATGACAAATAGCTCAAATGTGTGGAATGAATTTGAATAAGTTAATATTTGCATTGGAGTTTCATAGTAAATGTTCGAATGTGTTAACAGCGTGCTTTGAGCAATGGAGATCTAAATAAAAAGAGGACATTTGGAGAAAATTCAATTCTGCTAAAGTGTGTCCAAAACCCGCTCGCCCAGCCAAGTTTTATGAACATCATTCATAAAAAGTCTTTAAACTATTGCTGTATAAACATGCGTACGTGCGTTTCTCCAGTTACTCCTAGTGATATCAACAGGCAGAGGTTTGATGGACTGATCTGAAAAGACTGACCTTTGTGTTAAAAGTGTCAGCTGTCCACACGTCCAACCACCAGTAACAACCTCGTATTCACACCATAACTTCCAGGTTTTTAATTCTGAAAATATCCTCGCAGGAATTTATATCATAAATACATTCAAAGGAATAAAAATTTTGCATATCAGACAGGCAAAGTTGAGCAATTTGTCTTCATCACCATTATGGTCCACTTTGTTTAGAGACATGAGTGACGTGTAAGCTGGCCTAATTAAAGCGATTTCATGGTTGCCACACCTTGGGGGTAGTTTAATCTGAAATGCTCCAGCGTCCTTATGGAAACATTCAAAATTAAAAGCATATCCCCTAAAATTAGCTTCATTTGGTGTTTCTCCCCCAAGCTGAAAAGCCTTGCCTTAGGTAAACTGATGTGCCACCCTCTAGTGGAGCTGAACGTTAGCATTTATTCTTCATAATCACATTTGCTTAAAAGCTAATTGGCAGAGGCAAGGAGGCATAAATTGAGGGGCAACAAAAGCTTCAACAAATATAATTAGATCGATGCTGGCAAAATGAGTTAGTGGTATCAGAAATGCATTTAAGATGGAGTGAAAAATGGAGAAACGTTACAATGCAGGAACACTGACTGGATGAGTACTGAAGTCTGTCTGAAATGTTCTGCAAGGACAAGGCGAGTAGCACTGCACTTCAGAACCTGATAAGAGTTAACCTGCAAACGTATTCATGTTGCATCATCATACATGACTGGTTATAACTCAGTAGTCTCTCCGTGGAATAACGACTGAGACCCGGACAGCAGGGAGAGCTCACAACCTGCTGTCACCAACTGAGCTAAGGAGACAATGAGGAGTGTTGAAGGTGCTTAAAGCTCATTGAAAATGTCCCAGTTGCCTGATTGGAGTCACCTCACTTTCCCTCTGACACCACCTTTTTAAAGTTGCACTGCTAACTCTGCACCACAAGCCCTTTGATGCCACCCACAGAAGCCACAATAACTTGATGTTAATTGTGGTAAATAAATCCATCCCACCTTCTCTCACATCTGCCATCAAGAACCGGCGCCTGGACTGCTTTGGATGACAGCCAGGGACCAGAGACGCAGTGGTGTAATGAAAAAAGCACAATGGCACGCACACACACACACTCATGTTAATTATTTGTTTAATGAATATGCAATAACTATAGCTCCTGGGGCAATAACTGATCCATCTCGGTGCAGCGTCTCAGCAGTCAGCCTGAGCACATAAGCTTCTACTGATACCTTCCCTGAAACGTCTGCGGTTGTTTCAGCATATTCTAACGTCGACTGTAAGGATTTATTATAAACTTTGTTTTTTTTTCTGTATTGTTTTGCAGGCTAGCTTAATCCTGATTATCCACACGGAGCACTGGAGACGAGGCATTCTCTCACTGTCCATCCGCTCCACAAATAGCTCTGTTTTTAATCGCTAAAGTCTTTAATCGTACACCCCAGCTCAGATCAAGGGTTTTACGAGGCTGATTATGAAAGTTTGTGAGTTGGAGTCTTCCAGTGATGGCAAAAAAAAAAATGCTGTTTATCCCTGATCCTGTATTATAGTGGTGCAGAAACGTTAAACCCACAGTCTGTACTGTGTTGGGGAATGACACTGCAAATCATTCACAAACAAGAACTAATACTTCCGTGAAGCAAATTCTCACTGTTTATTTTTGTGCCATTGTGTCTCAGTGTTTGAGTTCAATGCAGAGATGTTTAATCAGCCTTTTCTGTTAGTAATATTGTCTAAAATTACTTATGGTCACTGAGCTTGACACTGAATTATGTGCCACTCACAGTTTAAAAATAAAGCTAAGCTGACTTAAAAGAAAGCTTGTTGTCAGTCTGACATCCTGATTATGTTCTACTAAACTGATTTAAGTTGATGAAGCACAAACATAGACCATAAACTTACTGCACAACCTTTCCTTGGGATCACCCACATGTATTCTGGAGATTGATTTTTTTTTTTTTTTAACTCATACTGGATGACGCCATGCTGCAGATGGACGGGACAAAAGGACTCAAAAGGCTGTCTGGAACACGCCCACCGTCAATCAAAGTTGGCCATGGCTTCTTCAGCTGCAGGAGCTGTGGAGCTGCCAATGAACGTTTGCAGCAGAATTTCCAGCTTTAAATGTTACACTGGTGGAAAAATCAGACATGACTGCTGCATTTAGCTGACATTAGATTAGCACAAAGCTGGCTGCTTTGCTAAGCTTCGTAGCATGTTGATAGCTAGCTACTGGCTAACCTGGCCGCTTATCAAAAGTCTACACTGCTAATTCTGCATAAATTTCTTGATTTATATAATTTAGCTGATATGGTACAAAAAAGTTAATTGCTCTACAGTTGTCATGTGACTATGGAGATCATTATCATTTTTTGATCCAGGCTGTAAATATGTTTATTTCTGCTGCAAACTAAGATAAGTCGATTTCCACTGACCTCGCTTTTGGAGCCAGCCCCTGGTGCAGGGCTCTTCAAGTCTGGGGTTCTACTTGTTGTAGATGCTTCCCAGCTCTAACACACCTGATTCAAATGAATGGGTCATTAACAGATCCATGTAGATCTTGGTCACAAACTGATGGTAGTCAATTCAGTGGAATCAGGTATGTTGGAGCAGAGAAACATCTAAAACAAGCAGGGAAGGAGCCTTCGAGGACTTGAAAAGCCCTGCTCTAAGAGTCAGATGATGAACTGATATTTCTATTATTTTCATTGGCTTCAATCTGGAAGTTATATTGTTACCGCTTGAGCACAAAGTAACCTTTGTAATTTTCAGCTCTTTAGGTCCCCCTACAGGCATGGACTCTTACACTACTTACACTCTTACACTACTATCCTACATTCACTCGTTTGGTCTTGCTTGGTCAGTCTGTCAATTTCTCTTCCATCATTACTTTCTTGAGTCTCTTACCTGCCTCTAAAATGACGTCCACAATAACTTGGTGAGGAAGTTTCATCAATGTTAATGTTTGATGTAACAGCTGGAAGACTATCCCTTTAAGTGATGTCATCAGATAGTACATCATCAGGCTTTTTTTTTTTTTTTTTTGCTGGCAACAGAGCAATTATATGTCTGTGAGCTCTTAATTTTCCACTTTTTCTCCATAAACACCATTCAAGGTTGTCTCGGACATTTTTTTTTCTTTTTGCATATGTAATAAATACTGCATTGAGAGTCCCACAACCCTGTCTGTGGAAGGCTCATATTTCTTTTATTCATTTTACAACAAACCATAATTCCACAAAGCAGTTATATTGACATCAACAATGATGAAAATAGGTCAATAGCAATATGCTGACATATAGCCACAGTTGTCACAAAAAATGACTGAGACGGGAGTCCGAAAGTTACTTTGGTTGGTTTTTGGTGACAGTAGAGTCACAAGACAATGTGAGAAAGACAGGGCCAACTACAATTAAGTAAATATTCCTTCAAATGAAGCTGAAGCTGATATTTTAACATGACATCAAGGTCATTTGTGCTTTTTTAATGTTGTTCAATTCTAGAGTGGAAAAAAATTAGGATTTATTTGAAAAGTCTAATATTACTGAATTAAATAAATGAATTGTGCAGAGGAACACAAGCATTTTTTTATGTTTGTTTTTTGCTTATTTTAACATTTGAAAACATTTTAACCATGAAGGAGGATAAAAAGGCCCAGATAAGGCATTGTTGGTTACTGCATCTAAACGTAATTGTCTTCATTCACAGGTCATACTCTATCAAACTGAAAAACCATTTGAGATGACCTCGATAGAAACTCCAGCAGTAAAACATTTTTATACAGAATCCCTGAATTGTATTCACCCACACAGTCCCCTACACCGAAACGAATATTTGGATCTTCTGCTGTCAGATCCTGTCTAAGGTTACTGTTTGCCCTCAATCTTGGAATATCTTACAACACAGACCTACATCCATTCCTTTCTTTCTTTTTTTCCTTGCCAATCCAGCTCTCTCCAGTAACTCCCTACTTTTCTGCGAAGTTCAAGCAACTTGAGACTGAGTGCCAGCAGTGCAAAATCATCTGGAGTCGGGCCAAAGAGAGGGTGGAAGATACAGAAAGGCAGGAAAAGTGATGAAAATACTGGGAGGTAGTCACACAGAAGGAGGAAAAGAGTGATTTATGGTCTACCTGTCTTTAGAGGAGAGATTGGATCTGAACTAACACACAATCCTCGTCTCTTGTGTCTCAAAGGGCAGAAAAAAAACTGTCAGCCTGCAGGGAAAGAAAATTGCAGTAGATCTAACTTTAAAATCCTGTTTAACATTGTTTGAACTGCACAAAATAAACTTTAATTTTCTTACCCCTGGAAGAATTTGTTTTGAGACTAGGATCTTTGTGACATTTGTTCTGATGGTACAGCACATCAGTAAATGGCAGACTTCGGAGAATGACAACACCTGTACATTATAAGGTAATCCAAAAGTTGTATTTTAACTTCTTTCTTCTTAAACCTTATAGGGATCAGACCTTGTTGGTATAATTGGGCATATGTAGAAATTCATGACTGAGAACAGAAGAACAAAGATAAGGTGTTTCCTGGATTGCATTGTACTGCAACCTTATTTTACAGACTATCAAGAAACAAACACAAAAGAAAAAAAACTTGTGCAGATGTTTCTGCAATGTCACTGAGTTGTAACTCTAAATAGTGACTAAGCATAGTATACCTATGACTTTAATAATGGTGTTTTAGTGTAAAAATCACTAAAATTGTATGTATGTGTATGTGTGTATATACACACGCACATGCATCATATATATATATATATACACACACACACACACACACACACACACACATACATACATACACACCACTGTGTCTTGTGCCAAATTCTTCCCACCTCATAATATGATCAACAAAATTTTGATGTGTTTTAAAAATATTATCAACTGTTATCTTTATGTTCAGGAGCACAAAGAACAGATATTTGTGTCAATATGTGAACCAAGTTTTTATGGCTGTTTTTATGGTGCAGGGGGTTTTGGCTCAGGTAGTAGAGCATTTGTTGATCGTGTTAGAAAATGCTTAACCTAAACAAAAATTTAAAAAAAAAGACATCTGTGTAGATCTCTATCGGTTAATATGTGTTGATGTGGTCTAAAAGCGCTTTCAGTGATCAACAAGACCAGAAAAGTGCAATGTAAACACAAATCCCAGTATATATATATATATATTCACATACAACCACCACAAATTTATAAATATACTAAAATATATGAAATACCTTTTGATCAAAAGCAGTATGATCAGTTGGATTGGATTGTAATTAGCAGATGAATAGTTATAAGCAGTCACTGTGATTTTTAAAATAAATTCTCAAAAGCCCAGTGATGTTAAGGTGCTTTTATACTTTTGAAACTTTTGGGTTCAAGACTCAAAATATTGTCCTGCTGTGACACAAAGCTGTATGAGGGTTAGTGTACCATTTCCTGAGGCATTGGCCAAATACAGATGAGGAAACCTTGAGCATCTGACACAAGAAAACAGAAGCTGCAGGGTGTCTGAAGCTGTAGGAAAGTCAGGGCAAATAAGGTTCTACAAGAAACAAAAAAGAAAGATATAATTATTTTGAACCACAGTGAACTCAGATGTTGACAGTATGAGTTTGATGTTTTTACCAGATTTATGAAAAGATATTTCATAAATATTGTCAGCAGCCTTAAAGATTTTCTGTCTTTCTTGACTTTTGAGATTCAGTGTCACACAAAGGCTCCAAAAAAATAGAGAAATAAATTTTTAAAAATTCAAAGCAATTCATTATCTAATTTAGCCACCAAAAAAAAAAAAAAAAAAAATCACATTTTGCATGTTTGTTTCCTTCTCTCCAAACCTGAATTCCCTGTAATCAGTAAAATTAAAAAATTAGGAGGGTGCTTTGCTGTAATCTGTAGATTCCTATCCAAGGATCCTTTTCTGATGTTAAACTTTGACTGAGGAAGACAAAGTCAAACTTTACAAGAATACAGCCATGTGAAAACGTTGGTACACCCTCCTTTAATTCTAAGGTTTTACATAACAGGATATAATAAACATAACTTGGTCCTTACCAGAAGGCTCTTTTTTGAAAGAAAAATTAAGAAATCCAGGATGTCTAGTTATACAAAATCCAAACCAGGATGAGAATGTCTGAAAGAAATCCACATGAAGACATAAATGTACCTTTACAGGACCAAGCCTGTTGACCTCATCAATTACTTTATTAAATCACCTTTGCAACATCAGCTATTTCTAATCATCTCATAAAATGCAATAACACTGAAGCGTAACATCCTACTGATCAAACATCTGACAGCAATACGAATATAACCCTCCATGAAATACATCACCTTGATAATTATAGTCAAAATGGAGTATATGCAGTATAATAATGATTATAATGCATCTAGCTGAAGGCTGAGTTCAATCAACCTGCATATCCTGGCTTAATCACTGATCTTGGGTTTGTGAAACAGCTCTCAGGGCTTAAATACGACCTCAGAGGAAGAGCAGCATGGCAAAGTATACCATATTGTTATCTACTCATGAAAAAAAGATCTGTGTGAAAAATGAAGCACACTGATCCTGCTAATAAGAGGGTAGATCACAGCTATTTACAGCTAATCAAGATGTCAAGAAGCAGAGATTTTGGTAGCTTTCTGGTCCATAATCTCAGGTGTGCTCTTAACATAATGCCAAGGAGGACATAAATCAGCACTGATTTTAGAGAATTGTAGCCACGCTTTCATTACACTTTTTGCAAAAGAAAAGTGAAACTTGGTACTGTTGCTGGGCCTTGGTGTTCCCACTGTACTTAATGAGTGTAACTCTCCCAGTTCTCTTTCCGTAACTCTCCGTACCTCGTCCTACAATACTTCTCTTCAAAACAATGAAAAAGATCTTGACTTTGAAGAAGATGAACAAAAACATCTTTAGTCTGTGACAAATTATTTCAACTGCCACTGTTGCAAAAATAGGTGGTGAAAATCAACTATAACGGCAGAAACACCTCATATTAAGCAAGGAGGTAGAAGGATTATGATTTGGTGTACAAAATAGTTCAGATTTAATCCGAACCCATAACCAGAATTAAATACTTTGGTGGGATAAAGTGATGCAAGCAAATCTGAATGAATTTAGGCAAAATTACTAAAAAGGGTACACTAAAATGTCTTCATAACAATCGAAGAGACTGATAATGTCATAAGAAAACAATTGGCACACATTTGCTGCTGGTTAAGTTGTTACTACGAGGTACTGAATCATTGGGTGTACTTAGTCTTTCTTCAAACTTCTTCTGTAGTTTGAGTTTTTGTTAAATTATAAGAGCCTCATGTGCCACGTGTTGTATTTATCTAATTATATGAACTGGTACAGACCCAACAATTTCTCATCATGTTCTGATGTGTAACATCTTAAAACTGAAAAAGGGTGTATTTTCTTTTTCACGTTACTGCCAAGAAAGGTAAAACCGTTGATCTTCTCTTCAAATCCAAACTTAATCACAGCTGTAGGAGCAAACGTCCATTGTTGACTCGAGATGCTCTTCTCTACTTTGAACACTCAGTAATCATTCGCACTCGTCTTTCGAAACATACACATCTTTGCTGTAGTCGTCTCTTTTTTCCTTTCCACAAATTACCCAAGCAGAAATTAACATCTTTTGTTGCCAGTATTTACAGATGTTGCCCAGTATGTTTTGAAAAAAAGAGTGACTCGTTTAGTACAAATTGGTTAATTCGATTGATTACAATGTAGCCATCTGTTATTGGAAATCCATTTTAGCAGGGGAGGAACAAAAACAACCTATCCCCCAGAAAATTAGCAATGAATAATTTTAATTAAACCAAAGCAATTATTTCATTTATTTGACTGGCAGCCTCTAATTAAACAGCACTTAAGCCATTTCATCTCCACAGAAGGAGTTTTTATTCCTCTTCTCTCTTTCTTTCCACGCAGCATTTCTCATTTCTTCTCATTCCAGTAAGTGTTCACAGCGTGCAGCCATTCAGTGGCACAAAGCCAATCTCTCTGACAAACTGCACCACAACCTCTTAGCCCTGTATGTAATTATGCTCCTGGACATGCAACACATTCACTTAGCCTAATTAAAAAATGACAAAGTGTACCAACGTCTTTTTAACTAAAAGCAGAACCGTAGATATTCGTATATTTCAGTGGTTCTCCTGAAAGACTGAAGTAGCTGCTTATGTCTGAGTCGCTGTTGTGTTTTGCAAACTTGTAGTGTCAGCTAATCCTCCTGACGATATCTGACGATGTCAGAATGATCCAAGAAGCATTTCTGTCTGCTCCAAAAAACTGGATTACAAACTCAAGGAGATTATCCGTCCAATAACTTCAACAAGCACATGAACAAAGCTATCACAATGCCTCTCAGTGTGCAGTGATCCATTGTATTCTCTTGTATTAATAAAGTCCCGCGGTTTACAAGCTCAAATAAAGAATCCCTGTCGTGTAAATTATGGATAATCCTCAGAATGCAGATACGGTTTGTTTCACTGAAAATCTCTGAGCGATAATTCGCTTTCATCCAAATGTATTGCCTCCTCTGAATGACAGCTGAGTGTTTAAACACAAAACTTTTAGAACAAAAAATTGGGAAAGAAGTGGAGAAAGAGCACAAACCATTGGCTGAAGCCCTCTGAGGTGGAGAAGGATAGGTTTCTGTTTCCATCCTGCAGGTGCTCATAAATCAAGTAATTAAATGTGATTCTTAAAGGGAGATAAAAGTTCCTCCTTTAGAGAACATTCATCAACCTAATTCCAAAATGACTAACTCGAGGGAGCTGGGCAGTTGTTCCCTTATCGCACAAACTATGCCAATGCAACACAATTTCACTAAAAGATTGGCTTAAATCCAGCAGACATGCTGCTCACCGTGAGCAGCAAGTGATCATTTTGTTATCAATATTTTATAATGTACATCAGTTAACCTTGAACTGTCTGCGAGTCTTCCCTGGTGACTGTTTCAGAGAGATCTCTGTCGAGCCCTGCGAGCGCTGCGCGGCTGTGACTGACAGCATTTTAAAAGCCGCTTTTGACGGAAGGATCTTTTTCTTCTTCTGCAGAAAAGCCAAACATCACTCACTTTTATGGATGTGTGCAGTCTGTAATCCAGGCTGCAGAGGCTCTCACCAAAGAGCTGAGCGTTGATTTGAAGTCAGGGCGAGGGGGTCTCCCGTAGAATAATAATGCTGTATGCTCATTTGCAGTATTTGCTTAGTTCCTGTTTAACATGTTTGTTCATGACTTGTGGCTTTGGGACCATCCTTATTAATAAAAGTCACCTGTATAATAAAATACCTAATTTCAAAATGACATCTGGCTGAAAGGTTTTAAAGCATATAATTTAGTCACTTAATCTTCCCTCCTCCTTATCTGCTGAGGAAAGCCGGAGGGGTTCAAGGAGCACAAAGTTGTCACCTGTAGGTCTGATTGTCAACTTTCAGAGATGAATATTTCACTGGGACAAAGGCGCAGTTTCTGCCCCACCACCTCGCGACTGTCAGAAACGACAGAGTAAATACTCTGGCTCTGAATGACATGAGAGGAGAAAGGACAGGTGGATGCCTCTGATCACATCATACTGCTGATTACGAAGGAAAGCACAGGAATAAAAGCAAAATCTAGAGACACATAAGGACACATTATGGGTTGGTAAGAGCAAGCACAGACACCAAAACAGCAAAATAATAACTACTGCCTGAAGTCTGCACCAAGGAAACCAATCTGTGTTCATTTTGACATTGTACTTGCTTTGTTACTTTTTCATGCAAAAAATATTCTCAGAATTGTATTTAATTATAATCACAAGTATATTGCTTCATGTGTTGTCAAATATCTTCATATAAAAATGCTGGGCATGCAGTCAAAATAAGACAATAACCATAACTGTGAAATCCATGTTGAAGCACTCCCAAACCCGAGAACCCTGGTATCCAGGACTTTGTATTCTGCTTTGTATTCGACCAGGGTTTGTAGTGTCACCAAACAACGTACATTCTTCAGAACATGAACAAAATCATGTTTTTCTAATGGTGTGAAGCATACCCCTCAATCAATTAAAAATGCCAATTTCCTACCAATCTGTGGATCCACTTACAAATTATAACGTATTTGTGGCTGAGTCAAAATGATCATTAGCGTGCGTGAAAGTGGCTACACTAAATGTAAAGTTTCAAGTTTCAGGTCAGAGTCACAATGTGTTCATGATTTTTATGGAAATATCTAGAAATAATCCATGTTTAGAAATATGATTATGGTTCACTTCATGTAAAAAGTCCTTGTAGCTTGTTTTATTATTTTTTTTATTGGTTCCTCAGAGTGCAAACATATTAGCCACATATCCTCACCCCACAGGAGAAAACAATAGGCTCTCTCAGTATTTTATGTGGAACATGTTTAAACCATTTGACCTCATCTTTCAGAGACTGGAGATGTTTCTCTGCAGATTCAAAGCAGAAATCCGCTCCTTTAGATCTGACAACTGCTATTGCTCATAACGGATCTTGGAAGGAATTATAAAAAAAACTAATGACCATTTTAAAGGTGAAAAAATAATAACTTGGCAGTACAACCATTCATTTTGGACTGTTTTCTTTCATCAGTCTTGATATAAAAATATTCAACTGCTTCGACTAAAAGTAAATGCCACGATGCAGGTGAACAATGACTTAATTTATTTTTAATCCTAAAAGTAGAAACCAAGAAAAAAAAAAAAAAGCACCCTGACAGCACAATTTTTTTTTTTTTTTTTTTTTTTTTTTTTTATTATTAATCCTGACAGCACAATTAATGTCATCATAAAAGCTCAGTGAGTCAGCGTGGGTACTGAAAGAACAACGGTGGATTCCTGGCCAGACAAGCGAAGGAGAAAGGAAGTGATATTTCTTAGAGCCCTGAACCCTTTCCAATAACATTGAATTCATGTGACCTTTTCTAGTTGCTGAACGTTCCCACGGATTAAGCACAAAAATCATTAAAATGGTCATGCTGGCAGCCAGACCGGACACATCAGAATGAGGCAAATGTTATAGCACCTTATGGAGTGTGAAAGGTTAACTGGGGAGGAAGTGCGGAGAGAAGAGCTTCAGCCAGAAAATCAGGATGCCAAGTCACATTCAACGCTTCCCTTCTATTGCAACTCTGATTTTGGCGCCATGCACGTAAAACAAACAGTGCAAACAAAAGTCTGCAGATTAATCTTTTTGTTCACTACAAAGAAAGCTAATACAGTATGATTATTATGAGATTTGTCTATGTTAATGTGCAGTATATGCATCTGTAATACATCCCACTGAACCCTCTGTATTTTACACTGAAAGGTTACTGTACGTCTATGATCCTGAAGCCAGAGAGCAGATCCAGATGGTAGTTCGATTAGATGAAGCTGCACAGCCACCCTGGTAATGTAAATAGCCATGTCACAGGTCCAGTAATTGAAACAGATGATTGTAAACCCTTTACCATCTCACTAGCAGCCAGGAATAAGAACTTGGATTTCTCTTGTAATTGTCAGTGAAAGACGTAAAGTGGCTGCAGGCTTTCATTCTTATTTTAGGAGAAGCAGAATAAATGCTATGGATCCTATAAAAATCTTTATCAATCATGTTCAATGTATTAAAAACTTACTTTAAAAAAAAAAAAAAAAAGTTGGGCCTCATGTCCACTGCGATGTACAAGTGATTTCACATGCAGTCGCATCTCTCCCTCGATTTTGGAAGTGTGTACTTTAATATTTCAGCCACATCCAAGTTTAACTTTACTACTTTTATGTAATGAATCCATACAAACACAAACATTAAATTCAATGAGATGGCCTGAGAAAAATAAGACTTTTAATCCTATTGAAATATGTGACCTGGGAAAAATGAAATAAACACTTAATGGATAAAATAGTTTGCAATATTACCTGTACTATACTGTAACCAACCACCAATATTCCCGCTTGGATTTGGAGTTTTTAGGGACCACTTGAGTATAAAATGCTACTGCCCAGTTCAGATTTAGAGGATGCTGAATAAGAAGAAAAATATTGTTGCCATGGTGCTGTTAAACCTGCAGAGAAAACTCATCTGAAGCAACCAGTTGAAGCCCCTGTTCTGGCAGCAGGATGGGGAGTCCTACCGGCTCGTCCAACAACTCCGTCTGAATGAAACAGGGCAGTTAGAAGAACTGTTGTAACCTATAGCAATGACAAGTAACTTTTTCTCCAACCCGTTTTGGCGTTCACATTAACTTGCAGCAGACCTTTTTTTTCCCCCATTTTTACATGCACTGGACCTTGAGACTTCCCATTGTAATGATGCAGAGAGCGATGTCAACTTTGGTTCACTGCCTCACCTTGGAAGCCCTAATTTGTAAAAAATTGAGCAGAGTTCAACTTTTCGATGCATTGCCTTCCCAAGATCCTTTGCAGTTGTGATAAACACGCCTACTTGCATTCCTTAGAAAATGAATGCAATGGGAGCAATTTAAGAATAATTTAAGCCACAGTCTAACAAACATCCCAACACAACATATCACACAGTGTCACTATCTATTTGACAAAAATAAAATCACAGAAACAGTTGCTGGGAAAAACTAAGTACGCTCCATGACTCATCAGTTCGTAGAAACCCCTTCATCAGCAACAGCTTCAGTTATTTTCTTTATGATGGTCTCAAATCATTACTCTTAGTTACAAAGTTGCTTCAGTTCCGTATTAGCTCTCTCTGAGTTAAGGTCTGGACAAAGATATTGCAACACCTAAATTATTTTCTTTATCGGCCATTTTGTTGGAGTTTGCCGTTGTGCTTGGGATTGAAAATGCATCTTTTCCTCTTGGAAATAATCTTTTTGCCTGTAAAGTGAAAGAATCTAAATTATTTGAAAATAAACCTCCTGGACAGCAACATTTGTTTCTCTAAGAACCTTGCTGATGTCTTTCCTCTCTGGTATTTTGTGACTGTTTGATGATATATGAAAGAATATACAAAAGACTTCATTTTTTTTTAAGTGTTTGTCATATATCTCAATTAAAAGACACCCTAAATTTGTCATCCGCAGGTTCTAAATAATCATTTTTTGTATGACTGTAATTGTAGTGGATGATTTTATTCATTTACTATTTATGTTTTTGTTGTACTTTTACTTCTTTGACTTGGTTTTGGTTTGCCAAGAAAATAAACACCCATTTTTAACTGCTTTTAATTGCCATCATCAACTGCATCCCCACAACACAGGTGGTCAGCAATCAGCATTGTACAATTATTGTTTATAAGCACATAAAATGTCATTTTCATACCCAGCATGCAGCCCAAATCATCACATCTGGATACAACAACAAAGTACATGCGATTAAACAGGCTCAGGGACAATATTCAGCCCATTATAAATTCAAATCAGCACTAAAAACTTCTGCCAAATACCCTGACAAAATACTTGTGACAGATGTTGAGCCAGCTCTTCCATGGAGCACGTTCAGCACATGTTCATGCAAAGTTTTCAGCCCTCAATTATGTCTGCTCCTCCCCCACTGATCACATCTGTTCACAATTACTGTCCTGTCCTTTGTGTGCTTTTGCATGTTGTTTATTTATATACTTATAGTTCTTGGGCACTTATTCTGCGTCATGACTTTGGTTCTTTTCTTGCATAGTCATCTCTTTACCAAGACGTCATTTTAAATGGCAGATAACTTAATTTTAATCTTTGAATTATGTTCTGTTGCATGACTTTTTAGAAAACTGTAATGTTTCATTTTGCAACTAAAATGAGATGAAGATACAACCCAAAATCAGTTTACAAGAAATTTTCTTGGCTTAGTTAGGAGACCAGATGAGCTGGTCTGAACTTCGGCTCTTTTCACAAGTTTTTAATCTCGACTCAAGTGGTGCTTTATGAAGAACGCAGACAGGCCGTTTATTCAGACTAAATGAGTTGCATTTCCACAACGTCTTATCATCTGGCATGTTTGTGGCCCTCTGAGAAGCTGAAAATGCAGCGATTCTGCATATTACTGATGTATTGAGGACAAGAGGCTATTAATCCTAACTGAACCTGTCGAGATAAAGCCGAGCTCGGCTGGATTGTGCAGTTTCCTCCCAAAACTAAAAATGTATTCTCACAGCAGAGACTAATCCCCATGAATCTATCTCGGTATTACTCTAAGAGACGGTTTATGCATTTCTCTCCCGTTAATACCCTTAAAACTCGGCTGTCTTCCTTTAACTGGAAACATAAAATTGAATTTTATCTCCCAAACTTGCGACACAAATACTGGATGACAAGATAACATCATCTCTATAAGTGTTTGCTATCTGTTCTTAATGACAACACCCAGACAAGTCTGGTGACGGCACACTTGAAAGACTTTTTGCCTCAAAGGCACTGAAGGTTACAGACGGCGACAAACACTGACGGAGGAGGAAAGAGAAAAAACAACCACAACAGTGAGGAGGAAAACACCGTCTTTCGGCACCAAGCACATGTCTTTACGTGCACTTGGAAGACTTGCACAAGTTCCTAACAAATCAGCTGCCAGATGCATCCAGCATCTGTTAAAATAGTGAGATATTTAGGTTTCTCTGTTGACCTTTTAGCACCACTTCTGCTTAAAATTGCTCTATATTTTCAAGAGACTTGGAAGAAAAACAAAATACATTATTATCCAAAAGAAAGTAGAAGAATAAAACATATTTACTTTTATTTATAAATATTAAAAAACATTCTTGGAGTATGAGCTCACATTTTCTGAAAAGGTGCTTTGCGTGATAATGCCTCTACAATCACAAAACTATTTGCTATCTGTGGATGACTGGAGTGGAAGATGTTATCCATCCATCCATTTTTATACCCACTGGTTCCTGTACAGGGTCACAGGGGTCTGCTGGAGCCAATCCCAGGTCATTAAGGCAATAGGCAGGGCTACACCCTGGACAGGTCACTAGTCCATCACAGGGCCCACAAGATGCTATATCATATATTTAAAGGCTTGCTGTTATGTTGTTTTGTTTTTTAGCCTTAGGCTTTTTCATTTTCGATGTCAAAACCCACTATGTGGTTATGTGTGAAAGCAAATGTTACCTGTACTCAAATTAGACAATATATACCATGCCCTGGCATAACCGAACACTCAAGTTGGGTTCATTTTGCTAGTGTGGGTGGTCCATTCCTTGATCGAGTTTGATACAGTTCCTGGTATCTGCTACAGGTGGGAGAGTAGTGTGGGTGGTGTATGTGAAGGAGGGTGGGAACAAAAGCTATGTATGATGTGTAAATGTGAGAGTTCCTTGTGGCAATCAATGCAGCAACATAGCAGCATCATTCAGAAACTGATAAATGTGAGAAACACTGCTCTCTACTCTGTTGCATCTCCAAGACCGTGGGTGCCTTCAGAAAAGAAAACTGTAGTACCACATGATGGTGCATCTACAAGCATGGTTGAGACTAGAGTAAGGTGAGCTCAAACAGGGTTTATCCTGCCCAGGCAGTCAGGTTTCAGGGGTTAGAGGACCCAAGTGCAGAAGCACACAGAGGAAGGAGAAAACAAAGTCCTTCAATTAAAAATAAAAGCAGTACTGATGCGGGATTACCAGAAATCAGAAACTAAAACCAAAACTTTCAACAACAAAAAAAGCAGAAAGTTAAGAGCAGAAAAAGAGGTAGAAAGAGACCCCAAAAGACTACAGAAGAAAAGGACAAGACAGAGATGTTGATCATGACAGAGAACAGGGAAAGTCAAACTGTGATTTGCACACAAGGAGTAAAAATTTCCAAATAAAACAGGAAAACAAGCAAAACAAAAAAAACAAAAAAAAAAACAAAACATAACTGTACAATAGGAGGACAAAAAAAAAGAGCTTAAAACTAACCAAAAAGAAGAGAATAAAGTATAACTTTAAAAGACAAAAAAGATCAAAACTACAAAACCATAACATGAGCACAAGTCAGCGAGTATGAGAGTACCCTGAGAAAGTACGAAATGAGTTAAATAGTCCTAGATAACAATCTGCTTCCTAAAGTACCGCTAGGTTTTTTAAATCTGTCAAAACTATTAATCACTCCTATAATGGCCGTTTCTCAAAAACTCTTTGAGACTACTTTAGCCAATAACCATGTCAATGTACAGAGAGGGAAAAAAGAGATCGCAACCCAGTGTTAAAAAGAGTACGGACCATTACTTTACATTTTTGAGACAGTTTCACAAATTTCCATGAGATTGTGATGTTTTATTGATCCCTTGGTGCATAACTACAATGGAACAAAAAATAATGACAATACCCTCAAATTTACTGATATGTTTTTGTTATTTCTGCCGTCTCTCACTCACTTTCACCCACCATACAACTACAATTCCCGTAGTACAACTTAAACTGATTTTACTGGTTGCTACAGAAATTTAAAAAAAAAAATGCTACTTGACGGTGACAAAATATGAAAATCAAAAGAAGTTGAAACATTCTGGCTCTCTGTGATATGGAAAAATGTACTTCTGTAAAGTCCTAAACAAGATCATAATTTGTCAGTAGGGCATCGTTTCGGTTTTCACATCTTTGCAACTAAATCTTTAAAACCACCGACAGACCAGAAAGGAGCAGCGGCATTTTGAACAAGTGTTTTTTTCTAGCAATCCCTCTTCACGACCTGAGCTTAAAAACATCCATGGACTGTGATTTGTTCTCATATTAAATCCACTTCTTTACTGATGTAAAAATGCTGTACATCTCATCTTTATTGACACTTCTCCTCATACTGATATGTTTCTAAAAAGTAATTGTTCTACTTGTATCATCATCACCAATCTGTTGATCTTTGCGTCATGCAGTATAACTAAGGTAATTCCAAATCTTTCCGTTGTCATGATAAAGGTAGTGACAGAGGTGAGTAATTGTGTACCTCGGGCAAGGATGGGTCTTCTTTGTTCATCCCGTTTCTCCTCTGAGCTGCGCGTCTCCATCTGAATCCATGCTCTTCATCCCGGATACCTCTCACAGTCAATGACTCCATCAAAGGCCTGACAAAATACAGACATGCTCCTCTCCATCACTCTCTGCTCTGCTGAAATGGGATCTGTTTGTTCAAGGTGAAGAGGCCTCGTAGGCAGTGATGGGATACAACAGCCAGGCTGTCCCCAGAAACAAATGGCTTGAAACACACCTCATTTTCTTGTCTTTTTAGTATTATTGAGATTTCTTACACACAAGGCAGCCATCGCTCACTGTCATTGCTGCATGTATTGTCTTTAGGGCCATATTTCATTGGCCAAACTAGTAGAATGATTTTTTTTAAACAGTGCAATGATTATCAAACCCTTCAAGGATTTCTGATGGCAAGATGATCGGCTTCATAAAGTGAGTTGTAAGTTACACTTCTTTCCCATCAATACTCTCAATACTGAGATAACGTACTGAGATGACAGTAGGTGAGATGAAAGTGACAAACAGCCCCGCCTGATGGGTTTTTCATCAAGGATTTTTACTGTTCCAACCAGAAAACTCCAGCACCAGCATGTGAACCTTCCCTTAAGCACATAAAAGATTTGGAGATCAGAGTGACATCACATGATGCTATGGAAAAGCAGCAATGCTACATCATCTTTAAAGTTGTAAAAACTGATTTTTCCAAATACTGAAAAGAGGCAGAGATACGACACAGAGGCAAAATTGTGACATTCCGATTTATGAGCAGAAATGTACATCCACAGTTAAATGTTATGTATTTTTTATATACTTACTGTTGTATTTTGAGTAAAGCATTTTATATACTTACTGTTGTATTTTGAGTAAAACATGTCAGCATGACAGTACACACATACCTCAGCAAATTATATCAACATTTTTTATATCTTACAAAATTATAAAATACAAACATCTTCTCAGAATTTCAGACTCTAATGAAACCTCAGTCACCACTTCCACGGTCTTGAAAGTACTCTTGAAAAGATGTAAGAGACACAAATCTCTTTATTTTTTTGTTTCCTTCATTCTTTTATTTCTTCATGTAGCTGTGAATTATACAAATTTGATAGAGATTTCTGAAACATGCATTTTCACGTTTCCAAAAACTGTTTTACCTATGAGCATTAAAAAAAACCTAGAAAACTAATGTTAAATAAAGTTTTGCAAGCAATAGAAGAAAAACTGCAGGTCAATTCTTTTTCGTTGTCTAATGTTATAACTAGAAGCCGTGGTGTAATTTAATATGAACCACCAATGTCCTGACAATGAAATGAAACATTTCAAACTGGCTCGCTACTAGCTGGCTGTCATGTTTGACTGACTTGTCTGAATTTAACGCCTGCTGGCGATCAAATCAGCGGTTGTGAAGCTCGTTGTCCTCCATGATGATCAACGTCATATTAAGACACTCCATTAAAGCCCTGCACTTCCATTTCACAAATGACTGAGGCCATAAGGCATTTTGTCTTCCTAAAGATATTTTCCAAATGGCATCACATCACCATTTTTCTTTTCCTGATTGCAAACATGTAAGCTTACAGAAGACATGTTTTCATTGTGTTTTATAAACCAAGCCTTCATTCACATCGTGTTATGCTCCGACTCTGATTTTAAAAGTACCTACACCATCACTCTGTTGACATTTATCCCAGAGCTTTACCACTTAGATTACTCATATGATGTGTAGTTTACACTGTTGAGTGAAAAACCTGCAAAAACAAAAGAAGAAGAAAATCCTTTTCAGCCACAAACTGGATTATCAATATTTTCCCACAAAGTGGGCCACTTCTCAGTCCAGCAGGCTTTCCCAGACAGTCTCGTCTTCATCTGAGACGGGAACAAAAGAACAAGCACTTCAAAAACATTGATGGTGCACTTGTCCGCACGTTTTGTTTTTTCTTTTCTTCCTAAATGAAAATGGAAAACCCCACTACTGTTTGCTTAACCAATTACAGAGGCCACTACAGGCACATTTAAACTGAAAAGTGTGACGTTAATCGTCATTTAAAAGGCCTCTTTGCGTGTTAAACTGCTGGACTGCTTATTTTGTCTTAACAAGATTGCGACTTTGGAAAAGAGGAGATGATTGTCTGGTGAGATGCTGCTGAGAGAGAAAAGGGCACAATTAGTTTCCAGATCAATTTGCCACCAAGAGGAGGGGGTAGAAATCAATACGTGATTATGCATGAGAACGTCATCCGCTTACATTGAGATCAAAGCATCAATAACCTAAGCTGAAGCAACTGGGGATCCATCTATATGTGATCCATAAATCATATGCGGAAAGAAGACAACAGTGAGCCAGACAGATATAGATATATATGCACAAGGATAAATTACAACATAATATGTAAATTGAGACATGTTATGCTCACCCCAGAGCCTATGAAATGATGCTGGCTTTTATTATCTCATTTGTAATCAATAATGTGGAAATTCTCTGCGGAAGCGCTTACAGATGTCCTTCGGGAGTTGCCACGTTTGAAAAGCAAATAAGGAGAAGAAGGTGTGGTCAGCTGGTAAACCATTCTGGTTTAAATGCTGGGTAAAGAGATGAGTTAAAAATGCTCGTATGTGGTGTTAGAAATGCGCAAGAATGTGGCTTATTCTAGACAGTCAGAGGGGATTCAGGCTATAAGTTACAGCCACGCAAGTCTAACATTTACACTTGCTGTTGCAGAAAAGATCAAGCAATCAAAGATAGTGACAGACACTGAAATATTTATGGGCTTCAAGGAGCTGTGAACTGTTCCTTTTTGCCTCAGAGGTCAAAGGATTAAAATCAAATCTTTAGACAGAATGATAAGTGAATCGGTGCAAAGATGCCGAGAAAACAACCTGCCTGAGCTTTTACACACCACTTCTAATCGTCCAGAGCATCCCAAATAAAAACCTGTATCTAAAAATCAAAGAAGTCTTACTGGTGTGAATTACGGATCCTCCCTGAATGGGACACATTGTTGCGTCCGCATAGAGGGAATACGGGGAATAGGAATCAGCAGACAGATAAGTAAGTGAGATGAAAGAGCAGAGCACCTGGCAGGTCTGTGCTCTGACATCTTTGATCCGCTGAGGCAAACATCAAAGACTCTGTTGGAGGCTTTGTGTGGACGCCAGCCTGTGAAGCAGTCACCACTATAAGCAGCAATCTAAAGCGTAAAGTGCAGCTCAACGAGAGCGGAGGCTTAGGGAAGATGGGTTTTCAGTGGCTGAAATTACCACAATTGTGCAGTCTCTCCAAAGCAGGAGTAAGTCTGACGTGATCAATCCAGAAGATAAGAAGAAGGAAATTTCAGTGCAATTACTGTTGGAGGAAGGGTTTGTGGGAACATAAAATACCTGTCTAGTATGTGTGATGTGTTTACAGTGTGATGGAAATCTATAAACTAAAAATGGACAAACATGCATTTCTGGAAAAGAAAAGTATCAGATATCGGATTTGATTGACAGCTTGGTAACATAAACAAACAACCTCACAAGTGTCCAAGGGGATTATCAAGACCACAAGGCCCAGAATCTCTGGCCACATTTACACCATCGTTCAAGTCGTTCCTATTTTTTTCCTCCGATGCGGCGCAGATCAGATATGACCAGTGGATTTGTAAGTAGTAAAAAAGAAAAAAAATTAAAAAGCGCATGGATTTGGATATTTTCAGATGGGTTTCGGCCTCATTCACACATGGAAATAAATCAGATCTGATATGTGCATTTGCGTAACGCCTGTTTTCCGACCTTGCAGTCGAACTTTTTCCAGATCACTAGCCAAGCTCATCTACTTTGCAAGGTTGTTTCCCTGCACTTAACCAGTGTAAATGCAGATATTAGACATGAGCTGCTCTTAAAAGATGATGTAAGCAACTCATTTTTAAAAACTCGGATATAAAGCAATAAATCAGAACTGGCCATGAAGAGCAGCTGTGTAAATGCAGCCTCGGATTTAACAGTTTGTGTCTACCACATGAAGGTGAGGGTGAACAGTCAGATGCAGTAACAGCTGGCTCCTAGGCAACTTCTAATAGTTTTTCTGTTGTTACAGCACATGAGCCTTGAAGGACATGAACACATACACATGTACACAGTCCACAAGCTTGAAAACTTAAACTTAAATATTACATGAACATCATTAGAAGGGACATTTAACATTTTTTGAAGTGTGGCTATGTAAACTTATGAGCACCAAGTGTCTTGCCTCCAGCAGACGGCAGTCACGGTGAAGAGAATCTGAGAGCTAACGTATAGGGTTAGCAAGACAGCTAGTCAAAATGAGAACCACAGTGGGGCAAATTTTCACTACCTAAATAACTTAGGCTTCATAAATTTCATAAGTATATTGTAGGTTGTTATATCCTACTACTTCTGAATTAGACAGACTGAATATATATCACAGTGTTGCAGCATGGGTAAAAGGGAAATTTCCATTAGCAAATTCAGCCATTGGCCTTGGTCGTATCACAAACACTCCCACAATGAAAAATTTAGGAATCTTAAAAAGATCCAAGGCGAATCTTGTTTTTTTTTTTTTTCATTTTTTGTTTTTCTTTTTTATTTTATTGGTGGGGAGCAAACAGCACAAGTGGTGCATTACCACTCCCAAGTGGTAGGAAGTGCTAGGTTGCTAGATCAGTGGATCCTACTGGGGTCTGTAATAGAGATAATACAACTGAATTGAAGAGGTTGATCCTGTTATGCTTCCAGGCTACGAGGTTTTACCCCAGATCCATGGTAACGGAAACCTGTCTCAGACAAAAAAAACTAAAGTTGTCTTTCACGATGAAGCCTGGAGTTGTGTTAAACTTTTTGGTCAAAGTCCAAGAATAAATGTTTCCAACAGTAACACGGTAGACTTCTGTCAGCCCTGTTGAGTGCTGTGAGTACTGGTTTTGTTTGGATAGCAAGTTTTGTGTCCTGGGGGTGTGTTTTTTGTTTTTGTTTTTTTTTTTTTACATGGTGTGTGTGCAGTGATTGTGTGACTGATATGATAAAGGTGAGCTCAGGTGTGACCTTAATCCTGCAGCCAGCTTAATTAGCCACATACATAGTGACTCCTCAGTCTGTTTCCCCCTGCATTAACCCATTGACTTTTAGCTCGAGGTCCAAGTAGTTATTTTAAATATTCATTAATAAAGAATTTTTAAAACCTTATGTCCTGTTATTGTTGTTGCCCATTTTTTCCACTGTTTGGTCAATTTGAGAAAAAAAAGAATAGTTTTGCAGTAACATTAGTCATCTGGTATTATGCTTGATGAAGAAACAAACTGTGGTTGTGTTGTGGGTAAATGGCCTGATCCATGATCGCAGACCATAAAGTCTCCTGAAATTCTGGACAATGATTATTGGTCTATTACAACAACAAAAATCCATAAGACATTAGTAAGCTCTGATTTTATGATCCGTGTCTTTACGTACTGAACAGAGCCAGTGCATGGGCTGTATTAAGAGAGAGGACATTTTAATGCTCTTATTCATAATGCATTAAAAAAAAAAGTTTAAAGACGTAACTTTTTCTTTTTAAATTTTATGTCTTTTATGTCTTTGAGTATATCACATTTTACCCACCTGAGCAATGTGACTTTGCACAAGTATTGTCATGGAAATCACTCTCTTTCAAGCTTTAACTATCAATAATTTCACAAAAAGGCGTTTTTGGAAACAGTTTTGTTGTAACCAAATTTAAGATGTTTTAGAAGAAGAGATAAAATGATGGATGGTGTTTACTGAACGGTAGATTTGTCTCTGCACAAATCTACCATTCCCCTCAATAATACTTCCTTTAGACATCTCAAACATTTATGTGGGATGAGGGCGACTGAGTTCACGTGAAGGTCCTCACTTGTTGTCCACAGACAGAAAATCCAGAATGGTGCAGAGAAGTATAAACAATTTAGCAAATTGAAGTCATACATATCTTGTGTCAAACAAATAAAAAAAACCCACATGAGATCCACAAGAGGAAAGTGAGGAAGTGGACAGCATAACAACCCCGACTAAAAAGAGACAATTTATTCAACATCTTGGGTTATTTACTAATGTGCTGGCAGAAAATGTCAGTAAACTGAGAGCGTTCCTCAGACTCTGGGGGACTTCAAGCCTTCACGTAGTCTCGCAAAGCCAGATGCTGCATCAGCGCTGAAGGACGTTCTAGCTGCACTGCATCAACACAGTGGTAAAACGTCGAAGCAGGAGAAGTAAAAATGCCATTTCTTTAAACATACACGTGCCCTCCAGCTGCGCTACACTCAGGAAAACGGTGCCGTTTTAACAGCAGAGGGGAGTTTATCCAGTTAGCCAATGGTGTATCCAAAGTCACAGACTTTAAAACCATTCGCTGAAAAAAGCTGCCCAATACCCATACTAATATGTGATCCATATCCATCCATCCATTTTCTATACCCGCTGGTTCCTGTACTAGGTCACGGGGGTCCACGGGAGCCTATCCCAGCTCATGAAGGCAATATGCAGGGGTACACCCTGGACAGGTCACTAGTCCATCGCAGATGTGATCCAAATCTTTTTGGCAAAACATAATAGTTTTGTGGACAGGTTTGAAGCTTGGTTGATGTAATTTCACACCAAGTTAGCAGAAAGTGAGAAGAATGTTTTCCATCAGCTTCAACTGGTAATCAATGTCCATTAAAGAAAAAAACAACACCAGCCTTTGATTTATAGTGGCTGATTTAATAAATAAAAACAATAAAAGGCAGAGAATGACAAAACAGCAGTTTTGCCACCTCTGTTGGAATTAGAGGTATATATTAAAATGTTTTAAATCCTTTTCATACTATTAAAAAAAAAATTTTTGTTCGAAACAGACCATAATAAATAATTTTTTTCTGTATCCTTAATTTCTTTTGCACTTCTGACCTAAGTAAGAGTTATTGTTTTCTTTTGCCTTGTTTTTTTTTCTTAAATAAGACATCAAATTGTTCGATTTTTTTGCTTACTGAAGAAAAAAGGCAAGCGGCTAAAGAAATCAATCTCCTCCAGTCTTGACAAGTTGCATTTAAAAAGGGGAAACAAGACAGACAAAAATCCATGATGTAACCTATTTAGACCTGCCATAGGTCAAAAAAGATGTTTAAAAAAACAAAACAAAAAAATAGTTTTGTTTTTTTTTTTTTAAAGGCAAATGCTGCTTTTCTACTTATGAAATAAAGTTTAAAAAAAAATCATTTTGTGGAAACAGGAGGTGCTTAAAAGTACACAGTGGATCTGCAGACCCACAGTGCAGTTTACGACAAAAATGGAAGTGTACCTGGAGGCGAATGAGTCTTTTACTGTGCAGCTGTCATGTATGACAGACAGATGCGGCTCATGAATAAAATTTAATATTCACAGAAAAATGAACACATTGAAACGTGAACCAAGTAGAAAGACGAGACGTTTTACAAGAGAAGAACTACGAGGTCATAAAAACTGACTGTGAATCTCCTTTAAGTTCACACATTCAAATTTTAATTAGCTCACTGCAGAAGTTTGATCCAAATTGTGAATTTGGCCAAATCCTTCAGAATACAGTTGTGTTAGTGTTTTTAAACACAACTACATTTGTTCACGTGGCTAACATGACAACTAAAGGAGATAACAAAGGTCCCTGAAGTTTCCCCTTCATGTTTTACTGAATTTATTCATTTAGCTTTGTTCGACTTGTTTGTAATTTTACATTGTTCTCCCACCAGTGGGATTTAATTAGCCGTAGGGCAACAGTGAGGCTGGTAGACTGGTAGCGTTAGGGGAGTAGTTTGACTGGCTGTAATTAAACTACTAAATTTGCATTGAATCTTACATTCCCATGTGACAGCTCAACCAAATTGGGGTTTAAATAATTTTTTGTAAGCTTTTGAGTTTTGGTAACATTACAACCCCTGCAAATTAGTAGACAAAAACAACTTTTACTCTCAAGTACTGAGAAGTTTTTTATTTTGATTAGATTAAGTTAATTAATAACCTAGAAAGCGAGCATGAATGAGAAACTTGGCACCTGAGTGATCCAAGGAGAAATGAACATTTGTAAACTATTGTGAAGGTTCAAGCTGATTTATAAAGTGTACGTCTAAGTGTTTTGTTACCTCAATGAGAATTTAAAAGAGAAAAATATACTGCATATCACATTGTTTAGTAACAGATATTTCAGTTTGGCAAATGTTAAACAATATGGATAGAAGCCATTTGTAAGCAAATATTTTGACTGAATGTGAATAAAAACTGAACAGTTCTTGTGAAGTTCTCTTCTCTAGTATCTTCTAGAGAAGACAGATATTTCTGGAGCTTTTTTAAATTAAAACTCTCGTAATTCTGGTACTTTAAAAACTTCTGTTATGATGAGTAACAATGGAGCTGGGACAGTTGCTGACATATGGGAAAAGTTCAGTTTTCCAAAGCCCAAGAAAGGCCTGAAACAGGCCCCAGTATCCAAATCCAAAGGTGAGGTGAAGAAATGACATTGAGAAAATAGATCAGAAGAACTAATACTCAGGTCAAGCACAAGGAACTATACTACAGATGATATTAAGAAACAAAACTTCAAATAAAATCTGATAATATGTCCATCCATGGCTAAAAGAGGGAGGAACTGTGGTGTTTGTTAACAACAGACGGTGTAATCGTGGTTATGTTCCTGTGGAGGAGCATCTCTGCACCTGGATAATGACCTTTCAGCTGTGCGTTTCTGTCCATGTTGTTTAGTGAGAGAGTTCACCCGGCCTCACCATCACCAGAACCACCTCCATCCATCACATCACCCACATCCTGCAGCAGCTCCACTGGCTTCCAGTCAAGTTTCACATTGAATTTAAAATCCTCCTGTTAACATTCAAGGGTGCCATCTCTTCCATACCCTCCGTTCTACCTCCTCCATCCACTTGATTGTCTCCACCACCCGTCTCACCACCATGTGGTGCAGAGCTTTCAGTCACTCTGCTCCCAGGCCCTGGAACTCACAACCACATGAGCTCAGAAATATCAATTTACTTCCACTCTTTAAATCTACACTCAAAACCCATCTGTTTGAGACTGCTTTCCCTCTCTGACTAAAGTTGTTTTGCCTATAAATAAAACATTATTATTATTATTATTATTATTATTATTATTACTTGTGTTACCTGCTGATGCTGGACGGGACATCATCAGCTCAGCTGTTGCCAGGCAACAAACATAGCACCTCCATGCATTTATCCATGCACTGCAGAGTTTAACCACACTTCCCTCTCTACTACACTCCCAACTTTCCAACTGTTTGTTGAATAATTTTTATGTTTTACTTATCAGTTTATGACACTACAATTAAAATTTACCTAAGCATAATAAACACTTGAAGAGAATCTAAATGTTTTGTTTGTACTTAAGCCATAAACTTACACTGCTATATAGTATACACTCACAATATACAATAAACATACACACACACACATATATATATATATGTATATATACACACACATATATACATATATTTATTTATTTATATATACACACACACATATACATATATATACATATACATATATAAAATTCACAGATAGAATTAATGAAATTTTTTTTTTTAAATTTGCCACTGTAAATGAGTTGCAGGATGTATGTGGTCCACAAAAGCAGAAAGTAAAAGAAAGAAGTCCTAAATTCCACATTACATGTTGCCAAAACTGGGGCAATCATGTATAAATTCATTTAAATTTATGATAAATTAATTTTCCTAACACTGGTAAGTTTCAAAGACAATGAGATAAGGGGAGTGGTTGCCTAGTGGTTACAGAGGTGAGCAACTGTGGACCCCCGAGGAAGCCCCTTACTGCTCCCTAGGCACCGTAGCAGCCCACTCCTTCTAGTGTAACTAGTGATGGGTTAAAAGCAGAGGACAAATGTTGGTGTGTTTTGTGAAATATATACTGGCAACTCAAGTTTAAAAGAATAATTCCTGCACAATTCCCAACTTTTAAATTTATTTTAGGTAGAAAATAAAAACCATTTTTTTAATCAAATTTTTTCCCCAAACATCTACAGAAAGCATGTATGGGTTGATCTGGAGAGGTACTGACGGTTCTGTGACGTGTATATAGTGCCCGTGTATAATATGGGATGATCCCACTCATTGTTCGACCGTGGACAGTCGGCTTATTGTCCCTCCTCTGTTTGACTGCTCAGCGAGCCGGAGAGTAAAAAGGGCTGACGACTGTCTCCAGTATAATTGGACAAATGCATCAATTACGTCAATAGCAAATTACAACATTCATAATTGATCCCTGGACAACTGAAGTATAGGTCATCCCACTGTTCGATAGCTATAACCACAATATTCATGTTACACTGAACATATTCAAGAACTAATTAAATCTCAAAGGAGAGGATCAATGTTTGAAGAAGCATGGGAGAGCTATTGATCATGGACCACAACAGAGATCTCTGAAACCAGTGATTTAAACTGCATGACACGATAAAAGGTTTTCTTCTGAGTAATATGATCTTAAGGATGAGTTTTTGATTCATTTGTATTTGGAACTGTTGCAATAATACAATTGTGTGACATCCCCGCTGTTCTTGCTTACATACCATCGAAAAATACACTCTTGAATAGAAATGAACAGCCTGTTATATGTATTGCATCCTCCCTATCCAGCTGCTTTGCCTTTCCTGACGTTGCACAGTGCTCAAGATCTTCACAGCGGTTGCAAAAAGGAAGTTGCTATCAGCTTGAGATTTCACTTGAATCGATATCCAAGACAGCAGGAGAAATGCTAATGTCTGGATGAGGACAGACCATTAAAACCTGAAACACGCAGGAGTTTGTGAGGCTGGTTAAGAGGCTCCAGTTAAGATAAAATCTACTTTTGTTTATGTCTACTGTGAAATAATCAGAAACAATATCTATAGTTATGCAAGAAAGCAGCTGTATTTCATTCTAAACTTATTGATATTGTACGTTTTTCTGTTCTTGATTAGAAAAATGTTTCAAATTATTTTTTTCCCTCACTAAGATTTTAATTTTTCAAATGAAAAATTTAAATCTTAGTGAGGGGGGAAAAAAAGCAAACATCAAGGAAGACCACAGATTTTCAGATCCACAGGAAATTATGCTCATTTTTGTGCTTTATAGGCTGCTTATTTAAAAAAGAAAAGAAAAACAGTATTTGTTAGAAATAAATAAAGCATAAAAATATAGATTGTGGTTAGATAATCTTAGGAAAATAGAGCTCCACTCCAACATGGAACATGTTTTTCTCTAACTTTTGTTTCAGGCTGCTCAGAGATGTGAACTATTCATTTTGTAGCTAATAGGATTAATTGCTCCCCGTCCTTGTTTATCCACCTGTCATTGCATTAAAGCATGTAATTTAAAAACAGCCTAATGAATTCCCCTGAAGTCAACGGCTGATATGGACACTGAAACCTACCGAGCCCCCAGTGGGGCTGGATTCAGCAGCTGCTGTCACTACTCGATGCGAGTCGTGCATGTGTAAGCATAAACAGCTTATAGAAGAAACTATTTGAGAAACACGGATGACGACGTGGCAAAAGCCATAGAAATGCCGCCCAGGCAAAGACTGAGACAGATGCCAGGCGGCACAGTTGACAATTAGCTATATGCTGCTGAAGGGCTACACGTACCTGGATGCTCAGCAAGAGGCTGACAGCGAAAGTCAAACAGTCTTTTGGATCCTTTGGCAGAAATCCTGCCATGGAAATGGGGCCTTGTGTCTCTTACTATAAATAAATACATTCAAAAGTTATTGGTAGTGTATACTACAGCAAAGTAATGAAACTTAATGTTGTTAATTTAGGAAGCTTGTCCCAAAAACGGGACTGATGTTTTTAAATGCAAACATAGATGTCCATGTCCTCCTGATAACCACCCTGATAACCAGGAGGTCAAAGAGAAGATTTGTAATCACATGAAGCAAAATAAATACTTACAGAAAATACATAAAGCAGCTTAATGAAGCTTTTAAATAGAAAAAAAAAGAGACCAATATATCAATAGAGTAGGACCAATTTTAATTCATCGATAATGTTTGAAAAAAGCTTTTGTTACTTGGATCTCTGGTGGCCAGTGTGCAATGAACTGATGGCTTTGCATGGATTCTACTCATTTTCTTTGGAAAGTGGTGAAACGTGGCATAGCCTAAGCAAAGATTGCATCCAGGCAGCGAGTCTAAAAGAAGAGCTAGCCCAGCTTTTTTCCAAATGAACCCATCCAAGTTAACGGTGTGACCTAGTCAGAGTAGTCGTCATTCTCCCAAGTCACTGCATTTGATGAACGAAGGAAGTTTCAAGCCCACACCTCTATGCACAAAAATAGGGGAAGTAATGCATCTGTATGCAGAATTGCTGGTGAAATAGTGGAAGCATCTCTGCTGATAGAGTGGGCATAAAGTGGACATAAGGATGCAACTTTGTCATAAGGTGTATTTTTTTATTATTATTATTATTTCAACCTTACCATTGGGGGAAAAAAATCAGTCTGACTATCCCTTTAAGTTAGCAGATCAAACTTCTCTCGCTTTAGCTCCACGTTTAAGACACTACACTGATACAGCGATGCCTGAAGGCAGAAAGCAGCAAGATACTCTTTTTCTTCCAATTATGCCGAGCTGTCAAACGTAATTGCTGCCTGTGACACCACAGTTAGCACTCTGAGCAGTGTGATACGCTCCAAACCGAGAAATAAATTCAAACACATCAGAATGGAGTTTCTTCCTCAAAAAAAAAAAAAAAAAAAAAACAAACACCATATTTTACTTTCAATATCCAGATTGCGAGATGTGAAAACAAATTATGCATATAAATCACAGCATCTGTCTTAAAGTCTGTGCCGTGTTACATTCAGGCGTAACCGTGCTGGCTGCAGCAGTGTTTGCAATGCAGACACGGGGACTCACTATGTATCCTAATGTGTTTAAGTTACAGGCAGGGGTTGAAATTCATCATCCACTCCCACTCCTGTCGGGAGTCACCCAACACTTCAGAATTCATACCTTGTGAGGCGTTTATGGTGATAAGCAGTAACTCACTCTTGAAACACGCAGTGTGACAAACAGGGCTGCCACTGACTGCTGCATGTTGCTGAATTATATAAATGTTATTTCTAGAGGACTGCAGCCAGCGCATGTTTACCGCAAAAAGTTGCTTTCCATATATTTCTCACTGTTTTTATAGAGTAAGTCAGTAAAAATCTGATCCTGGTCAAAATTCACGGTTAAATAACTGTGAACCTTGCCTTTGCTGAATTACTAAAAAATATTGAAGTTTATTTCAGACATAGGTAAAAGGTTTAAATTGATTTCAAGATGAAGTATTTGCCGTGTCACTTAAAGTAGCTCTCGTCTTCCCTTCTCCTCTCCGGCGATGACCTTTTCCACTGTCCATGTCTCATCGCCGGTGGACAGAGTACTTGGCCACACTCCAAATCTTCCTAAATGAGGCCATCAGAGGGAGCGAATCACTGGATTTTTTCCCCAAGTCATAGGAAACAGCTGTCATGTTTTTGTCCGGTGCAGAGCTGGATTGCTTTCATGCCAGAGCCGGCTGGGAGAGTCCGCAGGAGACAAGACGGCTCCAAATCTGGATCTACTTGTACCAAACCCATCACCGGGGTGAATTCATCTTGCCATGCCTCCGAGCTACATTCAAGCACAGGGACATAAACAAAAGAGCCAACTGTGCTCCAGCAGAGTACCCTCCTGGCACTGCTGCTCAACTTCAGAAAATTCAGTCCTAATTAACTTTGGATCACTTTTACATGTCCTTGGATGATTTTTAACTGCCATGTATACAATGTGAAGGTTTTGGTCACAGGTGAAGGATTCGCGAAGGTGAAATGGTACCATTCTGTCTATTCATACCTATTCAAAGCCACGAAGCTGGAAGAGGTGGTTGATAATGAGGTAATATCAGGGAGGGAGTGAAATGCCTCAAAATAAAAAATGCCAAGCAGAGAGGAGAGGCTTCCCTGCAAACCTTTAGTATGTGTTTCATTAGCAGGAGCTGACCTTATCTCCCAGGACCAAACCTTATCTCCTACAGATGCCGGCAGCATGCACAATAGGATAGGCCCTTTGTGCCAAATGCTGTGGGGCAGAGCCAATACTTCTTTCCTGGTGCAAACCCCTCCTTCCAGATTTTTTTTTCTTCCCCTTTCAAGCCACAGCTGTACACACAAATGTACCTCAGGGATGCAGAAAAGCACACACAGAAAGACACTCACCTCCCTGTGTTCATCACCACCTCTGCATTACTTGTTGCCACCCCCCCCCCCCCGTAGCTGCTTTTGTATGAATCGAGAGGTGATGTCTGAGATTGTAACCAGGCTGCTGCACCTCAGAGACAATGAGGTTTTATTTTACCAAGAAGCAATGAAAGATAACAGTGAAATCTTTGTCATTCATGGAAATTTATGCGTGTTTCCAAATGTTTAATCAATTTAATCAAAAGAGATGCGTTGTGCATCTGCATTTGTGTGTGCATTAGTATACATGTGCTTGGCTTCAATCTGTGTATATACAATGTGTCTGTGTGTCTGCATGTGTGTCTGCATGTGTGTGTGTGTGTGTGTGTGCGAGTGTGCATGCAGAATACAGGATGAGCATCTGTGCGACACTCAGAAATGAGCGGACGCTACCTGCTCCATATTCATGCCTTTCCCCATATGTGGCCCAACACTGTAAACAAAGAATATTAAATACTCAGAGGCAGTCTAATAAAACATACACATATTACTCACAGTGTAATGAATCGATTGAACTTCCTTTTTCATTAAATATTTATTGAAGTAATATTCCTGAGCCCTTCGAACTGAGAGAAGGTCTCTGTCTGGAGTTTAACTCCAGATTTCTGTCCTCGAAGCAGAGCAACTAATTGAAAGAGAAATATAAATCCTTGCGTAATTAAATATGAGATACATCGATCATCATCACCCACAGGAATCAAATCTTTGTAAAAGTTAGATTTTGAAGGACTGTTACCTTCAGAATCTATGCACATTGCAGCTATCTCATTTTCTAAATGCTGTCTTTCATAATTCTCACGATGAACTTACTCACACTTTCATCCTCAAATAATGCTAAAACCAGCAACATTGTGGCTTCACTGTGTACTGGAGTGTGTGACAGAGCCCAGCATGATAGTCTTGTGAGATACCCGCTACTTCAAGCACTAAAGCTTGTAATAATACAAAAGCCTGCTGGCCCCTTGAGACGCTGTAGCTGAAGCTGTTGACAGGTTCCTGCAGCAGCTTGAGAACCTCTGGAAGCCTCTGAAACCTAAAACGCCTTGACAAAGTGACGGATCACACCTGTGTCGGACTCTGTGCCTCTTTCACCACGTCTGCAGGGACAGACTCATCTGTTCATGAGTTCTCCACCTGGGCTTTAACTCATTTTTACAAAGAGCAGGAATCACATTCTAGTTAGCGTATGCCCTGCTAAGAGCCATGACACGGATCTTTTACTGTAAACAACCTGCATCAAACTATTTCCCTCCAATTTTGCTTTTATCATTTCATTAAGTCATTTTGCATGAAAACTAATTGCAGAAGAGCCCTCTTGCCCCAGCTCAGCTGGGAGACAAACAGCTATTGGGCTCCCTCTATTGGCCTTTGTGTATCTATCTACATTTTGTCCAGGTTAATTGAGTAAAATCTCTGCGGCTCTAATATCATACCTATTCACTAATAGATTTCTCTTCACACCCTGGAGCGCTTATACATTGGTATGCATTAAAAACAAAGAGTGTGAGTTAAAAATCTAGTTCAAAGCACAGCTGTTCTCTTTGTTCTCTTTGGCTGATTAATCTTTTAATGAAATGAAATTTAAGTTTAAAGCTGGAAATCTGGCAATTTCAGTTTCTCTGAAGTCTCAACAAGCACTCCTGGAAAGTTCTGCAGCAGGTGATTCAAATCGCCTCGAGCATTAACAGTTCTCATCCATAAAGCATCAGCAATGTCTGTGAGCTGAGGTGTCTGTAGAGACCCCAAATGATGTAAAAAGACAGGATGCGGAAGCATCTACTGCAAATTCATAACAATTTGTGTTTTCTAACTTGATAATTTAGTCTTCCTTTCTTCCTCCCATGAGTAGAAGAAGAGGGACAGCATCTGAAGTTTAATTATACAACCTCTGTTTGAGGAATGCTAATTAGATCTTGAATCCTGGAGATAATGTAAGGTGAAGATATGCAGAGAGCAACCTCTTTCGTAAACTCTAACTTGATTTGCTCCAGGTAACAAAAGCATTTCCCTTGGATAATTATTACCACAGGATCACTTGAAACTGACTACCGCTACCTGGCTTAATTAGAAACACCATCACTAATCTTGTTCATCAATCCATCCGTTAACTTCTGCTTATCCAAGTCTGTGTTGTGGGAGCAACAGCAGAAAGCAGAGGCCCAGCCTTCCCTCTCCCCAAGCCTCCATCTCCTGCTCTTCCCGGAGGACAAAGAGGCATCCCAAAGACAGCTGTAAGATATCCAACATGTCCTGTATCTACCTCTGGGCCTGCTCCTAGTAGCATATGCCCTAAATACTTCCCATTGGAGGTGTCCAGGAGGCATCCTAACCAGCTCTTCTCTATGTGGAGGTGCAGCAACTCCATGCTGAGTCCCTCCAGGAGGACTGAACTTCTCGATGCTTTTTTCTAAGGGAGAGTCCCTGCAGCCACCCTGCAGAGGAAACTCACTTTAGATATTTCTGTCAGCAATGTGGTTCCTTTGGTCACCAGTGGAGAATCAGGACACTAGCTCAAACATGCCCAAGTCAGTTCAGTCACTGCAAGTTAGCTATGTCAGTTTCGGTGACTTACCTTATGCTAACATATGATGCAAATTAAAGTTATGTTGCATTCATTCGGATTAAATCTATCTAAACATCCTCCTTTCAATTGTGGCTACTAAAACAACACTCAAAACAACTGCTGTCAGAGCTGAAATAAGGAACTCCTCTGAGTCCACGACACTCAGCCTGCTGCTCACTGGTCAAGCTGGTTCCAGCCTGCAGACCGCTGGGCCTACCAGTGTAGGAGTACAAGTAGCAAGTGGAGTGACTCATTTCAGCTCTGGTTAGTCAACTTGGAAGGATCCTGAAAAGATGCAAAAGTCTTTCTACCTGAAGCTGACAAAACAGAGACAATCCACCTGGTGTCTTCTGGTTCCCTTAAAGCAAAATTACATAGAAAAGATAGTTGTCTCAACAACTGTTGGATTTGCTTGAAAAGTGAAAGGTGAAAAGTCCTCATTTAAATTTAGAATGTGACAGGGTGATCACATTTAGCCCGAAAGAAGATGTTTATGGATGTCCCGTGTCTAGTGTGTTAGCCTTGGCTTTCTACTTTCAAATGGGGTGAAGATAGCTGCTTCAGGCCAGTTTGCTTAATCTCCAAACCCTCCCAGGCCTACCCACATCTGTTTGCTGAAATCTCTTAGTACAGCTGACAGCTCAACAAGTTACATTATCCTCAATTTAAAATTGCATTTCTCTGCTAGGTCTTTATTCACAGCTCAGAAGTCAAGTCAAAACGCTGCTAAGCGCTAAGTAGCTAAAGTAATGACAACTACCCATTAGCTATGTTCGCCATCAATCAAAAAAACATGCCTCTAATTATACATAAATGTGTTGCTTTATATAGTTTTACCTGATGTGGTATAAAATAAATCCTTTTTGTAAAAGTCAATAATTATGAACCAAACGTCCATCAAGATATGGGGGGAAATGTGTAAACAAATTTATTCACTTCTAGTCTACCTGTTGTACAGTTTCCAAGAAGTTATGAATCAGCTACACTTGATTTATTTTCTAGACATACATCTGCAGCACCAGAGAAGTATGATGCCTGTGAACTCTGTCATGACAAAACTCTTTCCAGAAAGTTTGGAAATTTGCTTCATCAGCTGAATTTAAGTTTCAAAGTAGAAATGTGAAGATATAAAAACACTACATGACTTGGGTTGCAACTTCATTTCAGATTTGCCATGCATGCAAGTCCTTCTTTGACCTCGTTCCCATCCAAATAAATCTTCACTACTCTCAGATGTGGTTAACCTAGACCCCTGTCTGAAGCTGTCAACCATGATTACTTGCTTTTCTATGGAACAGCAAGTAACATTCAAGCACTGCTTAAAACTCTGACACAAAATCTATGAGGTCTAGATTATGAGTAGACTGCTTGTCACATCAAAGATGTGGTATTTATGACATGTTATGAAGCCACTCTGCATCCAGGACTGACAAAATAATGGCTTGTTTCATTTTCTCAAGCACAACAGACACCTGGCTGAGCAATTCGAACTTGTGTTAGTGCATCCTCGGGGCCGCCGTGTTCCTGCTGAGCCAAGAGATTAAACAACACCCGTAATAGAGTCTTGCATCCAAAATAAAATGGTTTGCTGCTCTGTCAACAGCAGGCTCGCCAGTGGAGGGGCCAATAACATTTCAGATAGGACATATGTTAGCCTCTGACAAACCATTCCCTGAATTATTTATGATATAGGCTTGTATATAAAATATGTAAGGGGAACCTAGGAGACAGGAAAGTGGGGACATGTTTGTAGACTTCACATATAATTGGACACAGAAAGGTTACATGTGGCATTAGCTGGACTGGTGGATGGCAAGGGTACTTTGTGAGTACATGAATGAGAAACGCTACATTTGCAAACACACACAAAGCCTTATGCACCCACACATTTAGAAACTGCATAAAGACTTAGCCAAACACATGCTACTGGGCTTCTTACAGAATGCAAAGTTTTATTCACATGAAGCTTCATCAAGTATCCGGATTAAATAAAAGCTAATACAATAGTTACACATATGCTAAAATCTTGGATTGTATCTGAAATGGTAATCTGCGACTTAATTATTTGAATATATTCCAAGTTCTGAGCAAAAGCGCTTGGGATTCTTTTGCTCGACCGCCTCATTTGTAAGCTGCTCAAACCTGGCACTGCTGAAATTATTCAATAGTCCATGCCTCATTAATACAAAATAGACGACTGCAGTTACTTTATTTGCAGAGAAACAACATACCATTTATCACCATTTATGTCAGTATCTTTTCTCTGTTTGTGCCTCGTAGTTACATTGAGTGTTTAAGTCACTTTATTAAAATTTTAAAAAAGCAGAGCTCACAAGTAAGCATTAGGATTCTTGTAAATGATGGCAGGATGTGGTCATAAATAACTCATCTTTTGTCTCGACGTGCCAGAAGTGATGACACAGACAACAGCCGTCAGCGCACTTCTTTGTTTGACCTTCCCTGCCAGGACGGGGAGCGTCTCTTAAAAGAATTGGAAAGGCAGGAGCTGATGGAGCACTGTCTTTAATGAGCTATGCTGGGGCTGTTGTCTCGCCGTTTAATTAGACAATTATGCACCCTCCTATGGTAGAGGGAGCATTCAGGGTCAAGGGGGTGGGAGTGGGGGATGCCACAATGCCACCCCGTCACATACCAAAGTAAGGAGGCTAAATCACAGGTGAGTCCCTTTGCGGCGAGCCCAGACCCTGCTTTCCATTTGGGATCCATTACAGGCTCACCTTATTTAAATTCACTTCGACTGTCGTTGTGCATATTCATTGTGTTTTTGATTGGCCGGGGTAATTACCCCGCCACAAAGATGCTGGCAGACACCAACACAGCTGCAGTCTGATGGTATTAAACAGCCTGCCCTCAACGTTCAGACTCCGCAGCCGACATCCACAACAAGAAATGCGTACCCCGAAGAAACTCAGAGGACCACTGGACCTTTTGCCAAGTAAACAAAGGCTTTTACAAGCAGGACGGCTGCAGCAAGAATTCATTCCACCAGTGGCTCATTTTGCTCGAGAGAATTATAATTACAGATTCGCTGCCATCTGGTACCCATGCTCATGTCTGCCCATTCTTCACCGGTGCCAAAACAGCCTCCAGTTTTTTTTCTGTGGTGATTACTTTAACCTCATGTCCGCCGTCCCAGTGGACGCGTCGCTACACTACACGCTCAGACAGGCAAAGCCAAAAAAAGGTGCAGCACAGAGGGATACACAAGTGAGATAACGGCTGAAGTGGCACAGATCCACTTCTAAAGAGAGGCTATAACTCACATAAATGAACAGTCGGAAAGCTCTGCTACTGATGAGACAAAATTCATTCAAGTGATGTATGGAATGGTTTTGGAGGCCATATTATTTGTACATACGTCAGCAAAACCGAGTGTCCTCAATTTCCTTCCTTCCTTTGTCTTTTTTACTCTCCGCAGAGAAGGTGAGAGCATGGATCATTGATACAATGCAGGTACATTACATCTGTGACATACTTGAAGGGTCCATATTATCCCCCCGCCGCTACCCCCCACCTCCCCCTTTTTCCATGAAACATATTGCTTGTAAAAGGTCCACACCAAAGGGAATTCCCTCCCACAGAAGACAATGCTCCTGGACTATGTGGCTCCTCATTTAGGGTTCAGGCCTTTCTTCTAAAAACCATTAAATATTTTTGGGGGGATAATAAGCACCTACAGGCTTGTTTGGCTCAGTTCAAACAAATAATGTCAGCAGCCTTGCACCACACTATTTTCAATTAATCCACTGACCAATCAGAGCAGACTGGGTCATTTGAGAGAGAAAGAGATTGGTAGTAAAACCAAGCCGAAATACAGACTCCTGCTGCAGTTACAAGATGGTAAAATAATGTGCCCTTTTTTTTGTCTTCTTCTTCGCCCCCTTCATTTTTTTTCTTTTCTAACTTTTTCATCACTTTCTTCTTCGCCTCTATCTTCTTCATGCTTCCTTATCTGCCTTCTTAACCTTCTTCTCTACCTTCATCGCATTCTTCTTTGACTTCCTCTTTCGCCCTCTTCTTCTTCTCTGTTCTCTTCTTGTTCTTCTTCACTGCCATCTTTGCCCTTTCTTCACATACAAGTGTTTTATTCTCTCCAAACATGTAGCAGATAAGTCTTCTTTTTCTGTTTGTTCAGTGTCCAAAAACCAAGAGCACCCTGATAAATATTTTGGATTTAGTTCATATATGACATTTCTGATACTTCTACCCTGATCACACTGTGCCAGAAATTACATAATTTTTCTTGTAGCACCTTTACTTTTTTTCATTGGTGATACTAGTGAAAGACAGCAGAGGCAGCTGGTTTGATGTTTTAATTTTAGCAGCTCTTGTTAGCTTCAATATATTTGGCATGTCTGCTTGAGTGCTTTCGGCATGTTCAGCGCGTTGATGCTTTTTAAGTGTTAGATTATTTCTGTTTTTGCCATGCATTTGACCGGGGCAAAGTAGAGTTTTCTGAACCCAAACTGCTGGTTTTCAGTCATAGCTGGTGAAAATCAGCCACAGGCAAAGCAACTCAGGGATTCTGAGTGAAATGATATATTAAATTGCTACATATACACAGCTGAAGCATTCTGCTCTTTCCTGCGTAAAAGCTACAGCCTAAATATTTATATCTCCACCTCGAATGCTTACTACAGATACAAAAGTGTTCATGTAGTGTTACAGCATTTAAAAATTAGGTTAAAAATCAAAGGAGTATCTTTGAAAACACGTAACTGAATAGTAAAAGTCCGAATTTCTTGCCTCTTTACACATTTACTTCTACTACATATATATAGCTTCAGCTTCCCAGCTGACTATGAATCATCATCAGCCTACAACTGCCACTACCACATACAGTATTCATACACAATCCAGAAAATGAGAAGCATTTCCCTGAGAAGAGGTCACCCTGCAGAGTCTGAATGCACAACATCTCTCACTGTTATCAGTGTCGCAAGAGAATAACAGACAAGAGAAGAAAAAGCTCTGTCCGAAACAATATCCCAGCGTGAAATACTCTCATCCCGTGATGGCTGCAAGCGCTTCGATAACACGATGAATCCATCATTAATGCTGCTTCACTCCTAGTTGGGCCTCAAGACTGGTGGCGGTGCACAGTCTCAGTATGGCCATAAATGAGTGGTTTGGGTGTCTCTGGATAACTGATTCACGAGGAATTTTCTGCATCTGTCGACTGTTATAATATATAAATAGACAGCGCTTCACCAGAGCATAACATTAATGTTAGACAGGAGCCGACAATTCAGTGCACTCATTAGGCAGTTTTCCAGCTCCAGAACATCTAACTGGGATAGGTTTCCTTTGAAAATTACATAAGGGAGCTGCTTTAACTGATTTAAAAGGTCTACAGACGTAAGAGTTTTCACATCATTTGAAAAGAGACCTTAAAAGACTTCTCAAAATGACCTTTACATGTATCTCCCAGTTATTTTCTAACAATTTGAACCAAGAGAATATTTAAAAATCTTCAATATGGACCACAGTCTTCATCCCAGTAGTTAAAACCACAACTAAGATGGTTTTGGAGTTCTAATATATTAGACTGAAAAACAAAATCCAATTTACTTACTATATCCTTCAGCTTTAAAATGAAGGCAACAGCAGAAGTACAGATGTGAATCTTTCTGGCTGTAAAATCATCACAAAAACAGTTGAGATGGTGGTGTTTTGACTAAACAGTTAACCTGAAATCAAGGTCTGTAGCTTCGAGGACAGATGAATGCAAGCTACTCTCCAGGTCCCTTCGCTGATAGGAACTCTGATTTGCTCAATGTCTGTTCAGACAACAACTTAAACCAAGTTTGTGCAATAAAACTCTTGACGTAAAAGGCCGTGGGAGTCATGAGCAAGGCTAGCTAACTGTGCAGTATGGGGGAAGGTAAGGCCAAACAAGACTCAGTTTCTCAGTTTTCTTCCAATCACAGCACCTGTGGAGGCCAGAAAAGCTGCCTGAAACACAAAAAATTCACAGTGGGAAAGGAAAGTCTAAAGATCCCCTGAAGTTGTTAACCATGTGGTTAACAACTTAGCTGTGCTTTAACACAGCATTACCTTAAACACAATATTATAAATAAAAATTAAAAAAAATTCAAAATACTTTATTAGTCCCTGAAGGGAAATGAATTAAGGTTGAATACAATCTGCAATTGAGCTTCAAGTTTGATGCAAATACAACACCAAAACAAACAGATTCAGAGATTTTTCAGCAACACTTGCAGGGAAACTGAACTAGGTTGAAATGTCAATATCAGCCCTGAGGTCTGAATAGTCTGCATGAAATTAAATGTTTCATTTACAAAATGGATTCCACATCTACCAAAAAAAGGATTTCTTCGCTGTAATAAATTGAGGACATCAACTACATCCTGTCATAGCAGTGCGTCAAAGAAAACTATCATGTTGATTTCATCTCAGCCATCAGTCTAATCAATCACTTAGTCTGGATTGTGCTTGAATCATAACGTAATGCAATCCTTTTACCTTGGAAGTTGAAAGTCAGAATTTGAAATGATGTCACACCTGAGATGATTGCAGAGTCAGAAAATGAACCTTTCCAAACAGACTAGCTCTAGCTGCTCCTGGGCATTTATGAGCAACGATAATTCATGATATTTTCGTAATAATTTCAAAATTCTGGGTGACCCCAGAAAAGCGACTGGCGTGTTTGTGAAGCGTGTTGGGAGGTGTGGCTTCAGAGGCAGGTCTGATGGAAGGGGGTTGGACTTTCTAATTGTGTAGTTTCAAAATCTTGCTGACTGTTTTCCAGCTTTTCCAACATCTCCTACCCAACCTTGAAAGCCAGTACAACAGAATTTAAAAGATCAGATGACCTTCTTACATCAAGCAGGGGTGTAACCCCTCTAAAGTTTTTCTTTCTCTCTTTCTCTTTAAAAAGAAAATGGGTTTAATTCTAAACCTGAGCATGTAACACTGCAGTTCACCCATTTTCATGGGAAGTATTCCCTTACCTCTGATTTTGTTTAACCATATTTACAGTAATTTTAAGAAAAACATTGATGACTTCATTCATATTACCATCTCCATTTGCTGCATAATCTGCAGTAGTTTTTGATCTAAGAGACACTATAGAAGTCATTGTAAAGAAGGGACTGAATGTAGAAAAGTACAACCTCAACTTTATTTGTTTGCTCTATGAAGCTATCTACCGGAAACGGCCAAGAAGGTCCTCAAAAACATCTTTTGCTCCTTTAATTGCAAATACAAGAGAAGTGATGTAAACCCACTGATGGAAAAATGAAACTCAAGGGAGGGTAACCACAAGCCGAAGACGTAAACAGGTATGGTTTACCTCCTCCCTCCTCTCGGAGGAAAAGGAAAACATTCTAGTCAAAAACAAACCACTCTTCCATGACAACAGCACCTGGGATCTACTAACTATCAGGGTAACAATAATTAGAAACCAAGTGTAAGTGTGAAAAATGTTTAAATAGTCGCTCTCTAATAAAAATGTTTTATTGTTAGGGTAATGGTTTGTTTTCATTCCTTTTTATTTTAAGTGTCTTCTGTGTTTTATGTGGCTGCATTCTTTATTATTATTATTATTATTTTAGCCACTTTTCCCTAACTTTATTTACTTATTTATTTATTTCTTTTGATAAGGTAGTATATAAAACTTGTCAGGGTTTGTAATAATTAGTTTCTCCTCCACAGGATGATTCAGAGTGAGCTCACATCTTCTGAAGGCTATGTGCATCCTGTCACGCTATAAATGCAGTCTCAGTAGTTTCTTCAAAACATCCAGTTCAATGTGAAATAATTTTAATTAAAAAGTAGTTAAACACACGCACACACACACACACACACACACACACAGACAACCTGGCCAACTCCTTTCCCCAGGTGGGCATCAGTATCAATCCAGCAGGACTGGCTCCAAATAAAGATTGAGTCCAGTTGGAATCACTTGTACTTTTAAACCAGTCCACCAGTCTGCTCCCAGTGTTGCTACCCCACTCACGTACACTTTTGAGCCCCGCAGGACTTGTGGTGAATATTTTGTGCTGTTTGGGGGTTTGCAGTGTTATTTTGACCACGTATCTGAGCCGCACGCACATCACCACCATCATTATTCACCAGCAACTGGATGAATAATGAATGATGTATTGTTTGACTGGAAGAGGAAATCTGTGGGATAGCTGTTGAAGTTAAAATTATTAATGAGTGTTAGTGCTCACACTTGCGCCGAGTGTTTTGTTGGAAATTGAAAATTAATATCAGTTTTGGGCAAACACGATAAAAGCATTTGTTTATTTCTTAGCAGTTCTCTCTCAAACTGTGTTTTTAAAAATAAATGGGTTCTTTCTCATCCACTCCAAGCAGAACACCACATGAAAAGGTGGACTCACACACGGGTGAACAGCAGTTTGTGAGGCCATACAAAGATTCTTCAGATTTGAATTGTTTCTTTCTCCGCTCACGGATCAAGGTCACGGGTCTCTGTGACTCCGCACGGCCTCATGATTCCTGCTGCACACTGTGTTCTCACTGAAGGCCTTGCTGTCTCAGCTTTCTGTCCTACATTCTGCAAATGCTGCCCTCGGCCTCTCGACCTCCCAGAGCTCACCCTGTCAACTTCCGCACCCCTGCAGCGTGCAGAGACTAGCGATAAAGAGGATATAAAAATAGATGAAAAGAGAAGAAAGATTAAAAGTAAAAAGAAATAAAAAGAAATAACGGGCTTTGGAGCAAAAGAGAGAAAATAATTCAAGAGTGTTAAGAGTACGAAAAGCCAAAGAGCCAGAGATTGAAAGGCCTCTTCTTTTAATTTGTGCCGTATTCATCATCTCAGAGGGCCGACCCTCTCATATCGCTTTCTATTCACTTCCTCACCCTTGGCTGCAGGTCAAAGGAAAAGGCAATTTTCCCTCCAGCCGTGTACAAGCTGCTCCATTCCTCATGGATAAACTCTACTTTTGAAATACCTACAAGTGAGGGCGTTCATCACCAAGCCCGGTCTCCTTCCTCCTCCACCACCTCCTCCTCCTCAGCAGGAAAAGCAAAAAGACACAAACATGTTTGATTACTAACTTTCTCCTTGTGCAGTTTGAGATGGCTCAGCAGGGCTGCTGTCAGTCAAGAGGGCCAGCACTGGGCCCGCTGCCCGTCTAATTCGTTTACTGAGCACAGGGCAGCATGCCCACCTGCAGGAGACGCAGGCCGTCTCAGGCTGTCAGACTTTCATCTTGGAGTTCCACCATGCTGGGTCGGCCAATGAAGACACCCGGAGCCTGCTACAAACCACCCTCAACACTCGCCCACACATCTACAGCTGAGATAAGGGGAGAAATTAGGGCAAATGAAAGTCAACAGAACCAGGAAACGAGTTAGGTCTCAATTTTGGATATATCTGCATTTTTGAAGGGAAAAAAATGTCCCTGTCAAGGTGGCTGAAAATATCCCTTCAAAAAAATAAACTACATAAATCTACAAAACAATGTATTCTTCTCCTATTACATCTCTTTCTCACTGGCTGTATTCTCCATCTGAAACATCACTTCCACTTCAGAGAGACGGGGAGATGAGGCTGAGGGCTGGGAGTAGATGGGAGATGATTATTCAGGCACACTCCCTCTTCCCTTTCGCCTCCCTCCATTGATCCCGTCCCATCAGAGAGGCTATAAATATTAATGGGAGGGGGGGGCTTTGTTTTAGCAACCTGTGTGAAGATCAGAGCACAGAACAATTGAAGTATCTGAATGTGTTTTTTCTCTTCTTCTTCATTTTTTCTTTTGCAATCAACCTGCCAAAAGGCTTTGGGGGAAGGGAACCTGAGGGGAGCCCAGCCCTCAGCCCCCCCCCCACCTCTGTCGGTGTGTTCATGTCAAGGTCAGCTGAATGCGAAACACTAACGTGCAGGACCTGAGTGCTACGACAACATCAACCTGTCACAGGCTGTCATTTGGATAAAGCCAAGCGAAAAAGATACAACGTTGTGATACACTAGTTTAATTCATAAATCCTGCAAGGACGCCGCTTCCTACTTTAAATCCAAATCTCAAGAAAGTCTCTAACAATAGAAACATCATGCTCAATGCAAATACAGTTTTGACTTGCAAATGGTTGGTATTTCAAAGGACTTGTTAAACTACCGGTGAAATGTGCTTTAAAGACAGTGAAAATTTCTCCAGTGTCACAAATGACAATTTGAGAAAAGCGCAAGAGCACAGAAAATGTCAGATTTTAGATGATATAAAGCCATTCCCTCACATGAACATCTGCTGGAACCTCTTGAGAAACACCCAAGACAGGTCACCAATTAAACACAGGGCCAATGGAAAATGAGAAGAAATTTTGTGTGAGAATACCATAGCTGTCCACGTCTGCACTTCACATCAGGAAATGTGATCACAAAGCTGGAAGATGCATGAAGGAGACAGGATATGAAGTAAAAACTATGCTGCAAAATAAGCTGTGATTTATTTACAGCTTATCAAGTTACACACCATGATTTCTTTTTTTTTTAATATCAGTATCATTTATATTTGGACTTTTCTATAACAGTGCATGAAAGGCAACATACAAGAGCGTGAAGCAGCACCTCACACACTTGCTCCAGATGGTTTACTGCTACGTTAATACATTTTCCCACTCAGCAACCTTTCACAGATATTAGTAGGAAACTGGCTGGAAAATGTCTGCATGAAGCCCACATGCAGTCCAGAGCAAATGTTGCAGATATTTTTGCTCTTGCTTCCTTGCCAGAGTATATGTGGAGAATTTCAAAGTTGTGTGTGAAAACTGTTTTCATGTGTGTGTGTGTGTGTGTGTGTGTGTGTGTGTGTGTGTGTGTGTGTGTGTATATATATATATATATATACACACACACACATTGCTACATTTGGATGAATTGCCCCTTTTAACTCATTGAAAAAGACAACATCCAGAGGTTAAATATGGGCAAAGGTGGACATCCCCACCCCCAACCCTGCCACACACCCCACCCACCAAAAAAACCCACCATTGTCATTTAGTGTGTTAAAACAAAATATGTTTGTGTGTTCTTTGACCTCCATTTTCTCATTCTGACCCGACTGAGCGTGTCAGAATGAGGGGTCATGCAGCCCCTCTAGTTGGTTAAACGTTTTAATGTTGTACCTGACAATACTGTGCTCGCAAGTCCTTCCTCTCACGCAGGAGCCAGTGATGGAGGGTCTGTCCTGCTGAGGTTACAAAAAAATGAGACAAAAAAAAAGAAAGAAAGAAAGAAAGAAACCTAGACAATGGTTTGACCCGGGATGAAAAGATGGAGAGAAGTGATCCCTACAGTTAATAGAAATTTGTGATTTACAACACATGTTGGCCAGCTCCTTTTCAATCTAAAAACAATAGGTGTGACATGAGGGTCTTTCTCAGATGGGGACGAATCGATGACACAGATTGGAGTGGATTTTATGAGAAGTTGGGCTGGCCTAACTGCGGGGGTGTGACAGATGCAAGTCACCGAGGCCGATCCACAGCACACATGAGCCGCCAACGCGACATGTGGAGGAAAAATGAAGGAGCAGGCTGACTTAAGCAAAGCCAAAGCTGGGGTCCCTCGTGTGTTACCATGACAGTGAAGTCACGGTAAGTAAGCTGTGACGAGACTTTCTTTTTGAGAAAGACTTAACAGAGATTTGAAGCACAGCGAAGCATCTGATTTTCACTGGTTCACAAATAAATGTACATAAAGCCATGCAGTACGTCTCCCTATCATACACACATTCACACACGTAAACACATTGGCACTGACTGTTGGAAAATTGCAAATGCGGGCTTATCTTTTTTAGATACTTTTGTTTGTTTGTTTGTTTGTTTAAAGGGCTGAAGCGGCTTATGTTATTGCAAATCACTTCCAGCTGTTAAAAATATTCTTTCCTCATGAAACTGAACACATTCAATTCACATCCTCTAAAGATCTTCCCAACTCTTTGACATTTCCAAATGATGCAGTTGTTTATTAGAAAATCTGATGCTTAATATTACTTTAATGTGACGTTTAGCTGTCCTCTTTAAAGGAGTTAGCGTGTGTTTGCAAATAGGTTTTTTATGGATTGTCTCAGGTCCAAATTCTTGCCATTTTCTCCTTAAACTTGAGTTTGGAGGCTCTTTGCTGATTGCATCCTCTTAAATTTTGATTTTTACCTCCTACGGTTCATCCTTTTTCTTGATTTATTCACAAAATGTTAAGGGCAAGCCCTTGACACCAGCATTAAGTGTGCTGATATTAAAAAAATAAATAAAAAAACTGAGTTCGTAGGCAAGATGAAGGCTGAACTGGCACTTCACAGAATAAATTGGTGATTTGTGTAACTCTTACCTCTCCCATGTAAATGTACAGTTAGAAGAGGGATGGCGTCAACTTCAAGTTCAAATAGCAAAAAAAAAAACGAGCCAACGGATGAGTCCTGCAGTTTCAATGGTGCCTCCTGCTTCTGAAATTGAAAGGAAAGTTTATATCTCTACAATGCTAGTATACAATGACTGATCTATATAATTTTTATAATTATAATTGTATATATTCACCCAGATATATCATTTATATGTATGGGTGAATGGGTGAATTTAAATAAAGAAAAAGTGAAGAGAAAAAAAGAGCTAACAGACAAATCAATCTCCGGTCATTGTGAATCATAGCTTACAGAAGGGATGGTAGCTAAAGCTTTAAAGAGGGCACATCATACCTTTTTTTTTTCTTCTGGAAGTTAGTGTGATTTCTAGAGGTATTGGGAAAACATCTGTGATATGTTTTGTTCAAACTACAGATGAGACCATGCCTATACACCTCTGGTCACAGTAGCTGGTTTAAACCAACATCTAACTCCCTCTCCTCCTCCCCTTCTACGCTCCTCAGGATGTTCTCAAGTGAAAACATCCGGTTTTTAAAGCTAAAGTAGGGGAAAATTGCAGTTCATCCAATGACCACTTGGGGCTTCCTTAGTTCCTGTAGGATCATGCTTGGGCTAACCAAAGAAAACCTCTAGGTCTTCAGATTCTAGCAGCCTCCTGCAGCTGAGTCACCTTTCAAGTTGGGCTGGACGAGCTGGACCACTAGCCAGCTTTTGGCTAGCTACCTATGCCTGGCTTCTGCCAGGACTAAGCTCGGCCGGGTCCTTGACTGAGACACTGGACTGAAGATCTGGCACCTTTCAGCAAGCTCAGTGGAGGAGTCAGTTCAGTAGTGACATCTGAAAACAAGATGAATGGTGATATTTAATCAGAATCAAGGCTAAGTATAATCTATGTTAGCATCACAGGTTAACATGAACTAATCTAAGCTAAATCACAATCCCCAGGGGCTGGTCAGAACCCACTCTACAGAGCCCCGACAAACTGGCTTCAAAAGCCAGAAAACTTGAATGATGTCATTCAGCCTTTGTCCAGTTCTTTATATGTAGTACACAAGTGTGCCTCTTTTTAAATCAGTACCACAGCTTTGCTCAGTCCACTTCAGAAATGCAGCAAAATCTCAAATTAGGTGGCAATGAAGCTGGGAAAGCTAGTTTATTTATCTCTGATCTGGTTTTGTCATGTTTTAGTATCCTGCCAACAGCTCAGTGGATAACATATTTTTGGACTTTAGTTTGCCTAAAACAAAATTAAAAAAAACATTGTCTTATGTACCTTTTTTTTTGTTTGTTTGTTTGCTTGTTTTTTTGAGTCAGTAGTCACATCAGATGCCCATATATATGTAATCAAACACAAAAACTTAGGGTGCAGTATATCTCACCTGGTTGATGGAGATCATACTGCATATTGTTTATTATTAGTTGAATAATGAATACAGACTAACCAGCTGTCTGAATCTAGAGGAGCTGGAATCTCAGAGCATAAACATAGAGCCATAGACTGCAAAACAGCACCTCCAGAAATAGGCCTAATATTCCATAAATCTAATCTAGTCTTATTTTAAGCAAAAATGTCTTTGTCAATGGAGTAAGAAAATATGTCTTGACTGGAATTCTTAAAACTAGCAAATAGTCTAAAATGGTCTTCTAATTTTCTTGAAACAAGGTTTTTTCTTGTTCGTTTATTTTGATTAGGTTTTTTTGTTTGTTTTTTGTCTTTACTTTCTTAGAAATGATTTTTTTCAGAGTAGAGTTGATAAATGAAGAAATCAGGAGCCAGCATGAAACCAATCTGAGCATTTTTTTTCCTCCTCTCCCCTTTAAAGCCTCATTGAGGGAACCAGCAAGGTGTGCGCTTGCGTTTCATTTGTTGCGATCCACTTGAGAGTCTCCAGTGTGACCTGTAAACAGATTTCTCTCCATCCAGAAATGCGACAGTGTCGCCTGTCTGCAGCGGAGCAGAGTCGAGCGTTGTCCGTGTCACGCTCCGATAGCTCAATTTAAATGGAAATTGGATGAACTGCATGGAAGTGATCCAGCCATCCAGAACAATTAACCCATATTACTGGCAGGCCTTGGAAGAGTAATTTGACTTTGAAAGAGAATGGGGAGGACAGGCTGTGGGCTTTAATACTTTTGGAAACAAAATAGCCAACAGAAGAAGATTGTGTTTGCTGCCTTTGGAAGCAAATGCAGAATTTATTCTGCAGACATTTGAAATTATCCATTGAGTTATGTTCAGTCGCTGGTAATCCAGTGTAGTTTAGCTGAAAATTACAACCAGGATGGAAGAATCAGCCCCCCAACGCTGAACTGAAGAATTTGCATATATTTTTCTTCTTGCTTACAGTTCTTTGTAAGTCTCTCTGCTGTTTCGTCGCCTCGTCTCAGTCTGAGTCACCCAGAACCAAACACAATAACTCCAAGAGAAGATATGGATGTTTACAAACTCGAGTAGCAGCAATACACAATACACTTCACTAGAAGAAGTCTAAATAGCTCTTTAGAGGAGCTGGACACTATAAATTTAGGGAAAATAATAATCTTCAGACAGTATTGAGCTGTGAACTTCTTTTCATATATGGACAAACGCTCAAAAACAGAATTAAACTAAATAAGTCACCCTTATCAGGATGCACAGGCAAAGGTGTTTATCAGATTCTTATTGTTGTTTTTGGCTAAGAATATAGCTAGATATTGGAAAAAGTCTGCCGATCAATAAATGCAATTAAAAAAAATAGAAAACTGAAGAATTAGTTTAGAGATCCAGAGATTAAGAAAGAAGATTAATGTGCAGAAGCCGGCAGAGCTCATTGTGTCCTAACCTTAGGCGGTGTGTGTGAGCTGTTTCAAAAATAGCAAAAAAGAGGTTTAAAGGGTCAGTTCACTTAAATTTCAAGCTTTTTTTAAAATCCATTTTCTGTGGTGGCAGCAGATTAAACGGCTGAAGTCTCAGAATCCAGTCACATATAACTCAAACTATTTGCAAGATGAGATGCTGCTCATAGTGAGAAAAGATTATTCTTGTGATTTGGGTGAGCTGACCTTTCAACTGTACCGAGAAGAGCTGCCGCCGGAGAAAGAAATCATTCAAGGATTTGATTGTTTCGCACAAATGATGTTGAAGTCAAAAACTGAAGCTCCCGTCCTGCTTGGATCTGCAAGCTTACTCCCTCCCTTTCACATGGATAAAAATGCTTATCCCTTTTCGTTTTTGTTTCCCTCTTATTTCCGACTCATCGCGCTGAATATTTGTAAATCACACCAGACTTACTTTGTCCTTTACAGCAGATGCAAAAGACAAAACAAAATATGAATAAATGTTTTTTAAAAATGATAAAAACAACACACAACAAAACAAAGAACAATTTTTGTTGTTGTTTTGCAGTCTGTTGTGTTCTGTATTGCATGGGGAATTTATACTTCCAAATTACATAAAATGTGAACATAAAACTTTTCAAAAATACAGAATTTCAATATTTACAACATATCATATATCCTGCAGAACGCTCAGCTCATATTACATGCAATGACACAGAAATAGTAATCTTTGAAATCTATGCAGGCTTTGAAAATCTGGTGTTTGAGATTAATCAGTCACAGTGAACAGAAGACTTGCACAAACTGAGAAGCACAACATTTAAAAAAAAAAGAGAGAGAGAGAAGCCCATATCTGCTTTTTGGAAACACAACACGTCTACTATCTTCAAAAATAACAATTCTCCCCCACCCCCGTAGTGTTGACAAGAAACTTAGAGGAAAGATGAGGTAAAAAGCAGCTAAAATCAGGGAGCTCTGTATGCAGGCGACTGAAGCTTGCTGGACTTTTGAGTCGGTTGGGTAATGGGTGGAATTGTGTCTGGTGCACAGCTTATAAATCGCAGTGCTGGCAGTATTTATCTATGTCTCAGACAATCCTGCTGGGAGATGGGAGCGCTGAAATGAGAATCAACAGCCTGCGTCTCCTCCCCTCAGCTCCCGTCAGGTCATTCCACCCCCCCCTCCCCTCCTCTTGAAAGCAATGTGTGAGGAGAGACTGATAAATATAAAGCAAGTGGAGAGGCACCTGCTTCTGCCCTCTGCATTTCACCACAATTCCTGAGGTCGTTTTAATGTATTTCGTCCAAACCCTAAGGGAACTTAACGAAAACCACCTCTCCTGCCAAAATTCCTTGCAAAGATGTGCTTTTTTTTTTTTTTTTTTACCGTTTCCTCCATTCTGCTGTATAAAAGACTGTGAAAACTCCAGTCCTCCAACGTTTTTCCACCTAAACTTAGTCCACATATTTCATCTTCCTGCTTAGACTCGGAGGTACCTAGATTCCAGCGATGGCAGATCTGCTCTGTAATAAAAAATAAATAAATAAACGGGACGGGAGCTATTTCTGGTCTCCCATCCGAGACAATTGCCCTTTTGGCTTTGTCTCTAACAGTCACACCTTGTTACAGCACCCGTGAAGGATAGAATAGAGGGGAAAGATGTGGGCATGAGAAAAAGGGTGGATGGAGAAAAGAGGATGGAAACACAGGGAGGTAACAATAACACGCAATTTCAGCCTTCATTGTAATTCCTCTCTCATCTCGGTCCCCAGTGACAAACGGCGAGCCAGCCAGGATTCTAATCATTCCTGTTGTCAGATTGGTACCTCAAGTGAGATTGAGTTGATTGGTTGAACAAATTTGCAAAGTAACAATGCAATTTGTGGTCGCATGCCTTGGGAGGCCTTTAGACGTCAGATCAGAGGAGACTCGCAGGAGAAAAGGCTGGAAAGTTTTTGTTGTTTTCTCATAAGGACTTGTTTGCGGGAAAATCAATCTCACTTTTCATCATTACACTTGTAAGGCGGTGAAATGTTTCATATTGGTTTTGAGAGCTGAAGTCAATCTTTTTTAAGATAAATAGTGTAAAATATAAACAAATGTGTTGTTTTTCAGTGTTAAGTTGATGGTTTCTGTAGCTAATTTGATGTAAATAGGATGAACATCTCCATTTGAATACATCCGTTAAGTTTGATTAGTGCCATGCCCATTTACTTTACAAAGACATGTTTCTGGTAGCCATCCCAGTACAGCCACCAGTACAGAACACACCAAACATATTTCAGCAAGGAATGAGGTGAGCTCAATGCAATAATTCGTATAGAAGTGTCCAAGAGCTATTGTTCAAAACAACCAAGAAGGCTGCAGAATTACTAAATCTAAACTAAAACTAAAATCACCTTTTGTTGATCCTGGTCATGTATTAATGTCATTTAGAAGCAGTTTCTTCAGCATCTTTTATTACTTCCCCCTGGAAAACAAGGTGTAATTCGAAGTAACCAGACTGATTCTTTGCATCAAAGAGGAAAAGAATCAGGATGGCTACCAAACCACTCTTATTCAAAAAGTTATTAAAGGGTCAATAGCAAGGTTGACCTCTTCTGATCAATGTGCTTGTGGTCCTTCTGAAAATACCGCTGTACTGAAATAGATATAACGCTTCAAAGAAACACACTTCTGTTCAGTCAGTTTTGAGTCATCATTCAGCTCCATCAGTTCAACCAAATGTGGACACTTCCAGATCTTTGAATTCAAAGATTTAAACACACACACATCGCTGCATGACTTCACCAGCAGACATCTTTCACCTACAGTAGGATGAAAATATATTGCACTGTGTATTTGTCTATTAGTTTTGTTGTTTTGTTTGCTTTGTTTTGTTTATTTGTTTGTTTTTGTTAGTGGTGGTGGGTGTTTTATTTGGTTTATGATGTGGTTTCCAGCATTTGGATTCAGGCGTTTAAAACAGTTTAACGTTAACAAGCAACAAGTCACCATGATTGACACCCCTGTAACCATGGTGACCATTTATGAGATCTATAATGTAACAAAGCAAGGCAAAAAAAACAAATAAGCAGAAGGAGCTCTTCAAACAATATATTCCACTTGTCATTGTGTATCACAGCGGTAGCTTCACTGCACACAAAGTCATAAAAGTGTTGCGAATTTTCTCAGGTGAATCTTCATGAAAAAATTCTTTTCTTTTTCCAATATGAGAAGCTAAATATGTTTAACTTCATGGAAATAAATCATTCAGAAAGGAGTCTTTAACAAACTTTGTAAACTGCTCATCTTTTTCTGTATAATGAGACAAGTCATTTTTTACCGTTTCCAATCACTGCACATTACAGCTCGACAAACTCCAATCATCTCTGCGTGAATGTGAGTTGGTGGCTGTCTGTCAGCTCGGCTTTAATGATTTAAAATTCCACTGATACGGAAGTGCGGGTAATAAAAACACCCTTCACTTCAAGAGTGACAGTTTCTATTCCTCACAGTGATTACTCTGTTATGAAATTTGACATATCCTAATTGAAATGAAAGACTGGGTGCCGCTGAGGAGCGCCGGTGAAGTGAACTGGTCTTGGAACAAAAGAGCTTGTCAGCGAGTCGTGGTGAGACTTTGGACACGGATTAAATGGCATTTCCATTACGGCTGTCCACAAAATCAGGAAACGTGTGCTGGGAAGCATAACAACAATGGGAGGCAGGATGGATGGTTTTAGGGGAGCTGTAAGCATCCACACAAACTTATATTGTTTCAAATTAGGGCCACATCACAATTAACAGGTTTCAAGCGTTCACAGAGACAACATCCAAAACATAAGAATAACCATGTGCAAAGAATAAGAGTCTCTTTGGTTTTGTTTTGTTTTTTGTTGTTGTTTTAAATCATAGCCTCTCTACAGGGGACTTCACGAATGCTGTTCAAGTACTTCATTAAAAACATTTTATTACTATTACAGCTGTGAGTTGCAGAAGTTGAAACTTTTCATTTCAGACTTTGATAAAATAAACCATAAATAATTGGAAGAGAAATGCAACAAAAACATTTACATGAGAGATATATCGAAGCACCTACTTTTTACTTTTTTGAAGTACCTTAACTAAAGCTCCAAAATCATTTAAAAAAAAGGCTTCAGCAATAGAAAATCCAAATAAGAAACTATTTTTAAATAATACAGATTTTTGAATTGACTTTAGCTTTTATTTTAAAGACTGTATGAATCCGATGTATTTCATCTTTTTTTTGTCATCTTCATTCCATTTCAGTTACTGAATTTGATGCCTACAAAATAACAAAACAATAAATAAAATAAAACATTGGTACTGGAATATTTTAGTGTGCGTTAGGAAGTTTTAACAGGTTATGTCAACAGGTGGTTACAGTGATGATTTAGTACAAAAGTGGTATCCATGACAGGCAGTCTTTAAAGGGGGAAAGACTAAAAGAGGATCTTCACAAATGTAAAAAAAAAAAAAAAAAAAAATTCTGAAATGTATGAAAACAACATTCATACAGAAAGACTGGAAGGTATTTGCATATCTTTTCTTCTGCAGTGCATAATATGATTTAAAAATTCAAGGACTGTGGAGAAACTTCAGTATGTAACAGGTGCAACCCTGAGATGGACACCGGTGATCTCCAGATAGCTTTGCAAATTGAGCTCTCATTTATCAGATGGTCAAGAAATTACTGTAGGAAACCTTAACCAGGTGAATAATAGGAAGGTATGTTCATAATTCAGTTTAAACCCTTACTTAGAAAAACAAAGTCTCATATTAGCCTTGTCCAGAGTCAGCATTGACATCTCAGGGTTCAGAGGTATCTGGGATGGACCATCAGACAATAGCAAATGTAAACAAATCAATATTCCAGATGTTTTTTTTTTTTGAGAGTTCCTGTTCCATGTGTTGCAGACCAAAGACCAAAATTTAAAAAAATTTTAAAAATCCAGACTATTATCAGAAACAAATCCAAAAGCCACAGTCTGTAATGGTATGGAGTTGATGGCAGCATCAATGCGGAAATGTGACTTTCAAGCAACATGCGGTACCTTTAAAACAACGTCCCTCCCTGAGACATCCATAAACCTCTCAGTAAGACATCCAGCACACATTACAAAACTGCAGAAGAAGAAGGGGGGAATTTTGAAACAAACAAAAAAAATGTAGTTGAGATGACCTCATGTAACACCTGTCCTGCTGCAGCTCCACTGGCTTCCTGTCAAATTCTGTATCATGTATAAGATCCTTCTCCTCACCTTTAAGGTCATCAACAGCACACCCCACTTCAGCACACCCACCCGTACTCTCAGGCCTTCCTCTGCCATCAAACTCACCCAACCACCTGCTTCCTTAATGGTCATGGGGTCGATAGCCTTCAGTCGCTCACAGAACCCCCACATCAAAAACTCAGATTCTCTCTCGTCTTTAAATCTCAATACAAAAATGTGTTTGCTATTATTTATTTAGTATTCGTTGTGCTGTGTCATAGTTTTTATTGTTTGTACGGCAACCTTGAGTATCTTGAAAGCCGCCTAATAAATTAAATGTTATTTTTATAATTACCTCATGCTGTTGCACCACCATTGCACAGTCTTTGCAGGAAAAGTGGGACAAAATAACTGAGATGTTTAATAACTTGGTTTCCTCAGTGACAGAACGACTGTAATTATTGTGAGAAAGAAGTGCAAAATTAAAAAGTTTTATAAGCTTCAACCATCAACAGTTATTTGCCAGCTATAATTTAGAAATAACTTTATACACATAAAATTTGATGTGTTTAGACAATAGAATAAAATTGTAACAGATTAACCCGACTCAATAACGCATAAATGATTGAAAACCAGTTCTGTCACAGTCAGCTAGAGCATAAAAACAGTGAGATTACACATTGATTGATGCACCTGTCGCAATAAATTCATTTTAATTACCACGAATACATTATGTATTAAAATGAACTAATTATATTAATCTATGGTAATGCGAATGCAAAAATCTGATCTGCAGTTTGACAAGGTTGTGTGGGAATTCTGCAAGAAACAAAGTCCTTTTTTTTTTTTTTTACCTTTACTAAGATGTGCACTGCTTTGGGTGTATTTGAAACGAATGACTTTAAACATGCTGGATTCGTTTTGGTCTGAGGATGTCATGCACCACATGCTTCATGCTACACTGCTCCACAACCAGTAAAAGCTTGAGGTTCCTGTTAGATTGGTGTGTACTGGACTGTTACCGAGCGACCACTGAGTTGTTGGAATCACTGAAGGACCACTGGAGAAACGATTATCCAGACATCAGTGAGCTGCTGGCTGCTCCCACTGGCAAAGCAATCACTCCGTTTTTTGGGGAGGAAGAGAATAAATTACTAGACATTTTTAGATCCAGCTGCTTAATCCCAAAATGAACAGCTCAGAGCATTTTCAGAGAAGCTGTGTGTGTCTGTGTGCGTTGCACCTGCATCGTCTGTCTCCATTAACTGTCGCTCCATGTTTTATGTGTCTTGTATTTTTAAAGGTAGAGACAGCGATTGTTTTGTTTCCAACAGTCTCTCTGATTTGTTCTCTTCTTTGTAGTTGATCCAACTCTGCGCCCTCACGCATCTCCTGTGGCCGTGTTTGATTTGCTGTGGCCCTGACCAAAGCCTGGCACTCATCAGTGAAAATCAAGAAGCTCCACAGGAGTGGGTAAAAATTTTTAAAAAAAGGATTGAAATCACAGTGGGCAAGCACTGTTAAAAGGCTGCATAGATATGAGAATCTCTGTACAAAGAGGTGCATTCTAGCAGTGAGAATCTGTTGAAAAGGCTGAGCCCTGCAGGGATTTCCATCAGCTCTCTCAGACCTTGATACCAGGTTGAAGAGGAAGCTTGCTGCAGCTCCTTTTATCGAGTCTCAGATTGGTGATTAGATTGAAGAGCACAGCAGAGGAGGCACGACTCCTCTCTGCCACACCAAGAGGAAAAGCAATGTTCCACAAGACTACACTTTCATTACTCAAAATAAATCTCCATTAAACAAATGCCATATGCATAATTAGGCTATAGGAATAATTATCATTGTGATTAGTTTCTCCAAGGGCAGACTTATGTAAATTGTGATTGACACTGAGGAAATTTGGGGAGTGCATTAATATGGCCGCGGAGATATACACGGACACACATGACGGCACAGGAGCATGCAGCAAAATAGAGAGGCAACAAACGGGGATCTGGGACTGAGATGGCATTAAATATGCCATCAAAGCACATCCACTATTACCAGTTATACAAAAACATACACAAATGTGTTGTGAATTGGAAATGAGCCCATGAAGAAAGTTCAGCAGTTGCTTCACACTGTCTAGCTCCACCTCCTAAGCAGATTCAATGGCTGTGTAATATCCACCCCCATGTTTGCCTCCTCCAACATTAACGCGGATCATTTTAACTGAATCAGTTAAAACAAGAAATAAACATAAAGAACATTTATGCAAGATGTTCAACATGCAAACATAGAAATTGAACTTTGCATGACATTTACACATCATGCTCACAGTTCTTAAATGCTAAATCCCATTAAACACCAGACTGATAACCAAACTAAATGTTTACCACCTAAATTTAGGTTCTATTTAAGCTGTTGGTATCCATAAACATGAGTTAATTACAATTTTGTCCTAAGGGACATAAATATCTAAATGTCAAACCAATTGGTCCAAAGCTGGTGTGATATTTCACTGAAAACACAAATGTCAAACATGCAGTGGTGCAACCACATGGTGAAAAGATTTTCTAATGAGAGTGCACAACAGTTTACTTGGGTGTGGTGCTTTATTAAAACGTAATTACATACTTTTTTTAAAAAAAAAATCTTAGTTTAACCTGAATAATCATAACTTTAATAGGAATCTGGATTAGACTGTTAATTTAAGCTCTTGTGAAAAACTAGTGACTTGATGCAAATGGGAGCTATGCTCTGGGATAATGTTCAAATCCTTGTACACTGATCTCAGCAGTACCTAGAGAGCTTCAAACAAGCCATCATTTTTATGTTTTTAGCTGCAGACTGATGTGTGTCAAGGACACATTACTTAGGTCCCAGTCTACCCCTCGAAAAGAAGGAGTTGCAGCCATGGCCTCGATCTCCTCCGATCCTCAGGGGTCCCAGCAGCAGAGCCAGGCGTTACATCTCTGCTTCTCGTGGGGCCCACCGCTTCACATGCATCTTTCACGGGAACAATAACCGGCCCCACTCATGCTTTTGAGCTCATCGAGTGGGGGCAGGAGCGTTGATATTACCTGGACATGTGACTCCGGGAGGGAGGAGGTGCATCTTTTGTCAACACCTGTGGTAAAACCAGCACCGGTGGCTTTATTACACATTCAGAGGGCAGATAGCTTGTGTGTGGCTTCTTTTTAAATTTTAATGAAATATCCAAGAATGACAGATAAAGCCACCGAAAGGAAATGAAAATAAATCCAGTGCTCCGACAACCTGAAACCCGAAGCAGACATTTCCAGGGTACAGGGTCCTGACCTGCCCTTTGGAAAACAATCTCTCCAGAGCCACTTGGCTTCACACAACCATATTAACCCATATCAAAAAAACCATAACATCATTAGTTATGATATGTTCACATTTATTGTGCAATGACTTTTATATACATACGTTTTATACACCAAATTTACATAAACAGAAATAAATTAATCTGCTAATGTTCTTTAACTCGTCTGGCTTTAGTGTGGCCACCGACTGGAAACGGCAATCTTTGTAGGAGAAAAAGCACAATAATTCCAAGTGACACGTGAGTGGCGAGGCAGTAACATGAGTCCATGTAGTCTAGTTTCTCTAGTGTTACATCTTACATAGACGAGAGGCAGTTGGGAAGAGTTTTGGAGTCACGATTCTAACAATTCAAGACAATCCGGTCATCACAGAGCTTTGATTCACAACTGAAAAGACAATAAAACAATTTCTTTTAAATCTCTGAACAAAAGTGTAGTTTGTTTCAAATATATTTAATTTGGCACTTTTCCCTAAAAGGGAAAGATAGACAAAAGTACTGCTTTAGTTGTAAGCAATCTAATGCTATTAAGCAAGATCACTCAAATTATTAAAATGCATTTTTTTTAGACCACACTCAATAAAATAAACCATATTCTTTTCTGATTTCAGGTGTTCATGACTCTTTTGTTCAATCGCAAGTAAAACAAGAATCCTTACATGGATTTCTGTGTTCAATAGCTAGCTACTAAGACTTTGAATGACGCAGCTAAATAATTGCTCTGTAAAGATCAAAACTGCCAAAACTTTTAACAAACTGCATTCTTCTTATTGATGTTGATCATTACTATTGTGCTACATACAGTATTGATCACTGACAACAGACACTGATAAGATACAACTTGGCTATTAGTGTATTCATTATAAAAACTACATCTAATAAGTTAATGTGAAAATTGTCCTAATTGTGTACATTGTAGTGTGTGGAAATAATTTTAAAAAAAGATACAATAAAAAGGAGAGGCTAAGACCCACACATGTTAAAATGTAGACAAGGGATAAAACAAAAACAAAGGGAAAAAAACTGCTGGAGAAGTCATCTCTGGGCTTTCCCATTTGCACAAACTGTAAATACAGACGTTGTCCTGCTCTCCTCTCTCCTCCTTAGCTTCTGATAGACAGTAACTAGAGAGACATGCCTATGCAACACAAAAACATGACATCAGCCCCAACCTCCTTTTTCCAAACAGAAACACAAAGCATATACAGGATACACTGATGGCTCTTAAGCACTACACTGCTGCAGGCAGCAAGAACTCTAAACTATCAAAACATGCAGCTTTTGGCGAGTTTCTACAGTACTATTCAGTCGTTGGTGGTGGTGGTGGTGGTAAATGGCTGTGAGACAGAACCCAGAGTTTGTATTTTTGGATAACGACTATCATTTCTATTATAAACACAATGATTTTCATCGACATGGATCTGTCGGCCTCACATCCAATCTGTTCAGACTTACTCAATAAAGTGAAAGAATATTTCTAAAGTAGTCATCTTATCACCACATCATACTGAAACATCTGATTATTGCACACTAGCACTGAGCTTGCAAATGTTCATGCAAAACGGATGACAACAAATGACACTCAAATCATTTGCTTGCTAATGATATAACGGATGACCATACAATTCTTTGGAAGACTAAATTACATTGTTTGCCAGGGACAGAGTTAAATTGCACACGACTGTGATGCCTTCAGTGCTTGTGTTAGAAGGTAATGGTATAGAGGTGTGGTAATGTTGGAGAAAATCAGTACAAGGGTACTTCACACCAGCTGCATGACAGCACATTCTTCCGAAAGTCGATCGTATAGGGATGGTAATTACATTGAGGATGAGCTGATGAGAACATTTCTGTCTGGGGGTTATTATTCTCTTTTTCAAGCAAATTCTTGTGTGAAAATATATTTTACATCCATGTCCAACATTCATAGCATTGTTTCTGTTAAAACACAAAAATAGTAGACTCACAGAACCCAGGCATGAAAACGTCTGATGTCAGGGGTTCTTATGTTGGGAGATGAGAGTTTAAAATCCTTGTATAAAGTAAAAGCCGTTAAAAAAGGATTAAATTCAATCTTTTTTGACACACATTATCATATCATCACAAGCTACTTCACACATCACACAAATGATTAGACAAGAGAAACAGTTGTAAGGCGAAACTGTGGCAGAATAATGAGTGTAAGTGTTTGTGGGAATGAAAAGGGACTGCTGTGATGGACAGAGTGGATCCTCCTCACTCCTACTCAAGGGGACTGAGAACCTGACTTGTAGCTCTTAAAGCTGCCCAGCAGACTCTGCACCCCCTTCTTGACCCGCCGAGCAACGGAGTCAGCAGGAGGAGTGGGCAGGCAGGAGGCTAGACTGGGTGGACGTGCATCCAGACATTTCTGGTAGCGAAGCTAAAGAAATGAACAAAATACACACATCATAAATTGTGTTTAAACACAATACATTAAAAAAAAATAACTGCAAGTCCTGTGTGAAATCTGTGGTCCCAATAAAATCTAACTATGCATCCTGATTTATTGTGGAGAGCGCTAAACTCAGGTGTTAATATGAACAGATTGAGAATGCTTTGGATTAGATCTCCTCCTAAGGAGAGTTATGCTAACAAACTTTGCAGCATCATAGTTCATTATACTTTCAATATCATGACTCTTACATCTACCGTTTAATAGAATGTTTGTAAAAAAAAGTCCACAGTGTTGGAGTGCAGCTCACTGATGCTATTTGAGGTTTTACAGAAATATCTGTGGTGATGCTAATGCTAATGATTTTTATGACTCACCATACATGCAGCCTGCACAGCCTCACTCAGACTGGCGGCGTTGGGTTCGCACCAAAACATGTGACAGGTGAATTCGCGGGGACCCTCCGCCATGATGAAAGCAAATGTGTGGACGTCTTTCCCCACACCCATGAACGACAGGAAGCGTACCCTGCACTCTGACAGCACCTCCTCATCCTACAGGCAGAAATATAAATCTGTTGTAAAAAAATCTAAAAAAGCCACAAAAATGAACTAATGACCAGAGTTAGACAATTCTGTTTACACTCAACATGCATACTTCCATGTAAGTAAAATAATGATGAGACTAACATTTGTAACTTTGATGCCAGAAATACAACTGGCAAACCCAATTATAAAAAAAAAAAAAAAAAAAAACATCTTCTGATCTCAGTTTTACTATGCCGTTATGTCAAACTTATGTGATTACCTGTTTTGACAGTATTGTGAGAGTGGCTGGTGCGATATTCACAGAGACAGGGGTCCAGTCGTTTCTGTCTTTGTCAGTCATCGCTACTTCTAATGCTTCATTAATGATATCCATTCCTGTCAAAGACAGCATTAGATGCCGAGTTAGATGTCATTATGATTTCAGTTAGTTGTACTAATTCTTTAAGTTGTTCTTACCAACTGGTTTTGCCACAGGCTCACAACCAAGATAGTAAACATGGAAGCGCTGGAAGAGTTCATTTTTTGGAGCAGGAAACTCTGTTAAGTAGAAAAGAAAGATTACACTATCTGTTTTACACTTTTAATCCTGATGACGTTTAAAATGGCCGACGCTAGAGTTTACCTTCAACAGGGATGGCCAAAGGTTTGCTCGAGTCCGAGTTCAGTCTGCTCATTCCTGGCTTAGTCGACTTTCTCTCCATCATTATCTAAAATAAAAGTTATTATTGAATATCTGACTTACAATGAAGAACTCCAAGGCTGCAATGCATTTGTAATAAAGAAAAAGTAACTCTAATGAGGACTGACCTTTGAACACATCTCATGTAAGCTGGTGGCGATGTTCTTGGCAGGCGAGTCGCAGCGGAAAACATGACACTTCAGAACTTGGGTCAGGTTGTCTCGAGCCACATAAGCAAAGTCCCTGTAGGTGAAATCAAATGGAAAAGGTCATATTCAAATGTTGAGTCATTTCCACAGCATAAATGTGTGAGCCACTTTTAGTAAGTATGCCTCCATGCAACAATACACACATACAGGCAAGCACACACTACTAAAAACAGCACTGGCACAACTAAAATACTTCAGGATATTAATCAATAATATATACCTTTCCCTGTATATGGTGGAAAATGCAGCATGAAGACAAAAAAAAAAAAAACACTTTTGTTAGAGATCAGACAGCAGGGAAGTAGAAAGGATCAGTAATCTTTCAGATGCAATCTCTGTCTGCAATGTTAACAGAAATCCAGCAGGGGGCAGCAACAACATACAAAAAAGACGAGATGATGCTCTTCAACATTTTGTACATTATTTTTCACTGAGCAAAAACTGAGCATCATAAAGGCAGAATATAAAAAAAATGTAAACAACTCTTCAATCAACCTAAAGTCTGGAGACATACCCAAATCATTCACAAAGTATAAATATATTTCACTTCCACTTTTAATAAATTTGCTATCAAAATGAGAACACGAGCCAATCACATATTTTAATTTTGAAGTAACAATGTTTCAGAATAGAGCGTCCTACATTTCTACTTTTCATATTCTATTTTGCATTAAATGTAACAAGACAAGTAAGATGTAATCCTGGCAACTTTGTGTCAAATGGTGGATACTGACCTGCCGTTGTCTCTGCCAACACCCCAGACACGGATGCTGCCAATGGGCTGAGCATGAAGCAGCGTCTGACCCAGTGGGTCGATCAAGTTCATGGTGTCATTCTCCAGTACCATTAGCATGTCCTTTCCCTGTCACGGCACACAAGCATCACATATGAGCTGACTGAGCTGAGTAAATTATGGCTGGCAATAAATTAAGACAACTTTCAAAATAAATAAATAAAAAACAGTGCAATATCTACAATTTAGGGGCTTTGAGTAAAGGACAGTATACATTTTAGAAGAAAATCTTCTTTTACTTTAAAAGACTTACTTAAGTTGTACATTCCCAACAACTACAGTAACAGAAGCACTGCTCTGAAGCAGGTGACTAGTTTTAACTACTAAATACAACACGACACTGTAATGCAGAGTCAATATCATGAAGTAAAGTAGTCATGACACTCACTGCCATCTAAGTCTTTGCACAAGCCAAAACATGCCCTCACCTCTCCCCAGATACCAGCTGTGTCATGAAGGTTGTGTTTGTGATAAGAGAGCTGCCTGATGCAGTTGTTGACAGCAACACTGCTCTTGCCAGATGCCAAGTCCTCCTCAGACATTTCCACCCATCCCAGGGAGCGCACTGCAAAACACTGACAGTACAAACATGCAACACGTCAAAAAAAAAAAAAGTACTATTGCACTGGAGATAACCATGAAAACAATCTTTTTTTTTTTAATGGATCCTTAAAACCATTCAGTCGTTTTGGTCCTAAATTAATCCTTCATTTTGATTTTCTCTCTTTCACTAATGAGCTACCTTGAAAACACCGTGCTTGCAGGGAAAAAAAAAAAAAAAAAAAGATTATTTGTCATTTATCTTATCACAAATGCAACAAGTGCAGTGCACTTAAGTCCAAACCAGTTACAGGCAACATTTCCCCAATGTCTTACAAAAATACAAGCTTTTAACTTTTTTACCTGTCAAAAAAGAAGTCATAAGCGATAATTGAGAAAATTGAAGAAAATGATAATACTGCCACATATCAAAAGTAACAGGAAATAAAACAGTTCAATAAATGTCACATTAAATCTAAGATCAGGAAATCCTTTTTAGCTTTGGGATTTGTATTTTCACTTTGTATTAGCAAAAATACGATTCAGATGTAGGTCACTTATGTCAATGTTGCTCGGTGGCTTCCTTTAGAAACATCAGCAATTGAAAAAGCAAAAACATTATCTTACAATGATCGTAATTAGTGCTTCTCTCACATTTAAACTCACTGAGGAGGTATTATAAATAAACTTGTAGCCTTTGATTCGAGTTCATCTTCACTATCACAACTTTGTCATTGGCTGTTTTGTTTGTTGGAGAGAAGGGGCAGTGCGTAAATAAATAAAACTAGCCTTGGAGTTCCTAAATACAGGAACTTCGATTATCTATTTGATCAATTTATTTAGTGATGTGATCTTTAAGATTCCTAATTTGGACATGAAATTGGCATGTTCAGAAGCTGTCTAGTTAATGGAAATGAGTACTTGTCTGAAAGAAGGTTCATCAACTCTTAAACATCAGTCAGGATTTACCTTAGTTTCTAAATCTGTGCACTGTGGAGCAAGTTTCTCCTCTTCGTCAGACTGGGAGCAACTGTAACTACAGATGCAGAGAAAAAAAAAACCCAGCTCAGAGCAGAACAGAAAAAAAGAATCAAATATGGTGATAATAGCTCAAATACTGGAAAATTACAAGGCTGATGTCACATACTTCAGGTTGATAGATGCATAGCGTAGAGTTGCTCCTTCAAACTCCTTCAAACTTTGATCAGATGCAACTTCTCCCTCCTCCTGAGGATAAATAGCCAAGTTGATAATTAGTTATTTTAACCTTACTGTGCTTATTTATTAGATATCAAACACAAAAATAGTTTTAAGACATAAATGAAACATGTGTAAATGAGTCAACCGGTATTCTGAGATGAGGAAAAAAATAAGAAACAAGAATTCAAATTACTCATAAATCTTGTACTTATGCATCGCAAACTACCTTTTGATAAAGTAAGAACAAGATACTTCTGTTTTACTGATTCAAGCATCACATCAGTATCTCCTGTGAGCTCATTTCTTGCAGGAGCGGTCCTGTCAGTCTGGTGCTGTGCATTATGGGCAGCAGCCCAAGGCATAGGCCTTGGATTACTGACCCTCAGCTTCCAAAGCTGGCACTTGAGACATGAAAAATTACTTCCCTGTTGGGGAAAGCGCCTAAAGTGGTTTGAGGCTGAGTGGTACCGACTAGCTTTAGTCAGGGTCACCTTGATGCACAGCACAGGTTCTGGAAACAATCTCCTTGAGAGAGCTTGGACCTTATCTCACTCTGTAATTGCTCTGGATGAGAGGCAGGCTGTGTGAGGTTACTTTAATTTATGAACCTTTATTTAACAATGGAAAGAAACTCTTGAGATTAAAAGTGTATTTTTCAAGGTTCCTCCAGCAAAGACTGGTAGCAGTTAAGAGCACAAGAGTAGCAACAAACATACATAATAACAATATATGTATAGCCCTTGTACCCCCTTAGCTGGATGTTGGGGTTCCTGCACCTCTGGCACTTAAGGGGATGTTATTGGCATGTGCAGAATCTTTTAATTGGCTCCAAGAAGATTCTGGAAAACCACAATGTCCCTAAACAACTTCATCAACACCATGTATGGTGGGTGTGGGTCCTGCTGACCTCAACTGGGAATTTCATTGGACAGTGGAAGGAATATTGTGAGGATCTTCTCAGTCCCACCAACATTTCTTCCTAAGAGGAAACTGACTCTACTTTGGGTTGGGTTGGGCTCAGCCACTATTGATGTGGTCTTTTGGCTTAATCAAGCTGTGATCTTCAGCTGTCCTTGGAGCGGTTAATGCCAAGTGTGAAGCAGTGGGTAGGAGAATTAGCCCTTCCAAATCTGAGACCATGGGCCTCAGTCAGAAAATGGTTGACGCCTATCTTTGGGTTGGGAGTGAGGTGCTGCCTGCAATGAGATTCCCCCATCAGATTTTAAAAAAACTTTTGTTGAAAGTTTCATAAGAAACTGTCTAAACATCATTCTTGCAAATCAAAAACAATGAAAAAAAAAATGTTGCTTTGCCATGTGCAACTGGTTATAGAGGACAAACCCTAGTAACAGAGACAACAGAAATCCCAGAACAGCAGCTAAATGAACATCTGGCCAAAGCTGGATAAACCACAAGTTACTCAAGAGCTCAGTGTAGCTGGATCCCACAGAGGGGCTGCCACTGCCACACCCTCTCTTTCGCTCACTGCTGCTTTAAAGTGCATAAAATGACACAGAGACAAAGCAGATGTTGGACCAGAGGAAAAATGACATCTCCTCTGACAAATCATCCTTAAGGCTTTTTCTTATTTAAAAGGACATTTTTATGAATGACAGACACCCATAGATGCTTTAAGTCCTGCAGCTATGTGCAACATTTAAAGTACAGCGCCCCAATCACCATATCTTTGCATAATCCAGTGGTTACGAAAGTGAAGGGGCACGCCACAAGCTATTGCAAAGGGAGCATGGTGCAAAGGAATGAAAAAACAAATGCTTCGACACTGCTAGCAAAATAGAAAGGTTTTTTTAGACTCAAAAGATGTGAGGATTAAAGACAAAAAAAAAAAAAACAAAAACAAAACTTAAAAACCAAAAGGGGGCCCACCACAAATTTAGGGAACCACTGAAACATTCAAACATATTTGGTGTTGTGGAGCACCATGTAAGGGAATTAAAACTCTTCTAGCTATTGCCAAAAACTTGTGTAACTTTATTCCACAAGATATTAAAGCAGTTAATATCTCAAGACAGGACCAACTCTTTTTCTTTTTTTTCCACATTTCATATGGGTACCTTTTTTTTTTTTTTTAAACAAGAATCTTTTTTTTTTAACAATCAACAACCAACAGGTTTTAAAAATCAATAATCATGGTACACATATGAAATTTATGTGACCATGGCCAACTTTGTGTATAAACTTTTGAATCAAGTATTCATTCATCGATCAATGGATTGATCCATCTATACATCTATCTATGACAGCAAAATTGGTGTTCACTATAAAATCAGGCCACGGCTTACCTTCCATTGTTCATCTTCACCAGCACCTTCCTCTGTGCTGGAAAACTGAGCCCAAGATTCCTGCAAAATGAATATAACACAGTCTTATTTTAATTATAAAGTTGCTTTTCAATGCTTCTGCCAAGTAAAATCTATCTTGGACCGCACCTCAGGTTCCTCGCAGGGCGTAGTCTCCAGAGACATACTGGAGGACATCATGGAGTCACCAACTTTACCCAAGGGTGAAGGAGGTTCCCACTGGGTTGTGCCCGTAGGAATGTGCCAGTAGTACGTGCCTGATGTATCTCGAACTCTCATCCATCCTGAAGGCAGGTCTGTGTCTGTCTCAAAAGCACTAGAGTCCCAAAAGGACTCTTTAAAAAAAAAAGCAAGGCGCCAAGGAGAAAAAACATGAAATCATGTTCAAGAGTAAAAGCATTTTAAGAGTTCAAAGTTGACAATGCAAATACAAAAAATAAAAAGTGCAAAATACTATTCTTTAAAATTAAAAAGTAAACAAAGTATTGTAATTTGACTATTCCACACAAAAATGCCACTTAAAATACAAAACCCTTACATACTGACTTTTCTTTGCAAAACATTTTCCCCCTTTTCCCAGTCTTGGTGCCTGTATGCATGAACCACTTTCTGGAAAAGCTTAAATTCTAATTCCCTCTTTTTTTTTCACCTCCCAGGGTAGATAAAAAGAGATTACTTGTTTATACAAGAGATGTAAACAAGTGAGAAGTGTGAGAATTTCTAATAACTTTCCTTTACAGGGAAATGGAAGAAAACCTTTGTCTGCTCCATGGATTATTTGTATTCATTTGCCCTAAATAAATTAACAATGCTGACTTGGGGAGATACAGGAATAAGAAAACCTCTTAGTTTTGGGGAAAGATTAAATCAGCCGCTACATTATAGAGCAATTTTAGAGCAACTGAAGAAATGGTTGAATGGAGGAGGCTGGAACTGCACTGTTCAAACCTTCCCAATCAACTGCTGTATTCACACACATCATCACTCTCTTGTCTACGCACACTTACATTGTTCACCCTTTTAAAAAGGGACAATAACACTCATAACAATATAAAGAAAGGTGACACCATTGTCTTCTCCACCATTGTTGTTTTGATTTATTAACATGCACATGTCTCTGAAACATCTCACGTCGTTTCAGAAACATGAGATGTCAAGTCACTTTGTTTCTGGAATGCCAGTTTCATGTATGTAAAGACAAGCGTTTGCAGATGTTTTTTTTCTCTCTTTCACTTAGGTCAATATGTAAAGGCCAATGGAGTAAAATTGGTGGTACACTTTTAAGTAACTCAGGGGGAGTGTCCAAAGACAGTCCTCAAGGGCCGGTGTCCTGCAGAGTTGTGATGTTTCCTTGCATCAACACACCTGATTCTAAATTAAAGGGCATCATCAGCATGTCATCTAGGTCTGCACAAGTCTGTTAATGACAAATTCACTTATATCCGGGTCTGATGGAGCAGAGAGATATCTGCAACCTGCAGCACACTGGCCCTCGAGAACTGACTCTGGCATTGCATACTGGCATTTTGAGACCTAAATGTCACAGAACGCCAGCATACAAGTGCCTAGTGATATACATTTGGATTTTAGTTATGACATTCAACTTCCTACTCTAGGAGCCAACATTATGCATTGCTGTGTGGCTTAAAAATCAACTCAATGTACTTCTCTTTACCTCTGTTGCCATTTGGAGAAGTGTCGGCAGTGTTGTCCTGAGACAGTGCAGGCCAGTTAGACTCTTCATCACTTGGTGTCCCGTTCATGTTGGAGAAGAGGAGGCAAGCATTTCTCCCCACAACACTCCCCTCCCTTTGAGACTCAGCATGGCTGTTTTCGGCCTGTTTTTCTCCCTTGGCGCTATCTGATGTCTTCTCATCCTCCTCCGACTTATTTTCCTTCTCTTTACCATCCTCTTCTCTCTCTTTATCTTTTTCCCCTGTTGACTCCAAAGTGTCGATAATTAGAGGCTCATTGAGGATGTTCTTGGACTCCTCCTGACTGAGGCCAGGGGTCATTGCTACTTTGGGAGGTTTGGTCTGCACCTCGTTTTCTAGTTGTTCTTCCTGAGTGATTTTCTGGAGAGGAAAGTCTTCCTTGTTTCCATTCTGATTAATATTGCAGTTATGGTCCTGATCCTGTTGATTCTCAGCTACTTTTCTCAGCTGGTTCTGGCCTTCTTTGACCCACTTGGCGTTGTTGCTGGTGGACTCTTGCTCGCACCAATGGTTGCCATCATTCAGCTTGTTTTTTAGCTCTTCATCTTGCTTTTGTTTATTCACAACATATGTCATATCTTCATCATCATGACCACCCATGATAACTTTCCATGCAATTAATCTGATGGAGACAGAGGGAGCGACTCATCAGCATTACAAACAGCATGGTATCTAGCATATAGGTAAATGGTTTACATCAGGTTTTTATGAAATATACATTATGAAGAAAATGACATTGCAGGAAACCAATTTTCGTTTTAGAACAGTGAAAGGGTGGTATAAAGTGACATTTTTCTCTCTCTCACACACACACATATATATACACACACACACACACACATATATATATATATATATATATATATGGTTCCAAATAACATGGGGAAAAAAACAATTAAAATTAAAACTGCAAAGCATCTTTGTTAGGGAGACCTAAGCTCTCCAAATAAAAAAGCTACAGTCTAACTGCAAAATCATTGACTGTTGTCATTGTTTATCTGATTCGATGTTTAATTTAACCCTCTATGTCTGGGGTTGCATTACACAGAGAAGCAATACTAAGACAATGAGCTGCAGGAAAATAAATAAATAGAGCCTCAAACTAACGCAGTTGGAGACCATGTTTACAGATACTTAATGAAGTGGTTGTGTAATGAATCTCTAGCCTGCAGAAAAGTAAACGATCCATCTACTTCCACGTATCTGTTTTAGGTGGCAGCTGCAGCAGCCTAAGAAAAGAGGTCAAAGCCTCCCTATCCTCAGCCACCTCTTCTAGCTCCACCAGAAGAATACCACAGTGTTTCCCAGTTGTTGAGCGATATCCCTCCAGTCTGTCCTGGGCCTGCTATAGGACCTTTTTCCAGTTGGACATGCCCAAAACAGGCATCAAATAGGCCTATTAACCATATGCCCAAGCCACCTCAACTGGTTCCTCTAAAGAGGAAAACTAAACTGATTTTTATAAATCAGTACAGTTGAACCTGCTCTAAATGGGAACTAACACCAACCCAGAATCTAGTCAAAGTTGATTGTAGAGATACTGCTGTGGGAATTTACCCAGCTGTGATTTTGGGTCACTCAACAGTATGGCCAGTATAGGTATTAGGAAAGGTCTGTTTTGGTTTTGTTTTTCTTCTTTTTGTTTTAAACGCAATCATTACCACACTGATATCTGTAATAACCTGAGCTATAAATCTAAAGACTTTTTTTACAGTAGAAAATTTTGGGCCTAATTCACCAGTCCCAGAATTCGGCAACACAGTGATGACAAATCAGTAGCCAGGCAGCAGTCGGAGTTTATACCAGATCATGTGAACAACTCACATTCAACTCTCTCTGTAGCACAGACTATCTGGTACCCTGATATGCTAATCCATTCCTTTACCCATGTTCTTTGTCTCTCTCTTTTGTCCATATTTTGAAGAAACCACATTACAACTTGCACCACTCCTTTCCTCCCTCAGACTATTTGCAAATTATCAACTGTGTTTTGCATGTGGCTATGCGCCATGATTTGTTGATAAAATTAGGTTTTAGAGATCAACAGGAAAACTGTGTTCTGATCCTATAGTGTGTCGGCCTCCATCTGTGATCAACCCAGTAATGTGAATGGCAAAGTGTCTTTATGACTCCTAATTACAAAACAGCAAGTCTTGCAATCTGAACAGATTGGTGATCAGACAACTCTGAACACTGCATAGTCTGAAACGATCTTAAGCCTCACCTACCTGTTTGGTTTGAGTCATTTTATCAATGAAACACTTGGGCTTTCCTACTCAAAACTTCTTAGATAGGAGAATTGTGTTGATGAACAACTGTGAAAAACATCCAATATGAAAATGCAGCACCATAAAGGCTGGAACATCATACATAAAAGGTAAAGGCTAGAACTGTCAGTTTGGAAGACTGGGGAAAATGTATGACTGTGTAAATATACAACCACACACACACATTGTATGTGTAGCATATAAGAAAATTCACAAAGAGTGTTTTAATATTTACACATTAAATCAGAGGAACTGTAATCCCATGCTTAAGATCTTTATGCAGGGGACCACTTCATGCTTGGTCTAGCTAGAGAAAGTGCCTAAAAAGCTGACCACCTAACAACTTGTGAGCTTCCTTCATCTGACTTTAATCCTTGAGAATTAGTGGGCCTTTCTCAAAGGCTGACACTGTAGGGTAAAACAGTATGAATAACATTTGAGGGTTAGGACTGAGACTGTAACAATTGATCATGAAGAAACCTACAGATTACACAGACAGACCCTACTGACAGTTTTCTTTTTTGGGTGGAGGCATCCTGGACACTGAATATTTTTAAAATTTAAAACAAACAAACAAAAAAAACTTACTTAACTTCAATTTAAATAACCTTTAAAACAAACTTAACGGGAAAAGCCTCTTTCTCTAAATAATTGTCATACTTAGGAATGCTAAAGGTCACTCCACTTTTTCCAAACATTAAGTTCCAGTGACATTTTTTGACTGACTGAAAATATCAGATTTTTGTTATTATATTAAATATCGAATCCAAATTATTGAAATATGCCACATACATTTTCAAAATATTTTTATAACAAACATCTAATGCCATCTTAATTTTGAAAATGAAGTCTGTTTCTGGTTTGTTTAGTCCGGACTCTCCTTCTCTGTGGTTATATTTGATGCTGGATTCATTGAACGAATAAAAAACGTACTTCAACTTCTTCACCTTCTTTTTGCCAACGCGGCCTTTTTCATTTTGCATAAGCTCAGCGTTAATAGCCAGACTAAAACCCAGAGCGAGATTCACCAGATGAACCTTAACTACAACACAGTGGCAGGTTCCTACTCAACAACACAGGCAGACATTTCAGATGCCAACGACACCGCAGCTGGAAATAACGGGCATCATCCGCCATCATCAGTGCTAGACTAACGTTAGCTTCTCCCTGAGCTAGCTGGCTAACATCCCCAAGCAGAAGATTTAGAAAAAACAGCTGCAGTAACAAATGACTTATCAATCTACTATTAAGAATATTGGCTTACCAACTCCACCAAACCTCATGCAGTCGAAGAATGCGGAACCGAGTAAGCTAACTACATATTTCCTCGGGTCGTGAGGACTCGCTCGGACTCTGGTGCTTCTTCAGTCAGTGGGCTCGGCCAGTGATGGAGGACGAACTGCGTCACGGCTTGACGTCACAGTCAGAGCTGCCAAGCAGCAGAGAGGCGGACCTTCACGACAATACACACCAACATCTTCACTGCTGTTTTTGGACATATTGATCCGGTCTGCACATCCTTTACAGTTTGGACTGATCCTTTCAGGTGGAATATCTAACTCACAACTATTAGGTTTAATAATTTTTTTTGAGAGCTTTAGCATAATTACATTTTGTTTGGACACAAAACAGTTCTCCAGTTGTTAAAATACCTACAACACTTTAGTTAAAACATGGTGATTACATTTCCTGTGCAATAAAACTAACAATACACCTTTTACATTTCTAAACCAAGAGTTTGTGAACATCCAGTTATTAGTTTCACAAGGTTAATGTGACTCAACTAGGAAGGAGGGGGGAAAATCTCAAAATACTGGTCCACATTTGGTAAATATAAGTCGTTTCAGATTTGATGTTGCTTTATAATTCCCTATATATCAATCCATTTACCCGTTATGTTCAGCTTCCATTATAAATGACGCATCTGGCACATTCAAGTTGTCCATGTATTTTATTTTAATATACTGTTTATATAAATACATATATTTGTATAAGTCATTCTTGAATTTGGCTTCAACCATGTGATTCAGCACAAACAAGCAAGCAGGTAGAGGCAAAGAAACAATGCAGGTAAAGGAAACAACCCATGAATCTGGATACAATGTCAGATGTACTCCAAGAATGATTTACAAAACTGAAAATAAAAAAGCAACAATTTTTGCAGGATGTAATTTCAACCCATAACATCCCCACAGTGGCGGGAGCTTCACACCTAGAAAAACTGAGCCTATCTGCCCCAAACATGCAGACATGCTCCAAAACAAGCACAAACACATCACATCTGACAAGAGGCTGGCTAAACCTTTTGTTTACCCTTACCAGAATTTAAATTAAGAGGAAAAGAGAAATGCTGATATTAAATGAAAACATTTAAATGATGCAATGTTTACAATAATACAGAAAACAAGACAGTTTTGTCGACCTTGAAATACCTGTTTGAACTTAATATTGCTAAAATTAAAATGTCAAGTTTTTGCAGAATCAAAGATAGAAAAGGTTTGTGAGGACAGTTTTTAATAATTTGCATGTTGTACATGATATAAATCAGAAAACAATGATCAAAACAAGCCAAGCTCTTGCTGCAGTCTGAACAATCAAGGGCAATGCAGACTTCTATTATCTTACATGCTACCTTTTCGACATGCTTGATCATTGCATTGTTGTTTGTTGTCACTAAAACAATAAGCATTAACAAAATGTTTTCCACAAAATAAGCTTCAGGGTAATCCATCATCTCTAAGTAACCATTATAGGGCAGATGTGAGATGGACTGCCAATCTGTCCAGAGTACCCCCCTCCTCTTGCCCACTGACTGCCACTACACGTTTCAGCTCCCCCATATGACAGTGAGTTGGACTGAATCGGGTTTAAGAAGTGACTGACTTACATAGCAGTTACTTTAAGAGAGTTATTATTTCAGAGAGTTAAAAGTAAGTCCAGTCTGGATCAAACGAGGCACTAAATCCAATGGCTCAATCCAGCAGACCAGCCTGCTAACCTCCACAGGTTATTCACTCACTAGGCAGATAGTACTTCTTGACATGGTTATAGTTTCAAAGATAAAAATTCAATATTATGCTCTGCAAACACAATATTAACAAAGCAGTGGCAAAAACAGTGATAGGCAGTAATAAACGCTTAATATCACATTAAGAAAAAAAAGGCAATATGAAAGGAGTGACAGCTATTGAACTCAGAATCAAAAGCTACAGTGGCACTGAATACTGTGGTAGAAGAACAGTTTAAGGCAATACTGGTAAGCACCACACAACCATATCAGAGTCATATCTGGGGTAAGATATCCAGGCATTCAATCAGTTCAATAAGGGAGACTTGAGGAGGTTTTTCACTTGTCCTGCATTTTTTCTAGAATTGGCACAATCATGTCAAACTTAGGCCTTTTAGCTGGGTCTTCGTTCATGCATATCTTCATCAGCTTGCAAATGTGTGGCGAGATGCCCGGGGGAATCGTTGGCCTCAAACCCTCCAAGGAAACCTAAAAATCCAAAACATACAGTCAATGCCTTAAACTAGTAATATTACAAATGTTCCCTGAAAGTTATGGATACAAATAAGGCATTTTATATTTGTCTGCATTTGCAAACATCAAACATGTTCACCAACCTTCATGCCAATTTCCATGTTGGACAGGTCAGCAAACGGCACTTCCCTGGTCACCAACTCCCACAGCAGGATCGCAAAACTCCACATGTCAGCTGATCGACGGTTGATCTCCTCTGGCTTCTTCTGCAGGGCTGACAACCACAAACAGAAGCAAAAGATGCTCATACAGTGACCTAAACAACACACCTTGGCCTAATCAACTTTCTGAAATTAAAAAATATATATACATTTTGTTTAAATCGGAGTAAACTCTCTCATTCTAAAACAGGAGTGTGAAATCATGACTATCCAAAAAAGAAAAATCTATTAATGGTAAACCTGATCATTTTGTATATTCAGGTAGTCAGATGAGCTCTTATTTTTTTTTAGGTTTGCTTACATTATGCTGAATAATAATCCACGACACCAGAATGTGTCCAACAGCATGGTTGTTCAAGAAATGAGAGGTTTTTCACAGAATCAGTTTGATTACAGTTATGCAAATTGCTGAAACATAATCACTGCGGGACTTTTCCGATAGGAGGTTAGCATCTTTTTGCTAACTTCAGTCCGAGTGGTGACTTTTTTTCCAGTACAAATATTCTTAAAACCAAACAAAATCTGCATTTAGTTAAGCAGTTGTCACATATTCGATATCTGACACATTTATACCCAGAAAAACTTTAACAAGTAAAAAGCGCCACTGGATTAAAATGTGATACATGAAGAGATGTTGGTAATGGCATTAAAAAAAGGGGGGAAAAAAGGTCCTCAAAACAAGCATCCATGTTCTTCTGCTTCTGTACTTTTTTTGATCTGGTGTCCTTATTTTTTGAAAAGAAGGTTTTTCTAGGTACATAGGTGAGTGCATTTAAATGCATATTTGCATATTTTTGCATTGCATTTACTTGGCTTGGCCACAGAGAGACAAAATGGACTCTCATAGACTCATGCAGATGATGACATTTAGAAATCACACGTGCATCACACACACGAGTGCACGGGGAAGCCACAGTTTGGTTTAGACTGTATCTCCAATAAAATAAAGCCATATGATAATACAATTCTAATACACGCTGTTATTCATGAGCAGAATGATGAAGTGCTCCATCAACATACTAAGCCACCCACAGTCAAGTCTTTTGGGGTTTTAATCTCTGATATAGCTGCTGTACTGTATGTTGCTATGGAAACCAAATGCATGGAGATAAAATGAAGACTTTTGACAAGCTCTGACTCACATCACAAATGCAGAGTAAATTACAGATGGAAGGGTTGACACAAATGTAAAATTTCTGTCATTTTTCTTGATAAATCACAGTGAAGACTGATAAAATTATGTGCTCTTTAGACGACTAGAATACATCTCTTCCCTTTATCATACTACTTGACATGAACGTGCAATTTAATCTTCTTTAGCTCTCCTTTTCCGCAGGGATATCAGTGATCAAGTCATGACATTGTCTTCTGTGCCCAAAAGAAATGCCATCTCCTCTTTCAAACTTAATTATCATCTAAATTCTTTCAAAAGTGACAAGTCAACAAAAATTGGACAATTTATCCACCAATTAAAATTGAAAAGAAACCCACCTTGTCAAAATATACACAAAGGTTATTATATTCTGCCATTTTCCCTTTAATAAAAAGTATAAAGAAGATAGAAAGGAAACACGATGATCCTGGGAATGCCATGTAGCCAGGTTTTGGTGGCCTGAGGGTTTTTAATTCCTATGAGCACCAACTACTTAGCTATATAGCCTTTTGCACCTTTGATCTTTCCATCTTTGAAATCACTCAGTGCATTACTTATGTCCATTAAGTTTAAATGTGTACACTTCTAAGTGTGAACAGAAATCATCTGTGCTTTCTATTTCATGTTTGAGAACATCCACACACTATACAGATATGGTCTCTTTGAAACTGGTCACAATGAATCCACGCAATTCTGAAAAGCTTAAAGGTTTTCTGGATATCACAATTATTGTTTGCGTCACTGCTGCTACTGTTTTTCTTTCCACATTGTGTAATAGGTTTATGTTTTTTTAAACTGCTTGAACTTCACTGTATCTCAAAGGGGAATCGGCTCCAAATTACATTTGGCTCAGAGATAATATAAAGATCCCTGCATCCATCCTTCTCATTTGGGCTTGTGTGGCTTCAGCTGTCAGTTTAGATCTGTGTTCAGTGAGTGATGCATACCCTCAGGGGCTACCCATGCAGGCGAGTACATCCTGCCAGGACACTGGAAGGAGAACTTGACATCAGCCATGCTGATCCTTGCTGTCATGTCTTCATCTATCTGTGGAAAGAAGACAATTGACTTAGATGACATGTCCTTAGATGTTTTTTTAGTAACATAATTATTAATAAACATAATCATGCATGACATATTTGGAAAGGTAAATCATCTTTAGAGGTATGATGAGGACTCTTACCATTACACTCTTGCTGTTAAGATAATGCCGGGCGATCATGGGTTCAAGTGTATGTAAGAAAGCCATTCCACACGCAATGTCCAGAGCAAACTTTACTGCTTGTGTCTGGTCCACCACAAAGTCTGACAGGAGGATGGAAAACAAGTAATAACCAGTTCAGGCCACTCTGCCTTTAAGCTCATTACAGAAAGACAGCAACATTTTTGCCCCACAAAACACTGATGACAACTTAATGACAAACGCTGTAGTGTAATAAACAATTTCCCACAAATCACCACGGCCAGTGACAAGTAAGGAGTGACCAGAATGGAAATACTCACTCGTGCCTTCATGCAGCACGTTGTAGAGGGAGCCATAAGGCATCCAGTGTGTGATGATAATGGGGTGAGGGGCAGGAGGAGACTGACATGCTCCTAACATAGGTAGGACATTCGGGTGGGAAAATATCCTGGGATGAAGTGAAAGAGGGAGGGTCAGGGGAGAGACGGACAAAAAAGACAAACACACAGCGGATTTGACATAAACAGATGTCTGGTGTGGGAGTCGCCTCCCTCCAAAATAAATCAGACAGAGTTTGGTTCAAAACATCATAAACAGACACATGAATGGTCACAACAACAAAAATGAGAGGCTGTTATTTTTTTCAAAGAAAAAAAAGGGGGAAAAAAAATATATAATTTATTAATAACCTCAGTTTGGGATATTCCTCATTAAAGTCTCTGCTCTTCCTTGTGGTCCAGTCACGAACTTTTAGCACCTTGACAATAATTTCATTCCCTTGCCAGCGTCCTTGCCACAGCTGCAGATGGGAAATCAATATGATGAAATTAAAAAGAAAGGGCACGTACCATCATCGACAGTTCTGCATGAAAATAAGGCACAAATAATGCAGGAAGAATATAAGAGTACCTCTCCAGACTGGTTTTCATTTATTTTAGTAAGCAGAGAGAGCTGTTTGTAGTCAATGCCTGCATGTTTGTTCAAAGTGCCATTGCCTAAAATTACAAAATGAAAGCAAACATCAGTGACATGCTTTAAAAAAAAAAAAAATTACTTTTGAGAAATGTACTTCATGGAGGCAGGAGATAGTAAATTCTTCAAAAGAGGCAATGAGAGGCCAATAAGATCACTTTTATGTAGCATTTTGGCCAAGTCAAAGAGTTGAATTGATCAACCAGTAAATGGATTCAAGAGTTGCTGGGACTCACGGGGTCGGGTTCTGGTGGTGCCTTTCCAGAATGTGTCTTTGAAGGGAATTTTTGTCAAACTTTGTCCCGTTTTCTCTGCCTTTTCTAAGAAGAAAAGCAAATAAACAAGAAAAGCAAAACCACTGAGTGGAATAAAAAAAATATTTACTGTTTATACTATAAACTTAACCCTAAGTGGGAAAAACATTCACTGTAATAGGAAGTTAAGATACCTCTGAGGAGTTCACGGAGGTGAGGTTTGGCTTTGTCCATGGGAGTTTCCCCATATTTGTTGCACATGCTCACCAGAGCCCCATTATTCACAAGGTCCTGGGCAAAAAAAGTTAGTTGTTAACAACAATTTAACATGAATAAAAGTGGCAAGTTTTCGTTTTGTTACCACCAGAGGGCACACCAACCTCAGCCACTTGGTCATGAGCCCAGAAGCAGGCATAATGAAGTGGAGTGTTCCCGTGCTCATTGGCTGCATTAGTGTCTGCTTTGCACTGGATCAGCTAAAAGAAGGAGAAACAAGATTAGATGAAAATCAAGCTCGTCAAATCTTGTTTGGGTTGTATACAGAGATGAACCTTATTGGTGCCAAAAAAAAAAAAGATTATGCAAGGCTGCTTTGCCTGTGGACACATACCAGAGAAATTGAGACATGCCTAATATTAAACTCAATAGCTGCCTCACAGCTATTCTAAAATCAGACACCCTGCAGCAGAAGCCTCACTTTATGTCAACAGCTTTCTATGCAACCCTGACATATGAACTATCTCCACACTTCTTTCATAAACCAACATTAACTCTTAAATTTGTTTAAAAACACAATACTTTGTCTTGTTTTAGTTAAACTAACCACATACAGTTAATAAAATTAATTTACAGCTCACCAGAAGAGAACTCTAAATGTTGAACTGCACAATGCCTCTTAAAAAATAAACACATCTGATGTCACTTCCAAAAAATAGACAATCAGAATTTTGTTCCTTTATTGTGACAAGAATTGGACCTTCTGATTGTGCACAATCTATGGTTTTAAAAACTACTACTTTTGGAGAGCAGGTAGAGGAACCCGTGTAACAATACAGTGTGAACTGCAGGTAATTTAATTTTTTTTCCAAATAGCAACTTAATTGTCATGCATTCAAACAACAGTTCTTACTGTTTACTTCAAAATGGATCGACATGAAGTCCCATGTTTATAAATTTCATTTACAATGGGGGAATTACACTGCAAATTTCAGTTGGTCATAATTTGTAGCTGGTTGTTGCATCACTCCAGCATTCCTACGTGCAAATAAATGCAATCATAGAAAAATGTAGTGATTTAAGGAACGCTACATACCTGTGGTGTTTTAGGGAGATGATTTTTCCCCAATAACCCTCAGTAAGCCATTAAAACTGCTTACTAATAACAATGTTTTATAATGATATGCAAGTATCTTGACACCAAGAACAGACAAGACTTTTTGTATTCATAGTTGATGTTCAAATGAGGACATTTCAAATTTCGTAATATTCATGTTGAAGCAAACCTGCTGAGACACGGCTGTTTCTGAGTGTGACTAATGTTAGATTCACTTGTTAATTTCACAGTCAAATGCTGAAAATAATCAACTATGTTCTAAAAATCATCTCTGATACAATACATCATCAGTAAGAGGACCTGGAAGGAATATTTTCCAGTATTGCAGCTCCCCTGTTTTTGCATGAGGCCTACCTTCCCCACTATGTCGCGATGCCCATGGCTGGCAGCCAGGTGCAGAGGCGTGTCGTCTCCCCGATTCATGACATTAATGCGTGCTCCTCTCATGATGAGCATGTCCACCACACTGGAGCGGCCCTCCCTGCATGCCCAGTGCAGCGGGCTGAAGCCATGGTCATCTCTGCGGTGACAGAGGTGCATTGCAGTCAGCTCATCAGGGGAAAATGATATAAAAGCTTTAAAAGTATGAATTTAAGAATTTATTCTGTACGAACAACTCTTAAATAATACTAAATTGTACAGGCAGAAGTTGTTTTGTGGAGCATTTCTGCTTTAAAACTAAAAATATCACCTTCAAAAAAGCTTCTTGGGACTACTTCTGCCTTCTGATGCAACCATGACTGAGACAACAGCGAAACAGACCTCTGGCATTCGTTACTTTCTGTGTCACTGACACCAACAGTGACATGTGGCTGTCAGTGTTCATGACAAAGTGCATCAGTGACAAAGAGATCAAGATGGAGACTGAGACACATTCATGAATGAGCAGAAGTAGCAGAGTGACAGAGGGTCAATGAAAAAGTGAAGGGTGGAAGAAACTGCAAACATCCTCCAGCAGTGCTACTGACACAAACTCCAGCTGTCATGTGGGAGTTCCTTGTTCTCCACTTCTTTGGTCTCGTGGTCAAATCTGTCTTTGTTCTGAAGTTTCCTCCCACTGCCAAGCCTTTCCACTCCCTCATTCTCTCTCAGATTTCCTCTGAAACAGCTGGACTGCAATGACTGTATATGTGACTCTCTTAACACTTTGCTACTAAATGTGAACCTCACTGTTAACTCCACAACAAACCCAAATTTTCTTGTTAATAAAGTTCTGCACTTGTTCTGAAATGGTGAGTAGGCAGACAGCATAATAAAAGGGTCTGAGAACTGAGGGAGCATTATGAACCTGCAGGAATTTGAACCCTCTGTCCTGCCGCCATAGTTAATCGACTTGTATTCACACATCCTGAAGAGCTCAGCTCAAAAGTGAATCAAGACCTCCACAGAGACTCTCAGTCCCATAACAGCCGCCTATCTATGCGGCCTGCTGGCATACTCAAAGGGCAATTTCCTCTCAGACCAGAATCTTAAAAACTAATTAGCTATTGCTAGAGAGAGAAACTCCCCAAAGAGTGACTTCTGTAGTTTTATGAGCTTTTAGTCTTACACTCCAGTGTGTTTGGAGGGGGTGTAGGAAATATTATAAAGTTAATAGCTGTATTCTTCATAAACAAGGTAAATATAACAGAATTACAAGGAACACTGTCGAAAAATAGATATCCCACTTTTTCCATTCATAGTTTGACATAAAAATACTAGTTGTTTCAATGAAAAGTCAGTTGGCTATATTTCCAAATATGCTCATAGTTGATTGATTCAATTCAATATTTTAAATCTGGGCCCTACTTTTGATTTATCTAAATGTACATTACTGACTGGTTCAAAAATCTTTTAGATCTGACACATTTAGCTGGAATCACATCCAGTCAACAGCTGCATTATGACAGCTATCCAGGATGAAGTTAATGTAATTGTATTATTAAGATTAAAAAGTTAAAATTGAAAAGATATTATACAAAATTTTGGAAAATGGAATCCAGGCTGTTTTCCACTGTTAGAGCACTAGATATTTTTAGGTCCACAAAAATGCATTACATAAAAAGCGATAAAGTGACCAAAGAAATCTGCACTTTAAAAAAAACGATTAAAGCTTTACAAAAACAATACCTATTTGTTGAAGAAATTCAAGTCATTTTGTAATATAAAGTATAAAACAGTGCTTCAGCAATTTTCTGTTCTCAGGTGTACCTGCCCAACTTTAAACAATATATGAAAACAATATTACTACATGCTTAGTAACCAATTTCACTGGGAACAGAAAATTAATTAAAAAGCTAATTCAATTTATTAGATAATGATGGTGTTCATTAGGGGGTTCTGAGTAAAACCTAGAAGGCTAGAACTGTGACAGGGCCGACATCCTCATCCGTCCTTTCAGCAGTTTGTCTCTCCATTACAGTGTTGGACCCCATAGAGTCCAATGACCTGGAAAACGACAACTCCATACCATTTAGTGGCGGTAATGCACCACTTCTGCATTTGGCCTCCAATAACTAAGAGATTAAGCTGACTAAGAAGGCAGCCATATAAAAGAGAAAGGCTTAAAAACAAAAAATAAGTAAAGAGGAAGGCCAAGAAAAAAAGATGAAGAAAAAAATGGAACAAGATCAGCAATTTAAAGGACTAACATGGTTACTGCCTTCCTGTCTGCGTGAACAGTGATGGTGGTGGAGAATGAAAAGAGATGACTTGAAATACAAGGAGACGTAGAGACAGCTGAACACTGTCTTCTTCCTACATTTTATCCAATCAACACCACCAGCCACCCAGCAGTATTTTGGGGCCATGCTCAAGCACCCAACCCAAGGCAAGGACTCATAGAAGTTCCCAAGTCTCCTTAATCCTTTGGTTGTATAATTCTATAGAGAAAATTGATTCAATGCTTCTTTTTTTTTTTTAACTTTCACAAGACAAGCTGCAAATGCAAAGCGTTTAAAACTCCCCTCAGCCCTAACAAATAACTCATTATTACTTATTTAAGTCTGAAATACATATAAAACTAATGAATAGCTACTTTTGTGGTTATATCAACCCTGTGGTTTATGCACTGATTTATATTCCAGGGCTTTTTTTATGGAATGGATTTTCCTTTAAGCGAACTTCAGACTCGTCTCCTGCTCTCTCCCTTCATACTGACTGTGGTAATTTATTTCTGGCTCTTTCACCTGCCAGCAGAGCTCAGTTTGGCAGACTGAAGAGCCAGAGGAAGAGCCCCTGTCTGCACCCTTTATGTCTCTGCACAAACATCCCCATCAACTCAAATGACAAACCCCAGTTGAGGGAAAAAATGACAAAGATCTAACAAGTGAAAAGAAGTATGGATCTAGGAGTTATCTTGCACCAGCTATTTGATATATCAAAAAAAAAAAAACAGAAAAGGTGTGTTTAATACTTTTGAAAATGGTTCTATGAGATAAAAGAATTGAACTACCAAGAACTGTGATATAGGACAAGAACAAGCACCCAACTCTGAAACTCAATAAGCCGAACCTTCTGACAGTTTGTCTGAAAAAATATAACTTGTTATTGCTCTTAAATGATCCTAAATTATTGTCTTTTTTTAAATGAGCTGTGTAACTTTTTTTTTAAAACAAAGAGTATAGCTTGGTGGATAAAGAATAGTGGTGAACAGGTACACATCCTGCAAAAAGTACTCTCTCATTAGAGCCTGTGTAAACTTTAAATTTAGATAATCACCATTTCTGCTACTGGTGCAATTCACTACATGTCCATTCCCAACACCATATAAGCTTTGCATTTAATCTGAGCCATTATTTAAATATTACCCATGCAGATGCTGGAGATTTTCTAATATAGTAATGATGAAACTATATTTGTATACTGTAGTGTTTTTAAAACAATGTTACAAAGTGATTAACACAGCAGTCGAGAATTCAATCAATTAAACTTTAAAGCCACCCAAAAAAACAGCATTAAATTCTAAATTAGTCTAATGTCAATAAAAATAACATCCTAGCTAAGGAAATCAACATCAAAGCTTTTATGTTCTCTCTTCAATATTTAAGACATTTTAACTGTTCTGTTTGAATTATGTTTACCATTTATTTTGGTAGCTAATTCAAATTTATGAATAGAGCTTGATCTTGTTGTTTATTAGGCCACGAAGGGAGTCAGCGACGGGTATTTGGGAGAAGTCATCTATTACCGTCAAACAGCTGTGTGGGATCAAGTTAATATCCTCTGTCTCATATACACAAACATCATTCTATTTATCCATCTGACAGGTGGCTACATGAATAACTAACTGATGTCTGACTACTATGACTGAAAACAATTTTATGACCTCTTAGTAAAATCGCTAACCACAGAAGGACACTCCTCAGCATTTTCAGTTTTGATTCAACCATCTCAGACTCACAAAACATAAAAATCAGTGTCTACTCCATTAAAAGAAAACTTTCAGTGCTGCTTTGTCTGTATCTCCTAACACATGCTTGAACAAGACACTGAACCACCAAACTGCCTGGCTGACAGTGCAAAAGTATGTTGCAATGCATCAACAAGTAAAAACTACATCAACAAGTAAAGGCTGTCAGACATACACAGCGCTTTCTAGGTCAGCCCATTAAGGCTGAAGATACCATAAAAAAGAAAGAAAAAAAGCATTTTAAAACCTATGTTTTAAAATGCTTTTATTTGAAAATTGCTTTTTTTAAAAAATCACAGGCTTTTCTGAAAAACTTCATAAAAACATTACTCCCCTTAAAGCCTTAATGAAACAAACTAATCTAAGTTTACCCTTCAGTATTAATTGTAAATTATTGATATTAATCTTTTCAATATAAAAAAATATTGATTTCATTGTTTTCTGGAAATAATATAATCAGATCTTGACAGATAAAGACAAATAATGAATATGACAAGTAACTTGAAATAGGGAGAAAGGCAGCATTCCTAGCTGATTCGATTCATCACCAGTATTTCAAACCTATTAGCTGTACACCTTATATATTATAATTTGTGAGACATTCATTTCAAAATACTTCATTAATTACATACAGAAAATTAATTAATTGTCCATGAGCAAAGTAGTTTCTGGAGAATAGTGCATCAGGCTGCAGATGTGGTTTAGGAAACACAGCATTCATCTGGCATTATGGTAAATCCAGTAAAATTGTCTTTTTTTCCCCTAATTAGATTCAAACATTTAAAAACAGAAATAAAATTACAACATAAAAATATAAATGAACTTTTATTTAAAATATTCATTTTTTTAAATCAATCAATTATTAAAATAAAAGCTGATAATTCCTCCTCTGGGATTATTAAAGTATTTTTGAAACTGAACAGTAACTAAACACTTACTAATAGGCAGTAGGAGAAAAAAAATAGTAATTTAATTGATTGATTTGTCAATCTTTTTTTTTTTTTTTGCCTTTATGTCCCCATCAGTTCCAAAAACACCTCACCAGCTTCTGTGAATAACAGTCATTCTAGTCAATGAGAGTGGTCGCATCAGAAACGCTGCGGCGTGATTTACAAATGTCCTAGAAGTAGCTGTTCGCTCTGCTTCACTAAAGATGTAAAATCAGTTTTGGTGTACATCAGCATCAATCTCAGCACCGCAGATTGAGCTGGAAGGAAGTCGGCCACAAGAATAACAGAGAACACTGATCAATTTTCAAAATAAAAACACAGACAACAGGCTCTAACTCGTGAACTGACAGCATGTTAAACCGCTAAACCATGGAAGCTGTGGGTGAACTCTTCAGAAGCTCTCCAAAGACAATTCCACCACGCATATATTAAACTTTTAAAATGTGTAAATTTGCTGGGGTTTTATGTTATCTGATACAAAAGTTAATTATTTGGGGTTTGGTTTTGGTGCTCCAATCACAAAAAGAATCTGCAGACGTCACTGTGGGCATTTTTCACCACTATATCATATTTTCTAGACTGGTTGATTACGTTGCCAATTATTTAAGAAAAATCATGAGATCATTATACAGATTATTTGAATTTAACCACACAAGGAATTTTTATCATGTCAGTTTTCAGACAGACAAGTTTAACTATAATAATTGGCATTATAGAAGAAATATGGGAAAGAATATGCTTTAAACTTTGCAAATAAGGCCCCTAAACTTTAGAGAGGCACTGAGAGGAAATTGGGGCTTTATCTTTTACCACTAGGAGCCAAATACCGGATACATATTAGAAGAGGAGTGGAACGTGTGTGCTGCTATAGTTTAACTATGCACTCCTCTTTTGAAAAGTTCCCTATCTGGCCACACACACAAACACAAAGATACTCAGTCTTTTCCAGGCCTGCCCACTGCAATAATCTCCTCCCCTCTCTCCTTGGTAGGTGGCAAGCATTCCCTTGAGGCCCATGTCTTCCTCCTTGTAAGGAGATTCAGCATTCCACTACTACTCTTTGTCTGGGAGTTACATCAGTGTAAACACACCATGGCTGAAGGTCATGTAAAATATGACAGTAAAGATCAGATAGTCCAGCGTATAGTGGGTTTTCAAAAAACACAGAGGGAAGGAGGAGAGCTTCTGTAGGGACAATTAAAAACACAAGAATAAATGTGTTTTATTTATGTGGGTGGGGACGTATCATCCGGAAAAAGGAACTCGACATGTAATCAGCTAATGGGCAACCACATATGGAGAACCAGGCTCAAAATGGCTTAAATCAGTAAACTCACAAGAAACAGACACCAAACCATACTGGAAAAACAAATATCTTGATTTGTCTACTAATTATTCCAAACTGTTCAAAAAGAAAAAAATAAAAAGTCTACTGGCCATCCTGTGTATGCCAGTTTGTGATCCAACTACTTTGTGAATATCATTAAAATGTAATAAATATTTTTAAATATAATCAATAGTTAGATGCTTCAATTAATCAGTTATTATATTAAATACGAATTGCTCCATAACACAATTCAACCCCTTAAATCAAAACCATCAATGATTTTCTCACCTACTCAAACCTGTTCAGAATAATTAAAGTTAATATAAAATTAACACAATTTTTTTTTTAATTAAAAAAAAAAGATGTTTAGTTGCTGGCAAACTTGAAAATTGATATGCATTTCCTAATCCTTCAAAGTAACTTCAAAAACTAATGTTGGGGACTGGAGAAGGGTTCATTCAAGTTTTTTAAATCCTTAAATGTGCAAAGACAGAAAGAAAAAATGCAAAAAGGAAGCTGCTCCAAGATATACAGAGAGCATAATTAAACTGGCCAAGCTATTCTTTGTTCGTTTGCTGTGAAAACAACTATTGGTGGTCCAAACCTTGGAGATGAACATCCAAAACAAAACAAAAGAAAAAAAACTGTACTGATAAGCTGTGCAAAGTTTCTTCTTTTTCATTTTTAAACATAGTAAGCAGGGGGTGAAAGAAGTAGTTGCTAATGATTAACGGTTGATCTGGAACTAAAGGAGAGAAATTTAGAACATCAAATGTGTAAAATTAACACATTTATAGAATTATATAGGCAGAGATAGATAGACGCCTGCAGAACCCAAAGTTTTGTTCAGGGTTCAGCCAGAACTTTAACTGAAGCAACAACTGTAAGCGTGACTAACTCTGCCATCGCAGCATGCTTCCTGTCCAACATCAAGCTTCTGAATTATCCCGCTGGCATTCTGGACATAAACATTCATCCAAAAGGAAATGAGTTCAGTCCGAGGTCACAATCTTACTGCGGACTAAAAAGGCGGGATGTGATCCTCTGTGAGAGCCTAAATTCAAGACAGTATCCTATAAACTAAGCAGAGACGCCACATACTTTGTCATCTGTCACTGAAAATTTGTGCTTTGGGAATTATCATCCAAATAACCATGCAAAAGAAGCTTAGAGCTAAAAAAAAGCTTTTTTAAAAATGAAAACAAAAGGAAGGAACCCCAACATTTGATTAAAAGCTATGTTTAAAAAGAAAACCACTGCAATTTAAAAAGATAAAAAATGAGAGCAACAGTTTGGATAGTTACCAACAGATGGAGTTTGTAAATTTTCTATTCTACTGAAATCCTTTTACCAAGAAAATAAACTTCAACTCACCCTTGATTGAGGTCATTCTCAGTATTGTCCAGCCATAAGCGAACTGCTACTGCATTGCCTTCCCGGCACTGTGTGAAGATATCATCCATTTTGGATGGTGTATTCTTTTTTTTTTTGTCAAGGTACACCAGTGAGAACAGATGCAGAGCTAAACAGAAATGACAGGCGAGTCAAGGGGGTGAGGCGGGTCCGTCCCAGCATCAGTTCCTCATCTGGGACATAATAACAGAGGCTCTGTGGCACTCCAGTAACACTGAGAGAGAGAGAGAGAGAGAGAGAGAAAAAAAAACAGATACAAAAAGTGCATAAAGGTATTAGTTAATCATTTGTTCAAGCCCTCTTATGTCAGTTGGACTTTTATAATAATCTTCAATCATGCTAGATTTTTCTTTTTTTTTTTTTTTTTAAAAGGTGGAAACAAAGAAGCAAGAGGCATTGGGTAATCTTGTCAATCTTTGTTGTAATGGGTGGGTATACAGGTGATGCTATTGTGATTCATAAAATGTGGCTATGACTTGCACCTTATTCACTAGAATAGGTCGATTTATACATCCTGACTTTATCCAGTATCCAAATGCTGCACTTCTTTCATGTCCTGCTGATCCACAAAACCTGAGCCTGGAAAATCTTCACAACCCATCAATGGATCAGTCTTGTATGAAGCAAAAATGTTCAATGTTATCTCTTGATTATAATGTCTGTCTAATGAAGTATTAAACCAAACAATCCTGAGGTTCAGAGACACAGGTCAGACAAAATGTAGACGTCACTCTTAACTCTAACTTGCTCAATGGCCTGGGTAATAACTGAGATATTTCCTAATTACACAGCAAATGATGTGGGAAAAAAAGTTAAAAGTTAATACAACTCTGTTGTCTTAATGAAAAAAAGCCCAAATAGCATAATGTTTAAAAGGTTGACATGTAACAAGGAACTAAGAGAGATCACGGTTTTCCTTTATCACAGTTTATTTAAATGAAAGATTATACTGTGTTTACGATGTTTAATTTCAGTATAAGACGAGGACTCATACCACAAAGAAAACAATAAAACCAGTACGAGTGGAGGAGTTAACTTTTCCTCTTTAGTAATGTTAATACACAACAAAACAGTAATCTGTCATCACACTGACGATTTTTAAATTAACTAAAAATTTGAATTAATTAGCTGTACTGCTATCCAGCTAATGCGGAAGGGACACATCTAAAAAGTAAACCGGCATGTGTTTCAGCTCCACACAAAACCGCCGGGTCGTTATCATTACAACGACATTAAACAAAAATATAAACTAAAATCGGTTCGATATTATCAACACGGTCTAGTTTCCTACAAGGAGGTCCAAATGGGTTTCTGCTAACAAGCTAACCAACTGTCGTAACGCCGACAGCTTCTCCAATTTATCGCTGACTGATAATTTAACCAAAACACATCACTATAGTGCCGTTTCTAGAGTCTAAACTAAAACGAACTGTCTTTATAGAGATAAACGTACCTTATACAACAGGCTGTTGCGGTACAAGGTAGCTAAATAACAAATTTACCTCGTTTTTCCTCTATGGTCAGTATTTGGTAGTCTCCGGAAAAACGAGGACCGTGAAGCCCACGCCCTCCACTCACGTACCACGAACGTACGTGCGCAACATAGACTGAGAGATGCTGCGCCCTCTACAGGCGGAAGCGAAAACTACACCTCTGAAAAGTCATAGCTTCAGGTCATGTGTTTTAGTTTTTACTTATGCAAGATTGTATCTGTTGGATTTGGCAGTCGGTGGTTTGAGAACCCCCATAATTTCCTGAACCCTTCATACACCTCTGACTTTTAGTGTGACTTGTCATGTCACCTGCGGAAGTTATTGGACAACTCTGCAGCAGTGGGTGTATCAAAGATGGACAGGAAGAAATACAGGAATACAGTGGTTGACACATTTGTGGAGTGAATTGGAAACAATCACCTTCTACTCAAAGCAGATAATATCAGAGAGATGGTTATTGTTTTCAGGAGGAAAAATGTGCCTGTGCACACTGACACCAGAAGATCTGGCTCATGGGTGTCAACACAAACAACAGACTGGACTGTAAAACCAACATGGAGGTGGTACACATGAAAGCAACGCTATTTTCTAAGAATAAAGATACAGATATTCAATGACTGTCTTGTTGCCAGCATGCTTTGTTTTTCTTATTATTATACTTCCTTTCTGTAGTGTGGTATTGATTAAACTGGTATGGATTGTTCAGTGTTTGTATAGATCATGTCATATTAATAAGGGCATGAGATTTTTGATTGTACTTGATATGTTTTACCTTTATTCTGCATCTTAAAGGAATAACGCTGAATATTGACTTCACCATTAGGGGCAAGCTCAACTTCTAAATGGTGGAGAAATCACACCACAACTCAGAAAAATTCCATGAAGCTGCCTTTACATTCCTGATCAAATCTCTGGAGTATGTCTTAGAGAAACTTCCTCAATAAGAGCCTCATGACTGGCAAGTTTCTTGATGTTTGACGAAAATTGGCATATAAACAACTTGGAGTTGTTTATATGAACAACTCCAAGTCAGGTGAGATTGAAGATATGATGGTTTGACAGCACTGTTAGTTTCATTTAAAAAAGAGGTTTGTAGTA